>CM035411.1:187843963-188368963 GCA_020310875.1 Ceratopteris richardii | reverse complement strand
TCAACCATGGAGATTTAGGGTCTCCAACTATCTTATGGGCAAGGGCCTTTGGGGGTTGATTAATGGAAGTGAACCAAGACCTAGGTTGGATGAGAATCCAACCAATGACCAGAGAAGGGCCTTTAGGGAATGGAATGAAAGAGACAAGAGGGTTATCTTTATTCTTTCCCAACACATTAGCAATAGCATGATCGGCCATATCCAAGACTTGGATTCAAGCATGAAGGTATGGGAGACACTTGAAAGACTTTATTCAACAAGCACCAAAGCAAGGAAGATCCAGCTCAAGAATGAGCTCAACAACCTTAGGAAGAGCTCAGGGAGTAGCATAAATGACTACATACTTAAGGTCAAGGAGTTATCAGATGCATTGGGATCCATTGGAAGCCACGTAGACGATGACGATCTTCTGGCTTATACTCTCAATGGTTTGAGAGATGATGAGAAGTGGAAACCCTTTACCACTTCAGTTTATGTAAGGGATAATCTTCCCGATTTTGAGCAATTGGTTGCTCTCATGGTCACCGAAGAAATGAACATAGGTGGAAGTTCAACTAAAAGCAAGGATGCACAAGTTTTCTATACAGGTAATCAAAGGGGCAAATGAAGACGAGGACAATGAAGGGGCAAAGGAAGGTTTGGAGGAAGGCAAGGCCACTCAAGCAATCAAGGACATGACAAAGGCACCTCATGACAAAAGGGGGAGGAAGAACAAGAGGAAGAGGAGGACGACATCAACAAAACAGGAATCAAGATGGCGAAGGATGTTACATATGTGGCAAGTTTGGCCACTATGCTAGAGATTGCTACCAAGGAGGAAACCAAAGGAGCTATAATCAAGGTTCTTCATACAAAGGCCAAGGTAATTATGCTTCTACAAGTTCAGAAAATGACAATCTCTTGATGATGCACATGAATGGGAATTCGAGCAAAGTAGATAACACTTGGTATATTGATAGTGGATGTAGCAACCATATGAGTTGCAATTCTTCTTGGTTTACTAATTTACATGTTCCCAAAGGTAAACGACATGTAGAAACAGGTGATGATACAGCCCATGAGATCTCCCATGTTGGAGATGTAGCTTTGGATGACAAGGAGGAAGGAAGATGTCTCAAGGATGTCTTGCATGTACCTACCATCACAAAGAACTTGGTGTCCGTTGGGCAAATGGTTGAAAGAGGCTATCAAGTAAGGTTCAACAAAGGTGGATGCTTTGTGGAGAACCCTAAGCAAGGTTACAAGGTCATAGCAAGAGGAAAGAAGCAAGGGAGACTCTTCACTTTGGAGGTAAATTCTCATTCCACTCAACATGTCTACTTCACATATGGAAACAAGAGGATTTCGGAGTTGGACTTGTGGCACAAGAGGATAGGTCACATCAACATACAAAGAATGAAGGAAATGCAATTCAAGAGGCTGGTTGAAGGTCTTGCCAACTTCCAAGGACAAGGTATGAAGCATTTATGTGAATCTTGTCAACTAGGGAAGCAAGCGAGACTTCCATTCAAGAAGAGTGGCTACATAAGCCAACATCTATTGGAGTTGATACATACAGATGTGTGGGGGCCAACCAAAGAGCAATCCATTGGAGATAACAAGTACTTTGTCACTTTTATAGATGATTGCACAAGGATGGTTTGGGTTTATTTCATAAAAAACAAATTAGATGTGTTTACATGTTTCAAAGCATTCAAGGCAATGGTAGAAAAGGAAACAGGTACATATATCAAGAAGCTAAGGTCCGATGGAGGGGGAGAATATTTCTCCAATGAGTTTTCTGATTTTTTAATGGATCAAGGCATCAAGAGGCAAGTAACATGCAGGTACACCCCCCAACAAAATGGAGTAGTAGAGAAAAAATAGATACATTGCCGAGATCGCTAGAGCAATGCTTAATGAGATGAATGTACCTAACATGTTTTGGAGTGATGCAGCAAATACCGCCGTGTATCTTATGAATAGGGCTCCTACCTCAGGGATCCATGGCTTGACACCATATCAAGCCTATTATGGTAAGAAACCTGATCTTTCCCACTTGAAGATATTTGGATGTACTTGTTATGTACATGTGCCAAGTGAATTGAGGCACAAGCTACAACCAAAGGCAGAAAAGTGTGTGTTTCTAGGATATTCAAATGATCATAAAGGTTACAGGTGCTTCAACCCAAACAAAAAGGACTTGAGGATATCAAGGGATGTAGCATTTGATGAGCTACTCCCTTGGTATAAGAAGTATGATTGTATGCAGGACTATGAAGAAGAAAAGCATGGACATGATGAAGAACAAATCGACCTAGAGCTAAGCGGCCCAAAGTGTTCCATCAATGAAGATAGTTCAAGCATGAACTCACCATGGAGGGGGAGATCTTCATCAAGCTATGAAGCACAATCAATCAACAAAGGCAAAGCAACATTGGTGGAGTTGGATGAAGAAGGTAATGAAGTTGAAGATGATGAAGGACACATGATGGAGAAAGAGGCCACGTCAAAGAAAGAGATCAAGTTCCCAAGGCAAAGGAGGTTTATTCCTCCAAAAGGTGAAGAAAGGAAGTCTTCTAGAGTTAAGTATCCAACTCAAAGGTTTACTTATGATTCATACATGGCAACTCATTATGCATATATGAACAAAGTAGTAGAAGATCATGAGCCCGATTGCTATGAAGATGCAAGCAGGTACACCGAATGGAAAGAGGCAATGCAAGAAGAGATCGACGCACTTGAGGAGAATCAAACATGGACTCTAGTGCCCAAGAAGGATAACATGAAGGTAATAGGTAATAAGTGGGTGTATAAAGTAAAGAGGAATTCAGATGGATCTATTTCTAGGTTCAAAGCAAGATTGGTGGCCAAGGGTTTTGCACAAACCTATGGAGTGGACTTTGAAGAGACATTCAGCCCCGTGGAAAAGATGAGCACCACTAGGACACTCATTGCAATGGCTGCTAGCAAAGGATGGAAGCTTTTCCAATTGGATATCAAGAATGCCTTTCTCAATGGAGACTTGGAAGAAGAGGTATACATGGAGCAACCACTAGGTTTTGTTCATAAAGAGTTTCCACATCATGTTTGTAGGTTGAAGAAGGCACTTTATGGCCTAAAGCAAGCTCCAAGGGCTTGGAACCAAAGATTGGTGGACTATTTGATCAAATGTGGTTACAATCAATGCAAGGCGGATCCATCTCTCTTGATCAAACAAAGAGGAGAACTTGTAGTCTACATGTGCGTGTATGTAGATGATCTTATCATTACAGGTAATGATACAAAGGGCATTGAGGAGATCAAGGCAAAGCTTGGAAAGGAGTTTAGGATCTCTGATCTTGGAGATCTTAGGTATTTTCTTGGCATTGAAGTTGTATACAAAGAAGAAGGTATTATGCTCATACAAAGGAAGTATATTCTAGACCTACTTGAGAGGTTTGGGATGCTACATTGCAAGCCTATTTCAAATCCCATGGAAGTTAATGTAAAGCTAAGCTCCATTGATGGAGAGCCATTAGAGGATGTAACCTTGTATCGATCTATTGTAGGATCTTTCAATTATGCCACAATAACTAGGCCCGACATAGCATATGGAGTTGGAGTGTTATCACAATTTATGCATAGTCCAAGGACTACACACTTGCAAGCTGCAAGAAGAATGTTAGGATATCTCAAGGCCACTATAAATGAAGGATTGTTCTATTCATTTGATGATGATATGCAGGTCAAAGCTTATTCTGATGCCGATTGGGCCGGTTCCAAGGAGGATAGAAGAAGTACAAGTGGTTACCTAGTCATGCTAGGTAGCAAGATCATCTCATGGATTTCAAAGAAGCAACCCACGGTGGCATTATCTTCCACCGAGGCTGAGTATAGAGCTTTGGCTCAAGTCACATGTGAGCTAATGTGGATTAAGAAGTTATTTATGGAGCTTAATTTGCAGGTTGACACATATCCAATTTTTTGTGACAACATGAGTAGCATTCATCTAGCATCAAATCCTGTCTATCATGCTAGAACCAAGCATATTGAAGTGCACTATCACTTCATAAGGGAAAAGGTGATATCCAAGGAAGTTTGAGTACATCATATTGGTACCAAGGACCAAGTTGCCGACATGTTTACAAAGGCTTTGGATGGGATGAAGATTTCAAAATTCAAGCAATGCATCAACATGAAGGAGCTTGGATGAGGACGGAGAATTGAAGCTTGAGGGGGAGTGTTAAAAGTCAAGCTTCAAGCTACAAATTCGTGGGGAATCTTTTATGGACATGTGGAGCAATCAAAGGAAGCCAAAAGCCACGAGATTCCATCAAGAAAAGTCACTCAACCACTCCCCAAGTCATCTCAACTAATTCCTCCAAGTTAGGAGGCTGATTTGGAAAGGTAGTTCCTAGATTTTAGGGGCACACTTCTCACTATAAAAGGAGTATGTATCTCGACTTCTTTTGGGCCATCTTCTTGGAGTTTTAGCTCATGTAAAGTGATCACTAAGTGCTGGAGTTGTGATAAGCAAGCCCCTTGCTTTCTTGTTTGTTTTCTTTTAGTAGGCATATCTATGTGTGTGCGCAGGCAGTGTTCCAACTCTCTACCCGTGAGTTGTTAGCATTGGTTCTCCCTCATATTGTATCCATTTGATGTAACTCTTGTCTCATTAGATAGCTATTAGAGTCTATTTTATGCTCACAAAGTCTCTGGATCATTCTCTGAGTAAGCTGGGAGCAACATTCATTTTAGTGAAGTTGTGTGATTGATATCTCTCTTGGTGTGTAGGCTCTATTAGAAATATTTTGCTCTCTGTTGTAAGCGCTGGTTCTCCTTCTCTATGTATCCATTTGCTATGATTTTGGTGTCATTGGGTAGCTATTAGAGTCCTATAAAGTTGACTCAAGTTTGAGATTCATTCTCTGTATAATCTCCGAGAAAAGCTTGCTGGAGGGAAGTGAGGTATCTGCTTGACTGGCAGTTGTGAGCATTCAACTAGCTCATGTTGTAGACATTGTTTCTCCTTGTGTAAGCATCCATTTGAAGTGAAATTTGTTTTGTTGGAAAGCTCTTGGTGTCTACTATAGGTCTACAAAATCTAACTGGAGTTCTCTGTATAAGCTCTGAGTAAGAGCATTTTTGGTGTGCAGAGGTCAAAGAAGGATACCTATGGAGGTCATTCACGCTTCATCGTTGCTTAGGGGTTGAGATACTTCCCCCATCAACATGCATACACACACATACACACACATACATATACACACATACATATACACACATAGACACACACACACACAAACACACACGCAGAGACACACACACACACATACACACATATATATGCATACACACACACACGTGTAAAGAGACATAGACACACATACACATACATGCATACATATGCATAGATATGCATAAATATGCATATATATGCATACATATGCATATATATGTATACATATGCATATATATGCATACATATGCATACATAATGCATATGAGTATGCATACATACATATTTACATGCATACACATACATACACACATATACACACACATACACACACACATATGTATACATATGCATACATAATGAACATGCATATGTATAGATATATGCTTACATGCATACACATACACACACATAGATACATACACACACATGGACACATACACACACATACACATACACATACACACACATACACAAAAATACACATACACATACACATACACATACACATACACATACACATACATACACATATACACACAGATTTACAAAAACACATAGACACACACACACACACACATACATAGACACACTTACACATGCATATGTATCTCTCTCTCTCTCTCTCTATATATATATATATATATATATATATATATATATACATATATATACATACATATATATATATATATATATATATATATATATATATATATATATATATATATATATATATATATATATATATATATATATATATATATATATATATATATACATACATATCCTAATTCAAAAATCCTATTATAAATATTCTTATGCAAAAATCCTATTTCGAAAATCCTATTAGGGTTTTAAAACCCCCAATTTAGAAACTCTACTTCAGCCTTTTAGCCATATGATTGAAGTATATGTACACATTGCATCTATTCCCACGAGGACCCACTAGAGAGATGTCTCTCCTCCCAACCTTATGCCTCTATATATAGCTACTCGAATTAACGAGGATCATAATATATATATAAAGATATATACACGTCATGTAGATACACATACATAAATATAAAATGGAGTAGATACATTATGCATCACACATACATGCCTAAATACAAACATAACTATATATACATGCATATATATTTACATGTACACATTTACACATAGACACATATACATATATACATGTACACATCACATATACATGCCTACATGTACACATGCATACTTATACATGCATACACATTAATAAACACTTGCATATATTACATGAATACATGAATATTTTACACAAATGCATATACATATATACACATATGCATACTAACACATGTATACATATATCACACACATGGACACACATACATATACATGAAACACATATATATGCATACTAACACATGTATACATATAATACACATGGATACACACACATATGCATACATACATGAGAAACATTTGCTCCTGGAAGATAAAGCTATATAAAAAATAGTTAGGGATACCCCCGAGCTTCATGTTCTAACTTAAAAGAACATGATTTCATCTCTCTAGTAGGATTCATGGATATTCAAGTTGAATAAAGAATCTATTATCTGATATCCATTCAGAAGCTTCAAGTTATTGATCGATAACTAGAGTAGAATTTACTATCTGATATGCTCATACGTTTTCATAATTGCCATCATTTTGGTAAGACATTAATATAGTCTCATCTTCATTATCCTTATTGATTTCATTTATTTCTTCTATTGTTAAATCTGTGTTCTCGTGAGTCACATCATCTATTGATGTATTAATATCGATTTCTGGTAGTTCCTCTTCATCATCAGTAGAATCAGTATGTAGATTATTATCCTCTTTATCAAAAAGATTAGTATCATTATCATGTATAATGATTCTAATTTCTCTTTCAAATGTTGATGTATCAATATCTGATTGTGAATCATCAAGAGGAATTTCTTCGATCTCTCTAACAATAAACTGTTCAAACAATGACCTACCTCTAGGTTGAACATGAATGACTTGCCACCAAGGGTGAGCATTTGGCTTTTTGTAAAAAGATGCTTGTTCAATATGCCTAGGAAGAATTTATGGTTCTTTAGTAGATCGCATTACCTTGGAAGAATCAATTTCCCAAAACCCAGATAATTCCTTTCTTAATGTGGAATTACTACCTTTATACTCGGCTCGAAACTAGTCAACCTTCAAAATGACCTATCAAAATATATAAAAACAGAAATCCATTATTAGGTTCTTAAAAAAATAACTATCTCTATCATAAAAAATAAAAACTTTTTTCTACCTCTTTGAATGTACGAAATGATATTTTGTAGATACCAACAACAGTTCCCACGTAACCAAGTTCGCCATCTATAAGGTTCGTGTCTTTTGAGCTAGCACGTGATAGTTGCTTGAAAGAAGCAACAATACTAGAATCCTTTGTTTTACTTAAAGAATCACTGGCTTTGATTCTAATATGCTATCCAAGAGCCCACATATTAATGAACACTCAAGCCTGCAAAAGAAATTAAATTAGTAAATAGAAACTAATATACATATATGAAAAAAACAAAATATTATTAAAATAAAATTACCTTTCATTTACAACCTATCATTAACTCTCTCTACTCATCTGAGATTTCTTCATTATTTGTGTTGGCACGTTGCAAACGACTATATAGCCAATCTGTGAAAGAAGATATATTTGTAATCTCATTATTATCGAGATTATGTCTATATCTTTTGTTTCTTCGCCTTTTACTTCGGAGATTTTGAAGTTCCTGTTTGTACTCGCTAAGGAATGCTTGCATGCATTTGCTTTTATATGCTACAAAAGTAGAAACATCATTTTTTTTTTTGAATTGTAAATAAAAATGGAACTCTCTTACCTGATATTACCTCATCTGTTATTTTTGAAGAAGACTCATTGGTCCATGCACGTGGAGCTTCTTCATGAACTCTTTCAAGGTACTCAATAACATAATACATGCACCCTTCAAGCATCTAACCCTTTGCCATGGATCCTTCTGGTTTCACTTTTTGTGGCACATAACCTTTTAATATTCCCATAAATTGCTCAACCCAAAACATCCATCGAGTATTGACAACACCTGCAATCTCTATTTCATCTATAAGAGGGACTAATAAATGAACCTGAATATCAAAAAATGAAGGAAGCTCTTTCTCCATCAAACATAGTAGCTCTTTGCATTCACATTCTTTTTGTGGGATTGAGTTTTTTTCAATCTCTCTTGATGTAATCCATCTATACATATCATTAAAAAAATTATAAAGAAGTTAATTCAAAAATAAAAGATATCAAATTTTCATACATATTAAATATAAAATTATCATACTTTACCTTATAAGCAATCAAAGACGATAGATCACATCTTGTACTCCTTTATTTGTACGTCCATGGATAACCAAAGGTAAAATATGTTTCAAAAAGTTATGCAAGTCATGGGTCTTTAACGTAGATAAGCTCTTATCATCCATAGTAAAGATGTTTTGGAAAGATGCTCCATATCCTGTAGGAGTCCGAATCAATTGAATCCTATTGTTGATAGTTTATATCTCTTCTATTGTAAGTACCCAAGGAGCAAGTGCATAAGTCATTTCCTATCGATGTCTATCAATAACTGGCCATAACTTTGGTTTTGATTTTTGATCTTTCGAATCATTCCTTGATGCTATGGTATCTTTTAGTCCAAGAAGATGCTGCCATAGTGAATAACCAATATTCTTGAATATATGCATAGGTTCAAGAAGATGATATACTTTTAACTCTTTCCAATACTCCAAAGAATACCATATTGATACCTTCTCTGTGAGTGCTAATTTTCCTTTACCTCTCTTCACATAGTCATTATCTTCATCATCACTGACGATTTCTGATTTTGGATCTATTAGAGGTCCATCTATCCATTTTTTATACCAATCCATAGGCATCATAGGTTTTGGACACTGACCTATTTCAAGCTTTCCACAAAAATGTATCGCTTCTTTTTTAGATCTTAATGGATGATCATTAGGCAAGAATCGTAGATGTCGAAGATAAATATTTTTTTTGAGATTCTTACTATAGATTGATCTCAACCAATCACCACAATATGGACAAGCTTTATAACCCTTAGTAGATATTTTTGCATCATGAAAACGATAAAAATATAATTAGATTAAATGACATTTATTTGTATGCATATTGAGTAAAGAAATTACATTACGTGAAAAAACAACATATCCTGGAAAATCTTGAATAGTCCAAGCCACAATACCACGAATTATAATATGTCTATCATTGATGCTTTTCGATACATCAATGACATTAATACCTCTCCATAACTCTTGGAGATCTTCAATGAGAGGAGAAAGATATATATTCATATCTTTAACTTGTCTTTTTCTTGGGATTAAAAGTGAAAGCATTAAATGTTCTTTTTTAATGCTAAGATATGGCAGAAGATTGTAGTTTATGACTACCACTGACCATGTTGACGATTTATTGGATTTCATGGAGAATGGATTAACCCCATCTAATGCAACTCCTAATTTTAGATTCTGTGGATTTTGTGCAAATTCAGGCCATGTAGAATCAATATGTTGAAAAGCAACATTATCATGAGGAATTCTGATTATTCCATCAGTACTTTTATGATCATGTTCCCATGTCAAAATTATAATTCGAGGCTTTGAAACATATGTCTAATCCGTGGAGCCAATGGAAAATGTCTCAATCCCTTTTTCGGGATTTTACCTTCTTCATCCTTATATCGAGGATATTGACATTTGGGACATGTCAAAGAGCTTGCATATTCACCTGTATATAGAATACAATCATTAGGACATGCATGTATACATTGATAATCTATACCAAGATTGTTGATTATCTTCTATATTTGATCATGTGAGGTAGGAAGAATATTCTGACTTGGTAAAAACTTTTCAAATAATAACCTATAAGTTCATGAAAAAAGACATATTATTAATATATATATATATATATATATATATATATATATATATATATATATATATATATATATATATATATATATATATATATATATATATATGTGTGTGTGTGTGTGTGTGTGTGTATGCTTATGTGTATGTGTATGTGGATGTGTATATGCATGTGCATGCATATACTATGCATATGTGTATATGTATGTATGTGTGTTTATGTGTTTTATAGGTGTATATGTATGTATATATACGTATGCGTATGTGTATGCATATATGTATGTGTATGTGTGTATATATGTGTATTGTATGTGTATGTATGGATGTGTATGTATGTGTATGAATGTGTATGTATGTATGTATATGTATGTCTGCATGTGTAGCTGTGTATATTTGATTTCATTTTTAATTTTTTTTGTATATTATGGTTTGCATACTTTCATATCTAGAGCACTGAATCATTTGGCTGTCTCCCATTTTATAGTCAATCTATTACCTGCCTTGCTAACTAAGACTTACATATTTGTTTACAAGGATTAATTATCAGCTAACTATGGAGGTATTAGGTTGTTTGAAAATAAGACAAGCAAATTTCTCTCGACGATTTTGCAAAATGGATGAATAATTCTAAAGGTTGGGCGGACATGAAGTGTTCATTCAATGCAAGTTCTTGTTATTACCATAGCTAAGGTAAAAACAAAAACCTGCACTAAATGAACACTTTGTGTCTGCCCATCCTTTAAAATTATTCTTCCATCCTTCAAATTCTTCGAGGTAAATTTAGTTCTCATATTTTTCAAATGACTTAATACCTCCAAAACTAACTCATACTTAATATTTTTATGCAAAGTTTATAAAAGAGTTAGTAGTGCAGGTATTAGGTCAACTAGAATAGGAGAAGCAGATGTGTCAAGAAGATTCTAAAGGTTGGACAGACAATTCCAAAGGTTAGATGCACAAAATATCTTCATTCGATACAAGTATGTATAATTTGAATTTACTCTCATAACATGTGTATATGTATGTTTATGTGTATATATATGTGTATGTATGTATGTGTATGTATGCATGTGTTGTGGTGCATATTTGATTGAGTTCTAATTTTCTTTTTGTTTATTGTGGGTTGTAGACTTTCATATAGATATCTAGACCACTAAATAGTCTGGCTGTCTCCAATTTTATAGTCAATATATTACCTGCCTTGCTAAATAAGGCTTACATATTTGTTTAGAAATATAAAGTATCAGTTAGCTATGGAGGTATTAAGTCATTTGGAAAATAGTAGGACCAAATTTATCTCGAAGATTTTGAAAGATGCATGAATATTTTTAAAGGATGGACGGACAAAAAGTATTTATCCTTTAAAATTATTTTTCCATCCTTCAAAATCTTTGAGATAAATTTGGTCCTCCCATTTCCTAATGACCTAATACCTCCATAGCTAATTGATACTTAATATTTGTATGATAAATTCTTAAAAGAGTTAGCAGCACATGTATTAGGTCGACTAGAATAGGAGGAAGATTCTAAAGGTTGGGTGGACAATTCTAAAGGCTAGATGGACAAAACATCTTCATTCAATATAGGTATGTATAATTTGACCTTACTCTCATAACATGTGTATGTGTGTGTATGTTTATATGTGTGTATGCATTCATGTATAATTATGTGTATGCATGTCTATATATGCATGTATTTATATGTATATATTTATGCATGCATATATATAAATAGATAGAAAATTGAAAATTATACCTTAATAGTGCTGAAACAGATACATTACTCCATCCAAAATGATTTTCAAGATTGAGAATAAGTAAGCTCGCACTTAATCGTGTCAAATGACTTCCTTCATATGCATGCTTTAGACATTCCTCTCGAAGATATTTCTCATTTTTAGAAATATCAATGCTCTCACTGTCATTTTGATACCAATCCTCAATAAAATCTGCCATGCCATCATCTTCATCATTGTTGCAAAAATCTTGTACTTTATCTTCTTTTGAATATAGATCTTTCAACCTTGCATATTTCATTGGATCACTTTTGCATAGCCTCCTCATAGAAGCTTCTGATAAAAGAGGTCTTACTAGCAATTGTGAATGGTGTGGAGGAATATCATCAACATCATATGTTGGAGGAATATCATCAACATCATTAGTATTCCATAAATGAATAAAAAGTAAACTTTTAACATAAAAGTAAACATATAAGTTTTTAAATATGGACATAAAATTTTCATTCTCTCTCTAGCTAAAAGGTGCTCTTGGAGGTGTACGCCATCCATAATTCACTAATAATTCATCACCAACATGTAATGTAGTAATAGTAATAACAACTATGTATATTGATACATCTCTACTCATGTATGGTGATTCATGACTATTTTCACGCTCCTCAAATCTGCAATTAGTCCTTGAACTTTATTTAACCCTCAACTAATATTTATGAAACCTGCTATATTTCTAGGTGTGTAAGGTCTTCCATCAATATATAATATTTCATTTTCTTCATGTGAAATCCTTCTACTAGTAAGCGATGCTGCATTCAAGCATATTCCATAAGTATTCATGCTTTGAACATAACGTGCAAGTCGATGCCAATCTCCCCATCCATATATAGGACCACAAAATGACATAAGAGTGACTTCAGAGTTTGGAGTCACATATAAATCCTCTACAATAAAGAGACCATGACCAACATTAGTAATAGTGGATGGAGCAATCATATAGCGATTACCCCAAAAGTTGAAAACCTCTCCATCTAAAGGAAGTGGTCCTCTATTCCATCCTCCATATCTTCTTCTATCATATGTTTGTACTAGAGAAACAATCACGAGCTGACAATGGATAATCTCCAGTCGTTTCAGTCTCTAAACCAAGAGGTAGAGGATTTCTAGAAACCTCTGCTTGTAATTGATGAACAACAAGTCCATGACGTGTACGAGGTATATTATGAGAAAAGTTATCATCATCATCATCGAGCAAGTATTCCTCTATATCAATAGTAATATGATTTTGTATATGGTTTTTAAATAAAATAATGACATTAATTTATAGAAAAAATACATACCCAAGCATTATCACATTGATCAGGAGATGCTGCACGCTCAAAAGTACCATACTCTGCCTCATGTTCAATACATTCCAATCATGGTCTTTCATATGTGCCACAAAGAGTTACACCAACATCTAATATGCTCTTAGTAAAATTCATCATAATTCCTATCGGAGGACACATGTGAAGTCCTTGCATGCATAGGAGGTGGTGGAGTGCCCTCTCATTGATCAGAATCTGATTATAACAAGAAACAAAAAAATATATCAGTTATGTATCTATCAAATATATTTAAAATTAAAAGTTTGATATACTGATAGTATATAGTCCTTGTAGGATTAGGAGATGATGGTGGAGTTCCATCTGATTGATGGAAATCTACAAATAATGGTATTTGATATTAATAATTTGATTATTTACATACATAAACACTCACATATACATATTTACACATACACACATATTCACATATACACATTTACACATACACACATATTCACATATACACAAATACAAAAATACACATTACTGTGGGATAAATGCATGTATTTTGTATGAATGAGTGTATATGCATGCATGTGTATGTGTGTACATATATATGTGGATATGTATATGTGTGCTTATGTTATATGTATGTATATGTGTATATGTATGCATATATTTATGTGTATATGTTTGCATGTATATGTGTATGTGGCTATGTGTATGTGTATGTGTTCCTATATATGTGTATCTATTCTGATTCTTTTTTTCTGTTTTATATTAAATTACCAGGAGATATTGTATGGTGGAAAAAATTAAGAGGCGACCTAACATACCACCTGAGACATGGAAATTTTTTCGTAGACAGCTACGTCTTCAAAAGTCATTTCCTCAGGAGAAGGTATACAAATTACTAGTTTATATTTATATTTTTCATATATTTTAGTAATTTTTTACATTTAATTTATGTATTTCTTTTTTCCTTAAATAAATAGGCTGCTGCAAAGAAGAGAGTTGAGTGGGGCCACACATCACACCTATGCCAAATGAGCCATCATGGTTTTGTAGCTACATTTGTAAGTATATGTGTTATTGTGAGTATATTTTTTATTTTAGTTAGAATGCAAGAAACTAATCTTTTTTATTTGTTTCAATGCAGCAAAAGGATTATGGCCGATATCCTATGAAACACGAGATCGAGTATGCTACACATTTTGGATATTGGCATTTGAGCGAGTATTTGCGAGATCATCCGGATGCCTTTGTGAGTATTATTAAATTTTATATAATCATTTTATTTTTATGGATGTTTTAATTGTTGTACTTATTTATGTTTGTTATATGTAATACAAAAGTATTATGGAGAGGCAGATATGGATGAGGTGAAGAGACAGACATAGGAGGGAGGATCTCGATCGTCACAAGGTGATCATGATGATGAGAATGAGGATGAGGATGACCATGATGCTGATGATGATGATGATGATTAGGATTCTTGATTATGACATTGGATATATATATATATATATATATATATATATATATATATATATATATATATATATATATAGTTCACTTCAGTTATCTTTTGAATTGTGTGTATGGTATTAAGTAATGCAAAGATTTGTTCTATTGGTTGTTATTGTTGTTTATATTAAGCATGTGTTTTAGTACTTTATTTATATAATTTATTCATATGTGTGTACGTATGTGCATGTATATGTATGTAATATGTGTGTGTATGTATGTGCATGTATATGTGTGTAATATGTGTGTGTATATGAATGTATGTACATATGTATATGTGTATATGAATGTATGTGCATGTGCATGTGTAAGTGTATATGTGTATGTACGTGTATGTGCATGTGCATGTGTATGTGTGTGTATATGTATGTATGTGCATGTGCATGTGTAAGTGTATGTGTTTGTATGTGCATGTGCATGAGTAAGTGTATATGTGTACGTATGTGTATGTGCATGTGCATGTGTATGTGTGTGTATATGTATGTATGTGCATGTACATGTGTAAGTGTATATGTGTATGTGCATGTGCATGTGTGTGTATATGTAAGTGCATTTATATGTGTACGTGTGTGTGTATATGTGTGTATGTGCATGTATATGTGTATATGTATGTATGTGCATGTGTGTGTATGTGTATATATGTGTGTACATATGTGCATATATATGTGTATATCTGTGTATATATACATATGTGCATATGTATGTGTATGTGTATGTGTATAAAATATACAAGTGTATGTATATGCATGTGTAAATGTATGAAACATGCATGTGCATGTGGATGCATTTCCATTTGCATCCACGTGCATGCATGTGAATGTGAATGCATGTGCATGTGCATATACATGTATTTAGGTATATGTTAATGTGTATATATATATATATATATATATATATATATATATATATATATATATATATATATATATATATATATATATATATATATATATGTATATGTGTGTGTGTGCAATAATGCATGCATGTAAGTCTTTGTATGTGGTTGTAGAAATGTTTGTGCATATGCATGTGTATGTGTGTGTATGTGTAAATGTATGTGCACATGTATGTGTGTGTATATGCATGTGTATATTTGTATATGTGCGAACGTGCATCTTCATCATGTATAAGTGTATATGTGCATATTAATAAGTGTGATTATGCTAAGTAATGAAAATAACAAAAATCAAATGATATACAAAGAATGGAAATAGTACTTACAATAATTAGCCATATTTTTTGCTTGGTAAGCTTCTTGAAGAACTTGCAATAGAGAGAGAGAGAGAGAGAGAGAGAGAGAGAGAGAGAATTCAAAGAGAGAAAGAGGTAGAAAGAGAGAAACAAAGATAGAGAGAGACAATAAGATAGACACTAGGCAAAACAACAATTCTGCATATACTTGTTTCAGCTCTTAAGCGCAGTGCAATTGGGAATGTTGGAGAGCTCTTTGATGAGATGCGTGAACATGCCGATCGAAGAGCCTGCAACGATTTAATGTTTTTCGTCATGAGGCCGTCGTGTAAGCAATGGTAAGGCGTTGTAAAAACCATTGCAATTGGCATTCAAGCTGGTTCCAACAAGCTATAAATAATGCAAAATGGTTGAGGGATCACTGAGATATGACCAGACAAAGTTCATTGTTTTGTTTAGTCATAGCAGAGAAGTAGACAGAGATGATCAATGAAGTATATCTACTATAACACATGATTATACAAGATCATTGAAATTGTGATGATGATCAATGATAGTGTAATGAGTAAGCTATGGAGTGAGCTACTCAAACCCTACTAATGATCAATGGAAGAGCTCTCAATGAGGCCACACTCACAACGAGGTTTTATAAGTCCTTCTATAAGTGTTTGCTTCTAAGTTTGAATTTGAAATTCAAACGTGGCTCCATCTACAAGAGGTGACTCCTCTAAATTAAGAGTTTTTCTATCTAATTTGATTTGTAGCTCATGCTTCTCCTAACTCCATGAGATTCTCTCAAGGTTAAAACTATTTACAATGGTGAATAATCAAAAGGTTACAAGCTAGGATTCACATGATCCATCAGGTGCTTCCACACATTGCTCTCCAAGTCAAGCCAAATGTGAAGGCTTGTATATTTTCACCAACAGATATCTTGAATCAATCCTCAATAATCTAGCTGGCCTTTTTGAGCATTGTCATCTCTTGCATTAGCTCTACTTTTTTGGAAAAAGTTCATCATCACCCCACTATCAAACGTAGACCTATTTTCATCATTTTTGTGATCCAAAAGTGTCATCCATGAGACCATAGTGCACCGTATTTAGAATACTCCCAATCACATCCCTTTGCGAGCTCTTGTTCTTTTTGATAGATATCTCCACCCGCTGCATTTGCTTGTGAAATAGCTGTATCTAGCCATCTACTCATTGAAAAGGATGGAAGAGGCCAAATACTTTTTAGAAGGGGCAAAAATTGAGGTGAATGATTCTTTTGAAAGTGAGCTCTTTCCTTTGTGTTTGTCTCCTTGGCAAGCTCATACCTTTCTAATCACTTCTGCATAGGCTTAGAGTTAACGATGCAAAACTTCATTGCCTTCCCTCTGAAAGCTCCATCCATTTTCCTTTGCATCCCTTTACCTTGAAGTTCATCGCTTTCGAGACAAATCATCGCTCCATAATCAAGGCATTTTTGGGTCAGACATGTGTAGAAACTTAGTTATAAATACAAGAGACTCTTTTACGAACCATCCCTCTGCCATGCTACCCTCTAGACGTGCTCTTTGTCAAAAAAACCCTTTAAATGTCTTCATGAAGCGCTCTAAGAAGAATATCCATTGACTATGGACAATTCTTGCTACTACAACTTCACTACCACATGAACCACTAAATGAAGCTGAAATATCAGAATACTTGTGGGAAACTATTCCTCTACCATACAAACAACCTCTATAGCATTGAGTTTTGCATTCTCTATGCTAAATCTATTTATCTCTTTAGAAGAGATCCACTATACCAAGGAACTGATTTCATAAATGGTTGTTCTCACATCCTCTGAAAGACAATCTACACGGAGCAAAAATTGTAAAAACTTGTGCCAATCATGAGACTTGAGCCCTCCAAGATCCTCATTTCCTGTGAAGGCAGTCTTTAGACACCTCATGCACCTAGTAGGTGTCTGAGACTCTCAAATTATCTTCTTCACTTGTTGCTCTTCCATCCTGCAAAGCACCCAAGGAGCTCTTGGTAACGACACTGTTCCGTGTATATGCATGTGCATGCGTATACGTATGCATATGTGTGTATGTATTATGTATGTATACGTGTTTTATAGGTGTATATGTATGTATATATATGTATGCGTATATGTATGCATATATGTTTGTGTATGTGTGTATATATGTGTATGTATGTATGTACGTATGTATGTATATGTATGTATGAATGTGTATGTATGTATGTATATGTATCTATGCATGTAAACTTGTGTATATTTGATTTCGTTTTTAATTTTTTTTTTTTTGTATATTGTGGTTTGCAGACTTTCATATCTAGACCATTGAAACATTTGATTGTCTCCCATTTTATATTCAATCTATTACCTGCCTTGCTAGCTAAGACTTACATATTTGTTTACAAGGATTAAGTATCAGCTAACTATGGAGGTATTAGGTTGTTTGAAAATAAGACAAGCAAATTTCTCTTGACGATTTTGGAAAATGGATGAATAATCCTAAAGTATGGGTGGACATGAAGTGTTCATTCAATGCAAGTTCTTTTTCTTACCGTAGCTAAGGTAAAAACAGAAACCTACACTAAATGAACACTTTGTGTCCGCCCATCCTTTAAAGTTATTCTTCCATCCTTCAAATTCTTTGAGATAAATTTACTTATCCTATTTTTCAAATGACTTAATACCTCCATAGCTAACTCATACTTAATATTTGTATGCAAAGATAATAAAATAGTTAGCAATGCATGTATTAGGTCGACTAGAATAGGAGAAGCAGATGTGTCAGGAAGATTCTAAAGGTTGGGCGGACAATTCCAAAGGTTAGATGGAAATAATATCTTCATTTGATACAGGTATGTATAATTTGACTTTACTCTCATAACATGTGTATATGTATGTTTATGTGTATATTTATGTGTATGTATCTATGTGTATGTATGCATGTGTAGCTATGTATATTTGATTTCATTTCTAATTTTCTTTTTGCTTATTGTGGTTTGTAGACTTTCATATAGATATCTAGACCACTAGATCGTCTAGTTGTCTCCCATTTTATAACATGTGTATGTGTGTATATGTGTGTGTATGTTTATATGTGTGTATGCATTCATGTATAATTATGTATATGTATATATATGCATGTATATATATATATATATATATATATATATATATATATATATATATATATATATATATATATATATATATATATATATATATATGCATGTATATATATAAATAGATAGAAAATTGAAAATTATACCTTCATAGTGCCTAAATAGATACATTACTCCATCCAAAAAAATTTTGAAGATTGAAAATAAGTAAGCTCGCACTTAGTGGTGTCAAATGACTTCCTTCATATACATGCTTTATACATTCCTCTTGAAGATATTTCTCGTTTTTAGAAATATCAATGCTCTCACTATCATTTTGATAGCAATGCTCAATAAAATCTACCATTCCATCATCTTCATCATTGTTGCAAAAATCTTGTACTTTATCTTCCTTTGAATATAGATCTTTCAACCTTGCATATTCCATAGGATCATTTTTGTGTAGCCTCCTCATAGAAGCTTCTCATAAATGAGATCTTACTGCAAATTGTGAATGTTGTGGAGGAATATCATCAAAATCATACGTTGGAATCTACACACATGAATAAAAATCATTAGTATTCCATAAATTATTAAAAATTAAACTTTAAACATAAAATTAAATATATAAGTTATTAAATATGGATAGAAAATTTTCATTCTCTCTAGCTAAAAGGTGGTCTTGGAGGTCTATGCCATCCATAATTCACTAATAATTTGTCACGAGCATGTAATGTAGTAATAACATTGAAAACTATGTATCTTGAAACATCTCTACTCATGTATGGTGATTCATGACTATTTTCATGCTCCTCAAATGTGCAATTAGTCCTTGAACTATTATGTAACCCTTGACTACTATTTATTAAACCTGATATATTTCCATGCATGTAAGGTCGTCCATCAATATATAATCTTTCATTTTCTGCATGTGAAATCCTTCTACTAGTAAGGGATGTTGCATTCAAGCATATTCCATAAGTACTCATGCTTTGAACATAACGTGCAAGTCGATGTCAATCTACCCATCCATATATAGGACCACAAAATGACATAAGAGTGACTTTAGAGTTCGGAGGCACATACAAATTCTCTACAATAAAGAGACCATGACCAACATTAGTAATAGTGGATGGAGCAATCATATAGTTACTACCCCAAAAGTTGAAAACCTCTGCATCTAAAGGAAGTGGTCCTCTATTCCATGGTCCATATCTTCTTCTATCATATGTTTGTACTATAGAACAATCATGAGCTGACAATGGATAATCTCTAGCCGTTTCAGTCTCTAAACCAGGAGGTAGAGGATTTCTAGAAACCTTTGCTTGTAATTGATGTACAACAAGTCCATGACATGTACGAGGTATATTTACATTATGAGAAAAATTATCATCATCGTCATCATCATCATCAAGCAAGTATTCTGGTATATCAATAGTAATATGATTTTGTATATGGTTTTTAAATAAAATAATGACTTTAATTTATAGAAAAAATACATACCCAAGCATTATCACGTTGACTAGGTGATGATGCACGCTCAAAAGTACCATACTCTACCTCATGTTCAATACATTCTAATCGTGTTCTTCGATACATGCCATAGCAAGAGTTACACCAACACATAATATGCTCTTGATAGTAAAATTCATAGTAATTCCTATCATAGAAAACATGTGAAGTTGTTGCATGGGTAGGAGGTGGTGGAGTGCCCTCTGATTCATCAGAATCTAATTATAACAAGAAACAAAAAAATATATCAGTTATATATCTATAAAATATATTTAAGAATAAAAGTTTGATATACTTATAGTATATAGTCCTTGCAGGATTAGGAGACAGTGGTGGAGTTCCATCTAATTGATTGCAATCTATAAATAATGGTATTTGATATTAATAATCTGATTATTTACATACATAAACATTCACATATACATATTTACACATACACACATATTCACATATACACATTTACACATACACACATATACACAAATACACATTATTGTGGGATAAATGCATGTATTTTGTATGAATGAGTGGTGTATGTGTGTACATATGTATGTGGATATGTATATGTGTGTTTATGTAATATGTATGTATATGTGTATATGTATGCATATATGTATGTGTATATGTTTGCATGTATATGTGTTTTGTGGGAATGTGTATGTGTATGTGTGTGCATATATGTGTATGTATAATGATTCTTTTTTTTTTGAGATAAAATTAACAGGAGATATTGTATGGTGGAAAAAAATAAGAGGCGATTTAACATACCACCGGAGACGTGGCAATTTTTTCGTAGACATCTAGGTCTTCAGGAGTCATTTCCTTAGGAGAAGGTATACAAATTAATAGTTTATATTTATAATTTTCATATATTTTAGTAATTTTTTACATTTAATTTATGTATATCTTTTTTCCTTAAATAAATAGGTTGCTGCAAAGAAGAGAGTTGAGTCGGGCCACACATCACACCTAGGCCAAATGGGCCATTTTTGTAGCTACATTTGTAAGTATATGTGTTATTGTGAGTATATTTTTTATTTTAGTTAAAATGCAAGAAACTAATCTTTTTTATTTGTTTCAATGTAGCGAAAGGATTATGGCTGATATCCTACGAAACATGAGATCAAGTATGCTACACATTTTGGATATCGACATTTTAGTAAGTATATGCGAGATCATCTGGATGCCTTTGTGAGTATTATCAAATTTTATATAATTATTTTATTTTTATGGATGTTTTATTTCTTTTACTTATTTATGTTTGTTATATGTAATAGAGGAGTAATATGGAGAGCTAGATATGGATGACATGGAGAGACAGACACAAGAAGGATGATCTCCATTGTCATAGGGTGCTCATAGAGATACATCAAATCATGCGAATGATCATGATGATGAGGATGAGGATGAGGCTGATCATGATGCTGATGATCATGATCATGATGATGATGATTAGGATTCTTGATTATGACATTGGATATGTATTTACATTGATATATATATATATATATATATATATATATATATATATATATATATATATATATATATATATATATATATATATATATATATATATATATATATATATATATTTATATTTATATTGCTCATTTCAGTTATGTTTTGAATTGTGTGTATGGTATTAAGTAATGAAAAGTTTTGTTCTATTGATTGTTATTATTGTTTATATTAAGCATGTGTTTTAGTACTTTAATTATATAATTCATTCATATGTGGGTATGTATGTGCATGTACATGATATGAATGTATGCACATATGTATATGTGTATATGCATGTATGTGCATGTGCATGTGTAAGTGTATGTTTATGTATGTGTATGTGCATGTGCATGTGTATGTGTGTGTATATGTATGTATGTGCATGTGCATGTGCATGTGCATGTGCATGTGTAAGTGTATATGTGTGTATATGTGTATGTGCATGTGCATGTGTATGTGTGTGTATATGTATGTGCATGTATATGTGTAAGTGTATGTTTATATGTGTGTATGTGCATTTATATGTGTATATGTATGTTGTGTGTGTATGTGTATATGTGTGTGTACGTATGTGCATATATATGTGTATGTGTGTGTGTATATACATATGTGCATATGTATGTGTATGCGTATAAACATATACAAGTGTATGTATATGCATGTGTATATGTATGAAACATGCATGTGTGTGTGGATGCATTTCCATTTGCATCCATGTGCATGCATGTGGATGTGCATGCATGTGGATGTGCATATACATGTATTTAAGTATATGTTAATGTATATATATATATATATATATATATATATATATATATATATATGCAATAATGCATGCATGCAAGTCTTTTTATGTGGTTGTAGAAATGTTTGTGCATATGCATGTGTATGTGTAAGTGTATGTCCACATGTATGTGTGTGTATGCACATGTGTATATTTGTATATGTGTTTATGTGTGAACGTGCATCTTCATCATGTATGAGTGTATATGTGCATATTAATAAGTGTGCGTATGCTAACTAATGAAAATAACACAATTCAAATTATATACAAAGAATGGAAATTGTACTTACAATAGTTAAGTATATTTTTTGCTTGGTTAGCTTCTTGAATAACCTGCAATAAAGTGAGAGAGAGAGAGAGATAATTCAAAGAGAGAAAGAGGTAGAAAGAGAGAGAGAGAGAGAGACAATAAGATAGAGAATAGACAAAACAACAATTTTGCAAGTGATTGTTTCAGCTCGTAAGTGCAGCGCAATTGCAAACGTTGGAGAGCTCTTTGATCAGATGTGTGAAGATGCAGATCGAAGAGCCTCCAATGTTTTAATTTTTCATCAGAAAGCCATCGGGTAAATGATGGTAAGACGTAAAAAGCACTACAATTGGCATCGCATAAGCGACATTATTTACCATCACTTATGCGATGCTTTTTTAAATCGTCGCTTTAGCGACGCTGACTACGAGTGTCGCACATACCTTCGTGCCACACGTTGATAAAAACATTGTTTTGCTCGTCATTTAAATGATGGCCTGCGCTCGATGCTTCTTGAGACACTTTTTGCAATTTTATAGCGATGAAATTGTGTCACCTTAACCGTCGCTATGCGCCCATATTCATTGTAGTGTTTGTATATTCTCTAAGAAGAGCTTCTTGCAGTGAAGTAAGGTCGCAATTTGACTAGCAGCTATGAGCATTCAACTAGCTCATTTTGTGGGCATTGTTTCTCTTTTTGTGAGCATCAATTTGGAGTGAAATTTATTTTTTTGGAAAGCTCTAGGTGTCTAATACATGTCATTGAAAGCTTACTAGATCTTTCTGCATATGCTTTGAGAAAGATGAATTTTGGGCTACAAAGGGCAAAGAAGGGTACTTGTGGAGGTCATTTCATGCTTCGTCATTGCATAAGGGTTGAGATGCCTCCCCCAACACTGGTATCCAAGTATTTTTGGCATCTTCGAGACATCCAATCCAAGCAACTAAGACGTCTTGGAGCCATTGGTTGAATATTTTAATCAAGAAAACCTTATTGGAGGTAGCTCACATCAAAGGGGAGCTATTCTACTCAAAGTTTCAAAGGTGCAAGGTATCCATCTAAGGAAAGCTTTGGATTAAGATAACTTTAGAGCCTCATTTGAATTTTACATGCATTGGAGCATTAGCCAAGGGCTAGATCAAGTAGCAAAGACTAGAGATGGAAGACTTCAACACTCAAAATGAAAACTTAGACAAGGGGAACTATCAATAATGGAGATTTAGGGTCTCGAACTACCTTATGGGAAAGGGCCTTTGGGGATTAATTAGTGGACATGAACCAAGATCTAGGTTTGATGAAATTACAACCAATGATCAGAGAGGAGCCTTTAGGGAATAGAATGAAAGAGACAAGAGGGTTATCTTTATCCTTTCCCAACACATTAGCAATAGCATGATCGGCCATATGCAAGACTTGGATTCAAGCATGAAGGTATGGGGAACACTTGAGAGGCTTTATTTAACAAGAAGCAAAGCAAGGAAGATCTAACTCAAGATGAGCTAAGAAACCTTAGGAGTAGCTCAAAGAGTATCATAAATGACTACATAGTTAAGGTCAAGGAATTGTCATTGGGATCCATTGGAATCCACATAGATGATGATGATCTTGTGGCTTATGCTTTCAATGGTTTGATGAATGATGACAAGTGGAAACACTTTACCACTTTAGTATATGAAAGGGATAATCTTCCCAATTTTGTGAAATGGGTTTCTCTCATGGTTACAAAGAGGTGGAAATAGGTGGAAGTTCAACTAAAAGCAAAGACGCACACGTTTTGTATGCAGGTAATCAAAGGGGAAAGGGAGATGAAAACAAGGAAGGGGCAAAGGAAGGTTTGGAGGAAGGCAAGGCTGCTCAAGAAGTCAAGGACATGAACAAGGCACATCATCACAAAGAGGTAGTGGAAGAACAAGAGGAACAGGAGGAAAGCATCAACAAAACAAGAATCAAGATGGCAAATGATGTTACATATGTGGCAAGTTTGGCCACTAATCTAGAGATTGCTACCAAGGAGGAGACCAAAGAAGGTATAAACAAGGTTATTCATACAAATGCCAAGGTAATTATGCTTCTACAAGTTCAAAAAATGACAATCTCTTGATGATGCACATGAATGGGAAATCAAGAAAAGTAGACAACACTTTGTATATTGGTAGTGGATGTAGCAAGCATATGAGTTACAATGCTTCTTGGTTTAGTAATCTACATGCTTCCAAAGGTAAAGGACATGTAGAAATAGATGATACAACCCATGAGATCTCCCATGTTCGAGATGTATCAAGGATGTCTTGCATGTACGTACCATCACAAAGAACTTGGTATCCATAGGGCAAATGGTTGAAAGCGGCTATCAAATAAGGTTCAACAAAGGTGAATGCTTTGTGGAGAACCCAAGCAAGGGTACTAGGTCATAACAAGAAGAAGGAAGCAAGGGAGACTCTTCACTTTGTATGTAAATTCTGATTCCATTCAACATGTCTACTTCACATATGGAAACAAGAAGATTTTGGAGTTGGACTTGTGGCACAATGGGATAGGTCACATCAAGATACAAAGAATGAAGGAAATGCAATTCAAGGGACTGGTTAAAAGGCTTACCAAATTCAAAAGACAAGGCATGTTCTCTATTCACCCCTTTTCATTGATTTTGGTGTCAATGGGTAGCTCTTAGAGTGCTCTAAAGCTAAACCAATTTTGAGATTTATTCTTTGCATATTCTCCGAGAAGAGCTTGCTAGAGTGAAGTAAGGTCTCTGTTTGATTAGGAGTTGTGAGCATTCATCTTGTGGACATTGTTTCTCTGAGTCTATAAGAATCCATTTGGAGTTAAATTTGTTTTCTTGGAAAGCTCTTGATGTTTACTATAGGTCCTCAAAAGCTTACTAGAGTTCTCTGTATATGCTCTTAGAAATAGCATTTTTGGGGTATAGGGGTCAAAGAAGGTCATTCATGCTTTGTCATTGCATAGGGGTTGGCATACGTCCCCGGACAACAACTTTAAATGTCAATCAAAACATTCCATATAATTCAATTAAAGTTTTTGGGATTGTATTTTGTTTTGCATCAAAGGCTATACCTCAAGCGTTAGATGCTTGAGCCTTCAATTTTTCAAAATGCTTTGCATTTGTACCATAGACTTGAATCAATAATGCTAAGATATATCAAATGCCAGTGTCATCATGTCTACACAATGGCTTTGAGTATATATGTGCTTTCATTCTTCTCACTATATATTCTCTTTTGAACAGACGACCTACATTTCTAAGAAGTACGTAAACTCTGATTTCAAATGTCTTTTGCATTCTATCATTGATCCATTTTATGCCTTCTATATTCTTTCATGTGAGTATGATATCATCAACATGTACACGCACACACACACACACACACACACACACACATATATATATATATATATATATATATATATATATATATATATATATTACCACCATTTATCTTCTTGATGAAATTAAGAGATGGGGCTTTCTTACCAAAAATCCTTGATCATCGAGCCATGCGATTGACTTCTAGTTCCATGCCTTAGGTGTTTGTTTAAGTCCATATAAGCCTTTCTTTAGCCTTCGCACATGATAAGCAAGGCAAGTCTCTTTATATCCAAGAGGTTGATCCATGTATGCCAGCTGTGTAACCCATCCATTAAGGAAACCATTTTGGACATCGATTCGATATACTTTCGCATTCTATGTTGGAAATGCATCAAGAAACATTTCGCATTTTCAAAATATGTTAGCTCCTTAGTACTTGGCTAGATGATGCTACAATGTCTTTGTACTCTTGGAGTTTCCCTCTCTATATGTCAAGAGTTGACAACCTATAATCATTTTCTTGTTCACTTTCATTTTCATGAACCTCCACATCCTTTATCGAGAGTGGTGTGAAAATCTGTATCTAGGTTTTAGGGCAAGGTGACTCTCTTGATGTTTTCATAACATCATTTACATTCATCAAATATAATATCCTTGCTTATTGTATATGACTTGATGCTTGGATTAGTTAATTTGTATCCATTTTCTAATTCAGTTCGTAGTTCATTGGGACACAAAATTTTAATTCATACTTGCTTTAAAAGTTGATTGTGTACCTCCGTCTCTTTGAACTATGTGTTTCGCAAGTTATTTTGGTCCTATTTAATGGGTTTCATATTGTTCACTTAAGTTCATTGCTAAGTAAATGTTCTCGTCTTGCTAGATATCGGATGGTTCATCAATTAGATTTAATTTGCTTTTTTCTAATCGCTTTCATCAATCTTGAATAATGAGTCACTTAAAAGATGAAGTTTGACACATGAATGAAGTTTGGAGTATTGTTTGATGGTGGGCATGTGGAGTCACTTGATCAATGTGCGGTTTTCGAATGCATGTGTGAATGTATGTATCTTGGTGTATATATATACATACTAAAAGAGAGAAACATGAAAAGCACGTCTTAGTGAGAATGGCTCCTCTAGTGGCAATATTGGAGAGTGGAGGATCACATAACTGGTATGCTCCTTTGTACCAACCAAATTTGCATCACGATCTCTCTTCACTTCACATACAGCTACTGACAGAGGTGTGACTTGCTAGGTCCCCCTTGCAAGAGCGAGAGGGATGGCACTTCATGAGGTCCTCCATGAATTCTCAGTCAATGCCCCCCCCCCCCCCCCCCCCAACATCATAGATGATTTGATCATCATAGGAGATCATGCAAATTTCATTAAACAAATTCATGCTAGCTTGAACAATGTGTTTGAGATGAAAGATCTTGGGCTACTCCATTAGTGCCTTCACATATCACAATGGAAGTAAGCTATGGTATTCTTAAAGCTTTTGGGACGATGGAACACAAAACCACTAGTACACCTATGGAGGTAAATATTAAAATTTCAAGAGGATGATACATTAGAAGTAGATGCTAAGATGTATAAAAAGGATTTTGGGCGCCTTATCGTGTTGTGCAACACTAGAATAGATATGTGTTATGCTATTCGTGTATTGAGAAGGTTCTCTAACAAACCAAAATAGATCCATTGGAATGCATACATGCGAATTCTGAGGTACATTAGAGGAAGCTTGGATATTTGTATTCTTTATAGCATATATGATACACTTGAAGGGTATTGTGATTCGGATTAGGCTGGAGATTGTGATTCTCGAAAATCAATTTTTGGATATTGCTTCTCACTTGGTCCAAGAATATTTTCTTGAGTAATTGGGAAACAACCAACTCTTGCATTCTCGTCCATCAAAGCACGGTACAAAGGAGTTTGTAGTGCCTCTTTTGAGGAAGGTTGGTCAAGAAGAATTCTTGTAGATCTAGGCTTTCCATCACAGATGGTGACTATACTCAAATGTGATAGTCAAAGTCATATGGGCATGGCAAGGAATCCAAGTTTCATGCTCACACCAATCATATAGAAGTACAATATCATAACGTTCATGAGCTAATAGGAGATGACATTGTGGAGCTAGATTACTATCCAATGGAGGTGAATTGTGTCAATATATTCACTAAAGCAGTTCGAAAAGAGCAGATCCAAAGGCATCTTTGGCAAATGGGCATAGGAACTAGACTATTTTATTTATCATTCAGTAACATGGATAGGGGGTGTTAGAATATGAAAAATGTCTATCTCTCATGATTGTATGTATTGATGCACATTTGGTAAGGCCCCCATTATGAGGTGAAGCCAATCGTGCATTACCCAATAGATGGGAATCCCAATTTTTATATTAGATGAAGGTCAGGTAAGACCAGCTAAGGTATATTAATGAAAGGTAGTTACGAGTGCCATCAATTGTGGGATTTGAGGAAGTGAGGAGAAGCCTTGGCTAGGGGGTCCAAGGGGGCCAACAGTCCCCCTAGTCGGGTTCTTAGGACAACATGCCCTTGTGACAGTAAAGGGAATATTCCATGAAACATTTCCTATGAAACTAAAAAATTATTCATATTTACATATGGGGATTATGCGGGCGGTGATTGCCCACGTTCTGTCACCCATGTCTAACCATCCATGGAAGGCCACCTCTCTCCATTGGCCTATATAAACATGACTTCTCCAATACCCAAGACATCAAATTGAGTGAGCATACCTCTACTTTGTAACTCCCTATTTAGACTTGTCTAGATCACCATATAAGCTTTACAATGAGAGTGCATGAGTGGATAATACCATCATCTTTGTTCTTGTTGTTAGTAGCGAGTTTTTGAAATTACATTGTCTCTGTTATCTTCTTTGTAACTAGTCTTGTGTTCTCTTGCATAACTAGTTTCTTACAGTGTTCTCTAGTTCATCTTTGGTTCATGGTTTCCGTTATATTTTTAGATTTTAAATGTTCATATTTTTTAGTATATTTGTTCATTTGGAGTGTGTTATAGCTCATTTCAAACAATTTGGCATCTATTATATGCATAAAACAAGTTTTTTAACCTCAAAGTGAATAAAGAGAAGTAATCTCTACAAGAATATCTAGTTCTATACATATTAGTATGTGCAAAGGTCAAATAGATCTTTTTGGGTTCCACAAAATTCTAGCTATACTTTTGAGGTCAATAAACTCCAATAGTGTTACCAAAGCAAGTACTTGAAGCTTGGCTAAGGTTACAATACCTTGAAGAAGAATTTGAATCCACTGGAGTAGTGATTTATCATCAACACTACACAAAGGTAGACAAAGAGAGCAAGGGAAGTATCTCAAGTAGCATCCAAGCAAACAAAGGTGAATAAACTTCATTAATAAGGTAAATCATATAATTTTTCTCATAAAAGAGGAATTTCAAAATTACACAATCAGAGACCATCATGCACAAATAGAAAATATTGAGAAATATAACCATCAAGCACTATGGCTTAGAATGAGTGCATACGTGCAAGGTAGGGGCTTGTATGGTTTGATTGATGGCATATATGTCAATCAAAGATTATCAAAGCATCCAAATCAGTAGTAACTACACGAATACAGATTATGGAATGAAAGAGAGAAAAAAATTATATTCATTTTATAACAAAATATCCAAGATTCAATGGTAGGGTACATACGAGACCTAGACACAAGTAGGAATGTTTGTCTTGCAATGGAAAGATTGTATGCTATATGTACAAGAGAAAGAAAGATTCAACTAAAAAATGAGTTGAAAAACATAAAGAAAGATACAAAAAATTTTCTGACTGATTACATATTGAAATTTAAAGAGGTTTATATAAGAAAATATCAATTCTAAATCATGTGGAGGATGATGCTTGGATTCTCATACTCTCAATGGATCGAAAGATGATTAGAGATGAAAACCATTCATTACTTCAGCTTATGTAAGAGGAGACCTACTAGATTTTGATCAAATTGTTGTACTCATGATCATAGAGGAGATGGATTCAAACAGCTCTACTTCAACTTAAAAAGGATCTCAAGTACAACCACTCTATGGAGGATCATCAAGAGGACAAAGTGAAGGTAGAAGAGGTTCAAACACAGGTAGAGAAGGAAGAAATACATCAAAGGATGATCATGGAATTTCAAGTAGCTCCTTTGACACTAGAGGAAAGGGAAGATTAAGGACTAGATGTATGAGAGGTTACCACAACCAGAATGGAAGACAAAGAAGTGAAGATAAGAACAATTGCTACATATGTGGAAGTTATAGACACTATGCCAACAAAAAAGAGGAGTGATCCGTGAAGCATAGAGAGGTATTACCATTTGGAGTTTGCGAGCTATAAACTCTAGCATTTCCACTTTTCTCTTCCATTCCTCTTCTCTTTTAGGATCTTTTTGTAGGTTTCCATGCCTCTGATTGGATAGATACTTGGCTGAGAATTTGGTGATTGTTGATCGCCCATTTGAAGCTAATAAATGGCCCTTATGATGAGGCTCACATGTCTTCAATTGTCCACTAGAAGCCGGTAAGTATCTCTTTTTGAGGCTTGGTGGGTCTACGAAAAACATCTTTGGCACTGTTGTCAAAAGAAAAAAGAAACATCTACAACTACTGTTATTATTATTAGTAGTATTATTACTTGTACGTATATGCACACACCCACATACACAAGCATGTGTGCACATATAAATGTATATCCGTACGTATGTACGAATGTACGCACATAATGCAGTGAGATAGAAAGACATGCTTGCGTGTAGATAATTGCTGATGTGAGGAGGGTGCGTATAACCGAGCATTAGGAGGTAAGATAAGATCCAAATCAGCATCCGATGCGTGCACAAATCGTTCACGTATTATACGCCGCAACCTTTTTGCGATGGCAGGTGAGAGGTGCACCCCCTCGATTGGTTTCTCAAACACGACTTATGAAGGACGAAGGTAACCACTCTGTTTTCTTCGCCAAGAAGAGGTTAAGTCACGACAAGAAGAGTGAACTCTGATGAGAGCATATATTATCGATCGGCAAGACAATTTTTCTTCAGTGGATGGCGCATCACATTTTCCTAAACTCGTGTAATATTTGAGAATGTGATTATAGAGTCTGGTGTCCTTAAACCGCTCAAAAGCTCATTTAAATAGCCAAAGTAATAGTCAGAGAAACTTTTCAACGCTTCCGATCATTATAACAATGTGGAAAAACCAACTTTCAATGTATAAAATATATGTAGCCCCTCGTTTATGGAAACTTGGCAGCCATCATCCATCCCCATGGCCAAAAATCGGGGCATCATGATAGCACATAAGACATCTCAATACATTGTGATTAATCACCATGTGGGAAATTCATTTCTATCACGGCCTTTTTGTCTTGAGACATCATTGGGCAAACCAATGCAATCGCTTATTCATACACACAACAAAGTATTGATTGCAAGAGGAATCATGATGCTTATGACACTTTGTGTTTTTTTAACATGCACGACACTGTGATTTCCTTGGGAAATCGTGGATAGTAATTTTGATATCATACTTAAAGAGGGTGTTCTCCCTCTTGTCTTACTTCACCAAAAAGTTAAGTTTCATTTTGAAAATATTGTAGCATGACATTATCAATGTATAGCTTTGTATACCCCTCAAATACATATCACAACATAGATTCCGCAGTCATGTGTTGTCATTTTATTTGGTCTTTATAAAACTTCTATTTGTGAGTAACGTGTGATGACAATGGAGTCGCTTCAACAACAAAACCTGCTTACGACTTGCTTTGAAAACTAGGAAGATTTAGTGGACTTATTCACCTTCTAGCTCGTGCAATAAAACTAATGTGGAACGTCTTTGTTCGAGATACCTAAATTGATGAAAAACTTATTTGAAATGAAGAAAATGTGAAGAAAGCCTTGTATTTTATGAAATCACATGCCTTGTCACTAACAATTTCCTTAGCTTGAGTAAATTTGGACTTTTTTGTTTTGCAAGACTTCAATTAAGTAGGTATGCAACCTATAATGAGCAAGGAATTAATTTTTAAAGTCCACATAAAGAGAATCGATGCTAAGAAGTTCTAGGTGTATATCCGACTATTAACAAACTTGACCTTTCTACACACGATCAACTTCAAGCGGATGGTTCTCTATATATATTGCTTCTAGAGGATGTTACCTTGATGTTTTGATAAGTTCTTGATAGACCGATAGCTTGTACACCACAAGAAATGAGTGAGAAGTAGACATCTATGGAAAACTTGCTATGCCACTCTCAGTTATACTCTCTTCTTGAAGCAAAGTAGTCAAAAAGTATATTGAAGTGATTGATTGTATGATTATAGTATACACCTTCTTATAATTCAAGCAACTTTTTGAGATTGACATGTTATCAATCAATCATTCCAACTTATTTAGTGACTCATCAATCCTCAAACTAATGAGTTCTAATACGTCAAATCTTATCTAAGGCGTTTACAAATTTTCTATAATCAGATGAACAAAAACAACTCATAAGACTTCATATGAAACTAAGACACGCATATTTTTATGGGAACATTCATCACCAACCTCAAATGTCAATCAAAAGAGTTCATAAATTGAATTCAAGGATTAGGGATCGTATTTTTTTTTTGCACCAATAACTCTCCCTCAAGCCTTAGATGCTTGAGCCGCCAATTTTTCAAAATGCTTTGCATTCCTACCATAGACTTGAACCAATGCAAATAAGCTCTATCAACATCATGTCTACACATTGGCTTTGAGTAGGTACATATGTTGTTCATTCTTCTCGCTATATATACTCTTTTGTACATGACCTACATTCCTAAGAAGTACGTAAGCTCTGATCTCAAACTCCTTTTGCATTCTATGTTTCATCCATCTTATGCCTTCTATATTGTTGCATGTGAGTATGATATCATGAACATGTACACACACATATATGATACCACCATTTATCTTCTTGATAAAATTAAGATATGGGTCTTGTTTTTTTACTAAAAATACTTGGTCATCGAGCCATGTGACTAACTTGTAGTTCCATGCCCTAGGAGCTTGTCTAAGTCCATACACGGATTTCTTTAGCCTTCACACATGATACGTACGGCGAGTATCTTTATATGCTTGTGCCCCTGTTGCACAATTGCCAGCGGAAGGAAGCAGTGCAACAGCTTCAAACGCCATACCAACAGTGTGCACTGATTGAGCAATTCAGTATCCAGTAGGCGTGCTTGCCTCACCAAGTTAATCAGCTTGATCATGCTCACGCGCATTGACACTCCAATTATCGGATTTTCATCAAAAAATGAATGGCGTTTCACGACGGACAGGAGGTGCTATCCGTCGCGATTGACGGGTGGCGATTCAACGACTCTCCGACTGAACTGATCGTCTGGGGAGATATCCGTAGTGTTTGTTGCGTGCGACTGATGGCCTTCGTGGCGACTGGCGACTGACGAGTGTGCTCATCACGACGGACTAGCGATTGGTGACTAACGAGATCTTCTCTCACGATTGACAAAGATCTTGACTGGCGCACTTCACGACGGACAGGAGGAGCTATCCGTCGTGATTGATGGGTGGCGATTGACCAATTTGACAACCGACTAGGGAGATAGCCGTCTCGATTGACTACATGGCATCCGTCTTTCGATTTCTGGCCACTTCCCTGCCACATCAGGCTCACGTAGCGTTGGACAGGCCATGATGGGTGTATTTCATGATTGATGGTTTTTGTAATGATGGGTGTATTTCATGATTGATGGTTTTTGTAATGCGTGATTGATGGTTTTCGTATTGCACGATTGATGGTTTCCCCAGCCTGAAAAGTGGCAGTTGATGGTTTTACCATGAGCGATTGACGGTTTTTGTTTTAGTTGATTGGAGGCTTTTGGCAGGCCACGTCAGCTCATGTGCCCTGTTTCCTTCTTTTCCTCTTGAGCGGGCCCCGTGGCTTTTTCAGTACTTAAAAAAAAAAGAGGCAGGATTAAAAAAAAAAAAGAGAAAAGAAAAAGAAGAAAAGAAGAAAAAAGAAAAAGAAAAAAAAGGACTTAAGGTAGTAAAATATGAAATTCTATTAAGAGAGTCTCATAGACCTTTGTCATGGATTTAGCGACCTCCTCACTTGTGAGAAGTAACCTGGCCCCTCCTCCGGGGGAGACTGGTAACCTGGCCTCTCTGCTTGAGGGGGGATCTTGTGCCGCCCTTGGGGCCTCCAAGAGTGCTAAACCCCCCTTGGTCTCCCTCAGTAGATCCGTAATTCTGTCAACTCAAGAGGAGCTCAAGAAAGTTTTCCTCGTCGGCCAAATGTTTGGCCCTAGGCCCCCGCTCGAAACTGTGCGACAGTGGCTTCGCAACGAGTGGTTCCCCCGTGGGCTAATTGTTTGTAAATGTCAATTCTAACCGGCAAGCCACATGTTGCTAGTCTTTGAAAATGAAGATATGCTGTTTCGAGCCCTAAGTATTGGAACTTGGCAACTCGACCGGGCGACCCTGTGCCTTTTCAGATGATCCCCTAATTTTACTCCCAACAAATCGAAATTGCTTCGATACCTACTTTGGGTCGAGCTCCCTAACCTGCCATACTTCTTCTACAACTTCGTGTGGGACATTGTTTCTCCTATTGGCAAGCCGTTGGCCTCACGCGAGGACATTGGTGGCCTCATTTATGAAGGTGCAAGACACTCATTCAACGCTCGATGGCACCCTCAGATCTGTGTCGAGGCTGACCTGAGCATGCCGCTTCCATCGAAGATCAAAGTGGACTTGGGTGAAGGGGATGTATGGGAGCAAGACATCATTTACAAAAACCTCCCCAACGCATGCTTTCGTTGTGGCCAACAAGGTCATAGGATTAAAGATTGCCCTTTGAGACACAAAAGCAAGCGAAATCAAGAAGCCTCCACAAACGCTCAAGACATCAAAGGCGCTTTGACCCACTCGACAAAGGAAGAGGAATGCAAGGGCCCCCCTAACCCTGAAGGTGATGCAGACGGGTTCATCAAAGTCAGAAGAAGAAGGAAAAGAAGCCCCAGGGTGACTTCTGAGTGAAACAACTTATTAGTTACCCCCTCTAGCAATTTGTATTGCAATCTAGAAAAGGAGATCAATGAGTTTGACTACCCAGGCGGGAACCAACTTGAGGTGGACACCAACGACCAAACCCTAGAGATCCCTGACAATAAAGACACCTCCCAGGAGGGCTACACTACAAGCAAAGAAGATGGCTGCACCACAAGTAACGAAGACAACATGGATAGTGAAAGCTCCATCATCGGATCGACTATTCCAGAAACGACGTCGAAAATGGTGCCCAAGTCTTCCCAGCAGGAGGCATCCCACAAAGGTAAACAACCTATGGAGCTACCCTGGAAAAGCCCCCACAAGAGCCTATTACTAATTCGGGATCCGAACCCAGTGAAAAAGAAAGATGAATCCAAGAAAAGAAAGGAAAAAGCTCCCTCTCGCAAAGAGGGCTCACTACGACAATGATCATCATCTCGTTAAATGCTAGAGGGCTAACCGACCCCTCAAGACCGACCATCATTGGTCAATGGCTTTGTGACATTAGCCTAAACCCATAATTTATATGTATTCAAGAGATTAAAATTGACGAAGAAGACCTCCAAAAACGGCTCAGACATGTCTCCTCGACCCATGTTTGGATTTCAACGGCGCACCAGCGGGGGTCCGGTGGAACGATAATCGGTATTAATCATCTCTGGTTTGAAAATCTTGAGAACTCCATTGAAGATGAAAGCCATCAATGGATTGCTGTTTCTTTTGGTGCTCCTCTTTGTTTTACTCTTGTTTCTTTGTACGCCCCTAACGGGGAATTAGAGAGACTGAACACATGGGCCTCCTTGGACTCGCTCCCCCACAACGTGCTTATTTGTGGTGACTTCAACATGGTGGAGGACCCTATGGACAAATGGTTGGGCAAGGGCAGGGTCATCGATAGTCGGGAGAAAGAAGCATGGGACAAAACCAAACTACACTTGGATTTGGTCAAATTCAAAGACTCGAATGGCTTTTCTTGGTCAAATCTCCAAGCGGGCGAGGACCTGATGAAAGCTAGACTTGATAGATGCTACGTGTCTCAGAGTTTTACCCATCAATGGGGCCACCCTTCCCTTGCGTAGTGCACCAACCTCACCATCTCTGATCACTACCCGATCATCATCACTTTCCAACCTTCCAACAAGATCCATAAGGCTCCTTGGTTCCATGCCAGTGCACCCTCCTTCTCTCTCCCCTCCGTCCATCAAGAAATTGCTGATGTGTGGAAGGAGGCGTTCGCCTCTGGCTTGTCCCCAGCCAAGTGCTAGAGAAGTGCGGTCGCTAAGTCTCGACAGATCATGATTAGATCGAGAAAGACACTCGAGACTGTGCGGCGGGCTCATAGAGAAGCTCTTTATCACAGACTCTAGAGGCTCGAGGAGGAAGTGAACAAAGGAAAATCTCAAGCCCAGAAAGGTCTTCGAAAAATCAGAGCGCTGTTGAGATACGAGGAAGAAATACAAAGGAAAAATTTGCAAATTTTCTTCAAGGAGTGGTGGGCTGGCAAAGCCGACAAACCCACCAAAGAGATGTGTTGTATCCTTAAAAGGAAACGTAACAGAGAATCGATCCCCTTATTGCTTGACTTAAATGGCAATGTATGCAATACAGAAGAAGATAATTTTGGGATCATTGAAGGGCACTTCACGAGACTCTTGGGGACCTCGAACCCCCTCTTCCACCATAGAAGGGACTGTATGGCAGCCATATCTAGGGTTTCCCCCCGCAGGATACCACTCAACCTTTGCTCCATGCTACATGCCCCTATCTTTGAAGTAGAAATCATTGAGGTCATTGATGTCCTCCCTCTCGGTAAAAGCCCGGGACCCGACGCGCTCACCAATGAGTTCTTCAAATCCTTCAAGTTGGTGGTTGCCACCCCTCTTCGTCTGGTTTGGCAAGAGGCGCTAAAGTTTGGTGCATTTCCTTCTTGTCTCAACAATGGTATTATCAAGTTAATACACAAAAAAGGGGAAAAGAACAGAATAGAGAAGTGGCGCCCTATTATGATGCTCCAAACAGGATACAAGATCATCACCAAAGTCATTGCCAATAGAATCTCTTTCCACTTGAGAGCATGGTTAAGGGAGGACCAAAAAGGTTTCATCAAAGGCAGGTCAATTTTGGAAACCATTAAAGATATTTGGGAAGGTCTTGAATTTGCAAATGAGTCTAAACAAGACATGGTCTTCCTCAAGATCGACTTTGATAAAGCCTACGATAGGCTTGAAAGGGACTATATTCTGCAGTCACTCCAAGATCTTGGATGTAGTCAGAAATTCACCAAGATGATCGCGACCCTTCACGGAAACGCATCGACCCAAATTAACATTAACGGCAAACTTTTGAAGGTGATCAAACTTAGAAGATCTATCAGACAAGGGTGCCCATTGTCTCCCCTTCTCTTTGCCATCGCCATGGAAGGGCTTAGCAGGCTTGTGGCGCATCAGGTGGAAGGTGGTAATATCAAAGGCCTCTGTTTTCCTCACGAGCACAGTCAGATCACCATGAGATTTTTTGCCGATGATATGAACGCGTTTGTTCACAATGATAGTACCAACCTGGAGACGTTCTGGAGGTGTCTTGCTACTTTTTGTGAAGCCTCTAGATCCATAATCAACCACTCTAAGACCGCCTTTAGAGCCATTATGGGGCCTCAGCCCGGACTTCTCATTGATCATGGCTATCAAATCATTCCGCAAGGCCAAATTTTTTGGCTTGTTGGGATCCCCTTGGGGTTTGGTGTCTCTTTGGAACAGCGGTGGAACTGGGTGCTGGCCAAACTCTAAAACAAACTCAACTATTGGAGAGGTACGCAAATCAATCTTGTTGGTCGTGTTATGGTTATCAACACATTCCTCCTTTCTTCTACCATTTATTTCCTTTCTTGTTGCAGAAACTTCCTTTGGATGGGCGATCACAATAGAAGGGGGTGCCTAAAATCATATGGTCCATCTGCACCAGCCATAGAGATAGTGGGGGACTTGGTATCCTGGACATTGGGCGCATGGCTAACAAACTGGCAGCCAAATGGATGATTAAGGCTTGGTGCAATGGGGAGCCTCGTGGGCCAAGTTGATCTTCAGAAACAAGAGCGAGTTGGCTCTCATGGGTTGCCCAAATTGGAAGAATCTCGACATCTTGTCCTGCTATTTTCCCCGATCCCCGTCTTCCCGAAAGGCTCTAATCTCGTGTGCTCCCTATGGAAGAGTTGTAACAAAGTCAAAAGCTACACAAGAATTAGTGAAGACTGGAAGTGGGCTGCCGGTATCAGACAAAACGACTCTATCTGGTTTCCGATCCATGGCATCCGGAGTGTGGATTCTTGGAACATTCAAAATGCCAAGAAGTTATGGAACAAAGGCTTCAAAAAATGGAAGCATCTCTCGAAACAAGACAGCAACCGCTAGATCAACTTCAAGGATATTGACCCTTGCGCCAACATTTCGTATGAACAATGGAACACTTTGCAAAGCAGATGTCTCGCCTGGGATCGTCACAAAACTCGCCTTCTCATGGGACACGAGACAACGAGCTCGCTTGGTCTCAAATGGCACAATGGGAATAGCCTATCAAAAATCCCGAACATCAAAGAAACGATCGACTATCAGATTAACCTTAACAAGAAGTGGTGCCTATCATGGACGCAGCTTCGGTGGGACATGAAGTTCATGGCTATCTGGCACCCCCTCATAGAAATCAAAAAGTCTGTCCTCTTATGGCAAATTCTTCATCATGGAATCTGGACCAACCTTAAAGCTAGCAAACTTTGTGGGATCCCTCCCTAGTGCAAACGCTACTACCGGTCCATCGAAGATGTTCCACACATCTTCTTTACCTGACCAAACTCCAACAGCCTCTGGCAGATGGTTAGAAAGAAAATTAGACTTCAAAGACATCTCAGTGGGCAGCAGGCCCTACTGGGAGAAGCGATGGACTGCTCCGCGACTGTCTGGAAGGCCATCAGAGGGGAGGTCCTTTGGAAAATCTGGCGAGAAAGATGTGCTCTCAACTTCAGAGACTCCCCCAAGGAGTGGTCAATCGAGAAATCGTTGTTCCTCCTTGGCAAAAGGATTGTTAACTGTAAGAAATCACCCCCCCCCCCCCTTCAGGCACCATCAAGTTCTCCTTATGATCAATAACAAGCTTAAACCCAAGTGGGCCCCTCATGAGGGTGATGAGAGGGTGGTTAACCTTCTTTGTAATACCATCTAAGCTCTGTAAAAGCTATGTAAAAGCTTCCCCTGCTTTGTGGGATTTGGGAGGTCTCGTGGGCACTAGTCCCCTTCTCTTGTACCTTTCTCTCTTTATTTAATTCAAGTCCGGGAGAGTAGGCTAATGCCGAACTTCCTTTATATTAAAAAAAAAGTATCTTTATATACAGAGGTGGATCCATGTATAGCACTTGTATAACCCATCCATTGAGGAAACCATTTTGGACATCGATTTGATAGACTTCCGAATTTTGTTTGTGCGTATCCTTTAGCCACCGACCTTTCTTTGTACCGGAAAATTGTGCCATCAAAATTTCTTTTTGTCATGTATAACTATTTGGATCCAATTGCTTCATTTTGGGATTCCTAGGTACGAACTCCCAAGTCCGATTGTCTTCCAAAGCTTTTATTTCTTCTTCCATTAGTTTGATTCCATTCTTGTTCCTGTTGGGATTCTTCCAATGTAGTTCAGCTCCTTAGTACTTGGCAGATGACTCTACAATGTCTTTCTACTCTTGGAGTTTCCCTTTCCCTTTTAAATCTGATCCAAATGGGTCAAATGTTGATGACCTATATTCATTTTCTTGTTCGCTTTCTTTTTCATGAACCTCCACATCGCAATCTATATCCTAGTCGTAGGGCAAGGTGACTCTCTTGATGTTTTCCTATCATGATTTATATCCATCGAATTCAACATTCCTGCTTGCTATAAATAACTTGATGCTAGGATTAGTTAATTTGTATCCTTTTTCTACCTCAGTTCCTAGTTCACTGGGAAACAAAATTTTAGTTTAATACTTGATTTAAAAATTGATTGTGTATCTCCGCCCCTTCGGACTATGTGTTTCTCAAGTTCTTTTGGCCCTATTTGATGGGAAGTATTGTTTCAGTGTCCACGTAAGTTCATTGATAAGTAAATGTTCTCGTCTTGCTAGATATCCAATGGTTCATCGATGTGATTTTATTTGGTTTTCTGTATTCCCTCTCATCGAGCTTGATTAATGAGCCACTTAAAAGATGAAGTTTGACACATGAATGAGGTTCAAAGTATGGTTTGAATGTGTACCATACATGTGTGAATGTATGTATCTCGGTGCATATATATACATACTAAGAGAGAGAGAAACATAAAAAGCACGGCTTAGTGAGCATGGCTCCTCGGGTGGCGGTAGAGGAGACTTGAAGGCATGCTTCTATGTACCAACCAAATATGCAAAATTGGCATCATCATCTCTGTTCACTTCACGTACAACTACTGACTGACGTGTCGCTTGCTAGGTCTCCCCTGCAGGGGCGCCAGGGATGGCACTTCATGAGGCCCTCCGTGGGCCATCGAATTCTTACTCAACATGCACACTCTACATCTTTTGCGGATGCACCACAACATTCTCTCTTCTCATTGTTCGGAGGAGCATCCGACACTCGTAAAATCCTCAACCATGAACAAAGGTAAATCTCGTAAAAACGTAGCCGCCCTCGATGTTAGTCATGCTGCTATGATATTAGATGATGCCTCACTGGTTATAAACAAGGGTTGATGAACGCCAAAAACAAATTCGTGATAGGGTTTGATTCGTACTAATCGGGAAGAGAAAGGTATTTTTGTTCAAAATTTTTAGAATTTACTTAATACTACTGTCCTTTTCTCTATGACAACTCTACCACGTCATTAGTGAGGGTCAATGGTTTATCACGTCAACGTTTCTCACAATTTCTAAATGGTTAAACCCTAGAGAGTCCGATCCCACTAAAGTCAGAGTATGGATGCATTTTCCAAATCTTCCAATGGATTTCTACCTGTGTCTGTCTAACACATCATATCTAGGATCTATGTTTGGTTAGGTCTTAGGGAAAGAAAATCTCATGGGGGATAAATCCGAAGTGCGACCCCTAGATCTTTGTTGAATATTTAGACATCTTCAAAGATCTCGAAAGCTCTATGTTTATCAAAAACTGAGATGGCCTTCTATTGCATGAACATATAATTATGTACAAGAATATTCCTAATGCATGTTTTACTTGCTTTAAATAAGTCACATGACCAATAAATGCCAATTACTAGCTCAAAATAGTATGGATGTAAATGCTAGCAAAGTCCTAAGTAACGTAGTGGAGAATGGGAACTAGATCAACCTCATCCAAAAATGGTAAATTTGAAACCCACATAAAAGAAAAGAGGTATGAGAAACTCAAGTCCTTTGGTTGTGTTGTTGGAAGAAGTATTTAATCCTTTGTACGATCAAAATGAGGCTACAGATGATTATCATCAAGGTGCAAGAAATGATAATCCAATGTTAATTATGGGGAGATCTTAAGCTCTAAGACTAATGTGAATAGTACGAACAAAGGCACAAAGGATGGGTGGATCCCTATAGGAAATATGAGAATTAAGAGTGTCGGAAGAAACACGAGAATTAAAAAAGACAATAGATCTAATCAAGGAGCCCATACTTCATTTTTGTGTACCAATACGAAACTACATGCATTCTTTGCTAAAAAATGTGATGGATAACTAGGAAATAAATGGAAATGATCAAAACATAGGTGAATCTAAGGATGAACCCATGAATCCTACAAAGGACTAAATGAGTCCTCCAAGAGGATCAAACCCAAAATGTAAGGTGGATAGAAATAATGAGATCTCAAGAACCTTCAGGTCTACTAAGAAATCATAAAAAAACTATAGCTTATTTTTTCTTCAACAATGAAGGTCACACTGATCTAGTGACATGCAAAATGATTTCTAGATGGCTCCATGATAATTCTTTTGTTCGAGATTTTGTGAGATTTCAAGAGATTAGCGAGAGTGGCAATCAACTTTATTACAATATGAAGAGTATTTATGCTAGTATGGACTATTATGTGATTAATCATGGGAAAGAGGAAACTAAAATTGGTATAGGAAATAAGTTGTCCTTCTTGGCTAAACAAAACTTTGCTAGTAGAACCAATCAATGGTTTGCAGTCAGACTCAAAGATCCCTTCAACTATACTATTATAAATGTTTATGACTCTAGCTTTCCTTCCACTAGAAGTAAGTGTTGGAAAGAGATTGGTGATCTCTAGGGTCGTATCATGGGAATAAGAAGCCTCCTTGGTATCACTTACTTAATTCGCATGAGCTTATGGATGTCTCCACTCACACTTGCTATAGTTGGAACAATATGTAGATAGGGTCTGATTTCATCTCAACTAGACTTGATAAAGTCTAGTTTCTAAAACTTATTTTCCAAAATCATTGTAATGTTTGTGTGAAATGGATAAGTCCATCCACCTTTCAGATCACTACCCTGGTAAAATTAGACTATAAAGAGAGTTTCCCAACTACAAGTCTGGATGGACTTATCTAGATATGAACTCACTCAAGTATAGAAGAATGTTGATAGAGGTGAGATTGGCAGGTTCGAATGCAATCCTAGCGTGACTAAGCTAGATGGGATGAGGATTCAATGCCTCAGAGGTAAAATAATAATGGAAGAGAATCTTGAGGCTAGCAGAGCCCTTTCTTGGTCAAGAAACATTTGGGTTGGAGAATTAGATAGGCCTAATAAGCAAATGTTTGATCTATACAAGAAGAAAAAGTAGAGGGACTTCATCCCTCCTTTGAAAGATGCCATTGGTAGGGCGACCATCAACATCAAAGATAATCTGCATATGGATTATGATTCCTATAAGGATGTTTTCTCTAGTCCTGACAAGGGAGGGGAGAACATTCATGAATGAGATCCAAAAATTTTTAGATGAAAAAAACAATTGTGTCTCATGAGTCGGCTAAAATTTTGGACCTTCCCCTCTATGTTGGAGAGATCGAAGAAAGAATGTCTTGCATGAAATTTGGAAAGTCCAATAATCTCGATGGTTTTCCAAATGAGTTCTTTAAGGAAATTCCAATAATCTTGGCATTCCCTTTCCTTATCTTGATCTGGAAAGTCGATGTTAGACAAGGTTTTCTCCCCATCTCTATCAGCACTAGGGTTAGAAAGCTGATTCATAAGAAAGGAGCCAAGGAAGAACGAATACATGGAGTTCAATTACATGTCTCATTTTTTTCTATAAAATCTTGGCGTCTACTCACGCTAAGAGATTTAGTCCTTTGATGAACAAAGTTATTCTCCAAAAGCAAAAGGTATTTATAAAATATAGATACGTACTACACTCTATTATGGTGTCGGAAGGGATGGACTCTACTAACGAGCTTGGGAAAGATTATTAATTTTAGGATTGATTTTGACAAAGTCCATGATAGGACGCAATGAGAATTTATTTGTTTGGTCTTTACATTATATAGGTCTTGGGAGGAGGTTTATTAACTATGTTCACACCCTTTTGGGCAGTGCTTTTTCCATTATTTGCATGACCGGTGAGCTTTCTCTTCCCTTTAGGCTCGAAAGATCCATAAGGAAGATGTGTCCCCTTGTGAAGAATTAGATACTTGAAGCAAGTAGATCTATTGAAACCAACCAACAAATAAGAAGATCTCAAGAGTACACTAAATGTGGAAAAAAGATTCAACCACTACAAGGAATACGGGCGTATAGCGACGGTTAAGACGACACAATTTTGTCGCTATAAAATTGCAAAATGCATCGTAATGAGCGTCGTGCATGCACCGTAGATTAAACGGCAAACCAAACGATGTTTTTATGACTTGTGGCACGATGGGGTCTGTGATGCTTGCATAGAGCGTCGCTAACATGACGGTTTTAAATAGCTTCACATAAGTGATGCTTTTTGGCATTACATAAGCGATGCTAAAACATGTCGCTTATGGGACGCCAACTCGATGCCTAGCATCGCTTACACGATGTTCTGTTGATGAAAAAAAATTAAAATGTTGGAGGCTCTTCGATCGGCATTTTCACGCATCTGATTGAAGAGCTCTCCAACATTCGCAATTGCGCTGCGCTTATGAGTTGAAGCAAAAATATGCAGAATTGTTGTTTTGCCTAAGCTCTCTCTTATTGTCTCCCTCTGTCTCTGTTTCTCTCTTTCTACATCTTTCTCTCTTTGAATTCTCTCTCTCTCTCTCTCTTCTTTCTCTCTTTATTGCAGGTTATTCAAGAAGCTAACCAAGCAAAAAGTATGGCTAACTATTGTAAGTACAATTTCTATTCTTTGTATATCATTTGAATTGTGTTATTTTCATTAGATAGCATACTCACACTTATTGATATGCACTTATACAATTATACATGATGAAGATGCACTTTCACACATATACACATACACATGCACATACACACACATATATACACACAGATAGATGTGTACATACACATATATACACATGCATATGCACAAACATTTCTACAACCACATAAAAAGACTTACATGCATGCATTATTGAATATATATATATATATATATATATATATATATATATATACACATACACACATTAATATATACACAAATACATGTATATGCACATCCACATGCATGCACATTCACATGCATGCCCATGGATGGAAATGGAAATGCATCCACATATATACACATGCATGTTTCATACATATACACATGCATATACATACATTATACACATATATATGCACATACGTACACACACATATACACATGCACATACCTACATATACACATATACATGCACATACACACATATACACATAGAGTTACACATATACATGCACAAACATATACACACACATACACACACACATGCACATACATACATATACACACACATACACATGCACATACATACATATACACACACATACATATACACTTAGGTACACACATATGAATGAATTATACAATTAAAGTATTAAAACACATATACACATGCACACACAGATGCACATACCTACATATACACATATACATGCACAATATACACACATACACACATAGAGTTACACATATACATGCACATACATATACACACACATACACATGCACATGCACATACTCATACACACATATACACTTACACATGCACATGCACATACATACATATACACACACATACACATGCACATACATACATATACACACACATACATATACACTTAGGTACACATATATGATTGAATTATATAAGTAAAATATTAAAACATATGCTTAATATAAACAATAATAACAATCAATAGAAGAAAACTCTTCACTACTTAATACCATACACACAATTCAAAACATAACTAAAATGAAAAATATATAGATAATATATATATATATATATATATATATATATATATATATATATATATATATATATATATATATATATATATATATATATATATATATATCAATGTAAATACATATAATCCAATGTCATAATCAACTAAAATCCTAATCATCATCGTCATGATCATCATCATCATCATCAGCAGTATCATGATCATCCTGATCATCCTCATCCTCATCCTCATCGTCATGATCACCCTATGACGATTGAGATTGTCCCTCCTGTGTCTGTCTCTCCACCTCATCCATATCTGTCTCTCCATAATACTTCTGTATTACATATAACAAACATAAATAAATAAACAATTAAACCATTCATAAAAATAAAATAATTATATAAAATTTAATAATACTCACAAAGGCATCAGGATGATCTCGCATATACTCGCTCAAATGCCGATATCCAAAATCTGTAGCATACTCGATCTCATGTTTCGTAGGATATCGGCCATAATCCTTCCACTGCATTGAAACAAATAAAAAAGATTAGTTCCTTGCATTTTAACTAAAATAAAAAATATACTCAAAATAACACATATACTTACAAATGTAGCTACAAAACCATTATGGCCCATTTGGCCTAGGTGCGATGTGTGGCCCGACTCCACTCTCTTCTTTGCAGCACCCTGTTTATTTAAGAAAAAAAATACATAAATTAAATGTAAAAAATTACTAAAATATATAAAAATTATAAATATAAACTATTAATTTGTGTACCTTCTACTAAGGAAATGACTCCTGAAGATGTAGCTATCTACGAAAAAACTGCCACGTCTCAGGTGGTATGTTAGGTCGCCTCTTATTTTTTTCCACCATACAATATCTCCTGTTAATTTAATCTCAAACACAAAAAAAAATCAGAATACATACACATATATACACACACATACACATACACATACCCACATACACATATACATGCAAACATATACACATACATATATGTATACATATACACATATACATACATATAACATAAACACACATATACATATCCACATATATACGTACACACACATGCATGCATATACACTCATTCATACAAAATACATGAATTTATCCCACAATAATGTGTAGTTGAGTATATGTGCGTATGTGTAAATGTGAATATGTGTGTATAAGTAAATATGTATATGTGAATTTTTTGTGTATGTAGATAATCAGATTATTAATATCAAATACCATTATTTGTAGATTCTGATCAATCAGATGGAACTCCACCACCGTCTCCTCATCGTGCAATGACTATATACTGTATGTATATCAAACATTTAATTTTAAATATATTTGATGGATACATAACTTATATTTTTTTTGTTTCTTATTATGTGCAGATTCTGATCAATCAGAGGGTACTCCACCACCTCCTACCCATGCAACAACTTCACATGTGTCCTCGGATAGGGTTTATGATGAATTTTACTATCAAGAGCATACTATATGTTGGTGTAACTCTTTTGATGGCATGTATCAAAGACCACAATTGGAATGTATTGAACATGAGGCAGAGTATAGTACTTTTGAGTGTGCATCATCACCTAGTCAACGTGATAATGCTTGGGTATGTATTTTATATATATATTAATTTCATTATTTTATTTAAAAACCATATACAAAATCAAATTACTCTTGATATACAGGAATACTTGCTCGATGATGATGACGATGATGATGATATTTTTTCTCATAATGTTAATATACCTCGTACACGTCATGGACTTGCTATTCATCAATTACAAGCAAAGGTTTCTAGAAATCCTCTACCTCCTGGTTTAGATACTGAAACGACTGGAGATTATCCATTGCCAGCTCGTGATCGTTCTTTAGTACAAACATATGATAGAAGGAGATATGGAGGATGGAATAGAGGAACACTTCCTTTAGATGGAGAGGTTTTCAACTTTTGGGGTAATCGCTATATGATTGCTCCATCCACTATTACTAATGCTTGTCGTGGTCTCTTTATTGTAAAGGATTTGTATGTGCCTCTGAACTCTAAAGTCACTCTTATGTCATTTTGTGGTCCTATATATGGATGGGGAGATTGGCATCAACTTTCACATTATGTTAAAAGCATGAGTACTTATGGAATATGCTTGAATGCAGCATCCCTTACTAATAGAAGGATTAATTTACATGTAGAAAATGAAAGATTATATATTGATGTAGACCTTACACACATGGAAATATAGCAGGTTTAATAAATAGTAGTTGAGGGTTACATAATAGTTCAAGGACTATTGCACATTTGAGGAGCGTGAAAATATTCATGAATCACCATACATGAGTAGAGATGTATCAAGATACATAGATGTCAATGCTATTACTACATTACATACCGGTGATGAACTATTAGTGAATTATGGATGGCGTAAACCTCCAAGAGCACCTTTTAGCTAGAGAGAACAAAAATTTTCTATCCATATTTAATAAGTTATATACTTAATATTATATTTAAAGTTTACTTTTTATTCATTTATGTAATACTAACGAATTTTTTTTATATGTGTAGATTCCAACATATGATGTTGATGATATTCCTCCAGAGCATTCACGATTGCCAGTAAGACCTCATATATCAGAAGCTTCCATGAGGAGGCTATGCAAACGTAATCGTGTGGAATATGCAAGGTTGAAAGATCTGTATTCAAAAGATGATAAAGTACAAGATCTGTGTGACAATGATGAAGATGATGGCATGGCAGATTTTATTGAGGATTGGTATCAAAATGACAGTGAGAGCATTGATATTTCTAAAAATGAAAAATATCTTCGAGAGGAATGTCTAAAGCATGTATATGAAGGAAGTCCTTTGACTTGACTAAGTGCGAGCTTACTTATTCTCAATCTTCAAAATCGTTTTGGATGGAGTAATATATCTGTTTTGACACTATTAATGTATAATTTTCAATTTTCTATATATATATATATATATATATATATGCATAAATATATATATATATATATATATATATATATATATATATATATATATATATATATATAAATACATGCATATATAAACTTACACATAATATACATGAATGCATACACACATATAAACATACACACATTTTGAAGGATGGAAAAATAATTTTAAAGGATGGATGAACAAAAGGTGTCCATCCAATGTAGGTTTTTATTTTTACTTTAGATAAGGTAAGAACAAGAACTTGAATTGAATGGAAACTTTTTGTCCACTCATCTTTTAAAACTATAATAGCATCTTTCAAAATATTGGCAAAAAATTTGATTGTTTGAATGGCAGGATACGATTGTTTGTTTTGGAGGATATGAAGTATGTACCTTCATTGAATGATTTGTTGATTCTATCATATGTTCAATTTAAAAGTGTGAGAAGCAGATTTATAATTGCTATTCAAAGAATTTGACACTGTTTATAGGCCATACAATGGTGACCTGGATGAATCACATGCACAGAGATTACTCAAGATAGAGCAATCTGATTATAATAGACTAGTGCGAGCAGGATTCCTGGGGTATGCAGTAAACCTCTTGCATGTCAATGATGAACATCTGAACGTTAGGATAGAAAGTGGAAATCATGGTGGCTTGAGAGGATCACTTATATACAACTTGTTCAAAGAACTTCAATGTCATAGGGTATGCAATAAACCTCTTGCATGTCAATGATGAGCATCTGAACTTTAGGATACAAAGCAAAAATCATGGTGGCTTGAGAGGATCACTTTTATACAGCTTGTTCAAAGAACTTCAATGTCATAAACCTGAAGTTCTTTGAACAAGCTGTATAAAAGTGATCCTCTCAAGCCACCATGATTTCCACTTTGTATCCTAAAGTTCAGATGCTCATCATTGACATGCAAGAGGTTTACTGCATACCCCAGGAATCTTGCTGGCACTAGTCCATTATAATCAGGTTGCTCTATCTTGAGTAACCTCTGTGCATGCGATTCATCCAGGTCACCATCGCATGGCCTATAAACAGTACCAAATTCTTTGAATAACAATTATAAACCTGTTTCTCACACTTTCAAACTGAAAATATGATAGAATCGACAAATCATTCAATGAAGGTACATATTTCATATCAATTTTTTTGCAAATATTTTGAAAGATGCACATAAGCATACACATATATAAAATTATATGCATATATATATATATATATATATATATATATATATATATATATATATATATATATATATATATATATATATATATATATATGTATGTATATATATATGTATATTTATTTACTTTGCTTTTTTTAATATATCTTTTTTTGATGAACTTACAGGTTATTATTTGAAAAGCTTTTAACAAGTCAGAATATTCTTCCTACCTCACATGATGAAATGAAGAAGATAATCAACAATCTTGGTATAGATTATCAATGTATACATGCATGTCCTAACGAATATACTTACAAATGTAGTTACAAAACCATTATGGCCCATTTGGCCTAGGTGCGATGTGTGGCCCGACTCCACTCTCTTCTTTGCAGCAGCCTGTGTATTAAGAAAAAAATACATAAATTAAATGTAATACATTACTAAAATATACAAAAATTATAAATATAAACTATTAATTTGTGTACCTTCTACTAAGGAAATGACTCTTGAAGATGTAGCTATCTACGAAAAAACTGCCACGTCTCAGGTGGTATGTTAGGTCGCCTCTTATTTTTTTCCACCATACAATATCTCCTATTCATTTAATCTCAAACAGAAAAAAAAATCAGAATACATACACATATATACACACACATACACATACACATACCCACATACACATATACATGCAAACATATACGCATACATATATGTATACATATACACATAAACATAAATATAACATAAACACACATATACATATCCACATATATACGTACACACACATGCATGCATATACACTCATTCATACAAAATACATGCATTTATCCCACAATAATGTGTAGTTGTGTATATGTGTGTATGTGTAAATGTGAATATGTGTGTATAAGTAAATATGTATATGTGAATTTTTTGTGTATGTAGATAATCAGATTATTAATATCAAATACCATTATTTGTAGATTCTGATCAATCAACTGGAACTCCACCACCGTCTCCTCATCGTGCAATGACTATATACTGTAAGTATATAAAACATTTAATTTTAAATATATTTGATGGATACATAACTTATATTTTTTTTGTTTCTTATTTTGTGCAGATTCTCATCAATGAGAGGGTACTCCACCACCTCCTACCCATGCAAAAACTTCACATGTGTCCTCTGATAGGGTTTATGATGAATTTTACTATCAAGAGCATACTATATGTTGGTGTAACTCTTGTTATGGCACGTATCGAAGACCACAATTGGAATGTATTGAACATGAGGCAGAGTATAGTACTTCTAAGTGTGCATCACCACCTGGTCAATGTGATAATGCTTGGGTATGTATTTTTTATATATATTAATGTCATTATTTTATTTAAAAACCATATACAAAATCAAATTACTCTTGATATACAGAAATACTTGCTCGATGATGATGATGATAATTTTTCTCATAATTTTAATATACCTCGTACACGTCATGGACTTGCTATTCATCAATTACAAGCAAAGGTTTCTAGAAATCCTCTACCTCCTGGTTTAGATACTGAAACGACTGGAGATTATCCATTGCCAGCTCGTGATCGTTCTTTAGTACAAACATATGATAGAAGGATATATGGAGGATGGAATATAGGAACACTTCCTTTAGATGGAGAGGTTTTCAACTTTTGGGGTAATCGCTATATGATTGCTCCATCCACTATTACTAATGCTTGTCGTGGTCTCTCTATTGTAAAGGATTTGTATGTGCCTCCGAACTGTGAAGTCACTCTTATGTCATATTGTGGTCCTATATATGGATGGGGAGATTGGCATCAACTTTCACATTATGTTAAAAGCATGAGTACTTATGGAATATGCTTGAATGCAGCATCCCTTACTAATAGAAGGATTAATTTACATGTAGAAAATGAAAGATTATATATTGATGTAGACCTTACGCACATGGAAATATAGCAGGTTTAATAAATAGTAGTTGAGGGTTACATAATAGTTCAAGGACTATTGCACATTTGAGGAGCGTGAAAATAGTCATGAATCACCATACATGAGTAGAGATGTATCAAGATACATAGATGTCAATGCTATTACTACATTACATGCCGGTGATGAACTATTAGTGAATTATGGATGGCGTAAACCTCCAAGAGCACCTTTTAGCTAGAGAGAACAAAAATTTTCTATCCATATTTAATAAGTTATATACTTAATATTATATTTAAAGTTTACTTTTTATTCATTTATGTAATACTAACAAATTTTTTATATATGTGTAGATTCCAACATATGATGTTGATGATATTCCTCCACAACATTCACGATTGCCAGTAAGACCTCATATATCAGAAGCTTCCATGAGGAGGCTATGCAAACGTAATCGTGTGGAATATGCAAGGTTGAAAGTTCTGTATTCAAAAGATGATAAAGTACAAGATTTGTGTGACAATGATGAAGATGATGGCATGGCAGATTTTATTGAGGATTGGTATCAAAATGACAGTGAGAGCATTGATATTTCTAAAAATGAAAAATATCTTCGAGAGGAATGTCTAAAGCATGTATATGAAGGAAGTCGTTTGACTTGACTAAGTGCGAGCTTACTTATTCTCAATCTTCAAAATCGTTTTGGATGGAGTAATATATCTGTTTTGACACTATTAATGTATAATTTTCAATTTTGTATATATATATATATATGCATAAATATATATATATATATATATATATATATATATATATATATATATATATATATATATATAAATACATGCATATATAAACATACACATAATATACATGAATGCATACACACATATAAACATACACACATTTTGAAGGATGGAAAAATAATTTTAAAGGATGGATGAACAAAAGGTGTCCATCCAATGTAGGTTTTTATTTTTACTTTAGATAAGGTAAGAACAAGAACTTGAATTGAATGGAAACTTTTTGTCCGTTCATCTTTTAAAACTATTAATGCATCTTTCAAAATATTGGCAAAAAATTTGAGTGTTTGAATGGCAGGATACGATTGTTTGTTTTGGAGGATATGAAGTATGTACCTTCATTGAATGATTTGTTGATTCTATCATATGTTCAATTTAAAAGTGTGAGAAGCAGATTTATAATTGCTATTCAAAGAATTTGACACTGTTTATAGTCCATACAATGGTGACCTGGATGAATCACATGCACAGAGATTACTCAAGATAGAGCAATCTGATTATAATAGACTAGTGCCAGCAGGATTCCTGGGGTATGCAGTAAACTTCTTGCATGTCAATGATGAACATCTGAATGCTAGGATACAAAGTGGAAATCATGGTGGCTTGAGAGGATCACTTTTATACAACTTGTTCAAAGAACTTCAATGCCATAGGGTATGCAATAAACCTCTTGCATGTCAATGATGAGCATCTGAACTTTAGGATACAAAGCAAAAATCATGGTGGCTTGAGAGGATCACTTTTATACAGCTTGTTCAAAGAAATTCAGTATCATAAACCTGAAGTTCTTTGAACAAGCTGTATAAAAGTGATCCTCTCAAGCCACCATGATTTCCACTTTGTATCCTAAAGTTCAGATGCTCATCATTGACATGCAAGAGGTTTACTGTATACCCCAGGAATCTTGCTGGCACTAGTCCATTATAATCAGGTTGCTCTATCTTGAGTAACCTCTGTGCATGCGATTAATCCAGGTCACCTTCGCATGGCCTATAAATAGTGCCAAATTCTTTGAATAACAATTATAAACCCGCTTCTCACACTTTCAAACTGAAAATATGATAGAATCGACAAATCATTCAATGAAGGTACATATTTCATATCAATTTTTTTGCAAATATTTTGAAAGATGCACATAAGCATACACATATATAAAATTATATGCATATATATATATATATATATATATATATATATATATATATATATATATATATATATATATATATATATATATATATATATATATATATATATATGTATGTATGTATATATATGTATATTTATTTATTTTGCTTTTTTTAATATATCTTATTTTGATGAACTTACAGGTTATTATTTGAAAAGTTTTTAACAAGTCAGAATATTCTTCCTACCTCACATGATGAAATGAAGAAGATAATCAACAATCTTGGTATAGATTATCAATGTATACATGCATGTCCTAACGAATATACTTACAAATGTAGCTACAAAACCATTATGGCCCATTTGGCCTAGGTGCGATGTGTGGCCTGACTCCACTCTCTTCTTTGCAGGAGCCTGTGTATTAAGAAAAAAAATACATAAATTAAATGTAATACATTACTAAAATATATAAAAATTATAAATATAAACTATTAATTTGTGTACCTTTTGCTAAGGAAATGACTCCTGAAGATGTAGCTATCTACGAAAAAACTGCCACGTCTCAGGTGGTATGTTAGGTCGCCTCTTATTTTTTTCCACCATACAATATCTCCTATTAATTTAATCTCAAACAGAAAAAAAAATCAGAATACATACACATATATACACACACATACACATACACATACCCACATACACATATACATGCAAACATATACGCATACATATATGTATACATAGACACATATACATACATATAACATAAACACACATATACATATCCACATATATACGTACACACACGTGCATGCATATACACTCATTTATACAAAATACATGCATTTATCCCACAATAATGTGTAGTTGTGTATATGTGTGTATGTGTAAATGTGAATATGTGTGTATAAGTAAATATGTATATGTGAATTTTTTCTGTATGTAGATAATCAGATTATTAATATCAAATACCATTATTTGTAGATTCTGATCAATCAAATGGAACTCCACCACCGTCTCCTCATCGTGCAATGACTATATACTGTAAGTATATCAAACATTTAATTTTAAATATATTTGATGGATACATAACTTATATTTTTTCTGTTTCTTATTTTGTGTAGATTCTCATCAATCAGAGGGTACTCCACCACCTCCTACCCATGCAACAACTTCACATGTGTCCTCCGATAGGGTTTATGATGAATTTTACTATCAAGAGCATACTATATGTTGGTGTAACTCTTGTTATGGCACGTATCGAAGACCACAATTGGAATGTATTGAACATGAGGTAGAGTATAGTACTTCTGAGTGTGCATCACCACCTAGTCAACGTGATAATGCTTGGGTATGTATTTTTTATATATATTAATGTCATTATTTTATTTAAAAACCATATACAAAATCAAATTACTCTTGATATACAGAAATACTTGCTCGATGATGATGATGATAATTTTTCTCATAATTTTAATATACCTCGTACACGTCATGGACTTGCTATTCATCAATTACAAGCAAAGGTTTCTAGAAATCCTCTACCTCCTGGTTTAGATACTGAAACGACTGGAGATTATCCATTGCCAGCTCGTGATCGTTCTTTAGTACAAACATATGATAGAAGGAGATATGGAGGATGGAATAGAGGAACACTTCCTCTAGATGGAGAGGTTTTCAACTTTTGGGGTAATCGCTATATGATTGCTCCATCCACTATTACTAATGGTTGTCGTGGTCTCTTTATTGTAAAGGATTTGTATGCGCCTCCGAACTCTGAAGTCACTCTTATGTCATTTTGTGGTCCTATATACGGATGGGGAGATTGGCATTGACTTTCACGTTATGTTAAAAGCATGAGTACTTATGGAATATGGTTGAACGCAGCATCCCTTACTAATAGAAGGATTAATTTACATGTAGAAATTAAAGATTATATATTGATGTAGACCTTACACACATGGAAATATAGCAGGTTTAATAAATAGTAGTTGAGGGTTACATAATAGTTCAAGAACTAATTGCACATTTGGGGAGCATGAAAATAGTCATGAATCACCATACATGAGTAGAGATGTATAAAGATACATAGATGTCAATGCGATTACTACATTACATGCCGGTGATGAACTATTAGTGAATTATGGATGGCGTAGACCTCCAAGAGCACCTTTTAGCTAGAGAGAATAAAAATTTTCTATTTATATTTAATAAGTTATATACTTAATATTATATTTAAAGTTTACTTTTTATTCATTTATGTAATACTAACGAATTTTATTTATATGTGTAGATTCCAACGTATGATGTTGATGATATTCCTCCACAGCATTTACAATTGCTAGTAAGACCTCATTTATCAGAAGCTTCCATGAGGAGGCTATGCAAACGTAATCCTGTGGAATATGCAAGGTTGAAAGATCTTTAATTAAAAGATGATAAAGTACAAGATTTGTGTGACAATGATGAAGATGATGGCATGGTAGATTTTATTGAGGATTGGTATCAAAATGACAGTGAGAGCATTGATATTTCTAAAAATGAGAAATATCTTCGAGAGGAATGTCTAAAGCATGTATATGAAGGAAGTCGTTTGACTTGACTAAGTGTGAGCTTACTTATTCTCAATCTTCAAAATCGTTTTGGATAGAGTAATATATCTGTTTTGACACTATTAATGTATAATTTTAAATTTTCTATATATATATATATATATATATATATTATATATATATATGCATAAATATATATATATAAATACATGCATATATAAACATACACATAATATACATGAATGCATACACACATATGAACATACACATACATATAAACATACACACATTTTGAAGGATGGAAAAATAATTTTAAAGGATGGACGAACAAAAGGTGTCCATCCAATGTAGGTTTTTATTTTTACTTTAGATAAGGTAAGAACAAGAACTTGAATTGAATGGAAACTTTTTGTCCGTGCACATTTTAAAACTATTAATGCATCTTTCAAAATATTCGCAAAAAATTTGATTGTTTGAATGGCAGGATACGATTGTTTGTTTTGGAGGATATGAAGTATGTACCTTCATTGAATGATTTGTTGATTCTATCATATGTTCAATTTAAAAGTGTGAGAAGCAGATTTATAATTGCTATTTAAAGAATTTGGCACTGTTTATAGGCCATACAATGGTGACCTGGATGAATCGCATGCACAGAGGTTACTCAAGATAGAGCAATCTGATTATAATAGACTAGTGCGAGCAGGATTCCTGGGGTATGCAGTAAACCTCTTGCATGTCAATGATGAAGATCTGAACGTTAGGATACAAAGTGGAAATCATGGTGGCTTGAGAGGATCACTTTTATACACCTTGTTCAAAGAACTTGAATGTCATAGGGTATGCAGTAAACCTCTTGCATGTCAATGATGAGCATCTGAACTTTAGGATACAAAGCGAAAATCATGGTGGCTTGAGAGGATCACTTTTATACAGCTTGTTCAAAGAACTTCAGTGTCATAAACCTGAAGTTCTTTGAACAAGCTGTATAAAAGTGATCCTCTCAAGCCACCATGATTTCCACTTTGTATCCTAAAGTTCAGATGCTCATCATTTACATGCAAGAGGTTTACTACATACCCTAGGAATCTTGCTGGCACTAGTCCATTATAATCAGGTTGCTCTATCTTGAGTAACCTCTGTGCATGCGATTCATCCAGGTCACCATCGTATGGCCTATAAACAGTGCCAAATTCTTTGAATAACAATTATAAACCCGCTTCTCACACTTTCAAACTGAAAATATGATAGAATCGACAAATCATTCAATGAAGGTACATACTTCATATCCTCCAAAACAAACAATCATATCCTGCCATCCAAAACAATCAAATTTTTCGCGAATATTTTGAAAGATGCACATAAGCATACACATATATAAAATTATATGCATATATATATGTATATTTATTTATTTTGCTTTTTTTAATATATCTTTTTTTTATGAACTTACAGGTTATTATCTGAAAAGTTTTTACCAAGTCAAAATATTCTTCCGACCTCACTTGATGAAATGAAGAAGATAATCAACAATCTTGGTATAGATTATCAATGTATACATGCATGTCCTAACAATTGTATTTTATATAGAGATGAATATGCAGACTCTTTGACATGTCCCAAATGTCAATCTCCTCGATATAAGGGCGAAGAAGGTAATATCCCTAAAAAGGTATTGAGACATTTTCCATTGGCTCCACGGATTAGACATATGTTTCAAGGCCATGGATTATCAAAGGGATGGATGCTTGAAGAGTGCATGTATTACGTTAGTGAATACCTTGAAAGAGTTCATGAAGAAGCTCCACGTGCATGGACCGACGAGTCTTCTTAAAAAAATAACAGATGAGGTATTATCAGGTAAAGGATTTCCATTCTTTTTTACATTTCAAGAAAAAAATGATGTTTCTACTTTTGTAGCATATAATGGCGAATGCATGCAAGCAGTCCTTAGCGAGTATGAGGAACTTCAAAATCTCCGAAGTAAAAGGAAAAAAAACAAAAGATATAGATGTAATTTTGATAATAATGAGATTATAGATATATCTTCTTTCACGGATTGGCTATATAGTCATTTGCAACGCTCCAACGCAAATAATGAAGAAATCTCAGATGAGCAAAGAGAGTTAATGATAGGTTGTGAACGAAAGGTAATTTTATTAAAATAATATTTTATTTCTTTCATATATGTATATTAGTTTCTTTTTACTAATTGAATTTATTTTGCAGGCTCGAATGTTCACTAATATGCGGGCTTTGGATAGCATATTAGAATCAAAGCCATTCATTCTTTACATAAAACATAGGATTCTAGTATTGTTGCTTCTTTAACTATCACGTGCTAGCCCAAAAAAGACACGAACCATATAGATAGCGAACTTGGTTACGTAGGAACTATTGTTGGTATATACGAAATTTCATTTCGTACATTCAAACAGGTAGAAAAAAGTTTATATTTTTTATGATAGAGTTAGTTATTTTTTTAAGCACCTAATAATGGGTGTTTGTTGTTATATATTTTGATACGTCATTTTGAAGGTTGACTGGTTTCGAGCCGAGTATACTAAAGAACCATATATTCTTCCTAGGCATATTGAACAAACATTTTTTTATAAAAACCTAGATGCTCATCCTTGGTGGCAAGTCATTCATGTGCAACCTAGAGCTAGGTCATTGTTTGAATAGTTTATTGTTAGAGAGATTGAAGAAAATCCTCTTGATGATTCAGCATCAGATACTGATACATCAACATCTTAAAGAGAAATTAGAATCATTATACGTGATAATGATACTAATCTTTTTTATGAAGAGGACAATTCTCTACATGCTGATTCTACTGATGAGGAAGAGGAATTACTAGAAATAGATATTAATCCATCAATAGATGATGTGATTCATGAGAACATAGATTTAACGATAGAAGAAATAAATGAAATCAATAAGGATAATGAAGATGAGACTATATTGATGTCTTAACAAACAGATGGCAATAATGAAAACATATGAGCAGATTAGATAGTAAATTCTACTCTTGTTATCAATCAATAACTTGAAGTTTATGAATGGACATCAGATAATAGATTTTTTTATTAACTTGAATAACGATGAATCCTACTAGAGAGATGAAATCATGTTCTTTAAGTTAGAACACGAAGCTAGGGGGTATGCTTAATTATTTTATATATAGCTTTATCTTCGAGGAGCAAATTTTTATCATGTATGTATGCATATGTGTGTGTATTAATGTGTATTATATGTATACATACCTTAGTATGCATATATATGTATTTCATGTATATGTATGTGTTTGCATGTGTGTAATATATGTATACATGTGTTAGTATGCATATGTGTATATATGCATATGCATTTATGTAAAATATTCATGTATTTATGTAATATATGCAAGTGTTTATAATTGTGTACATGTATATATGTATATGTGTCTATGTGTAAATATGTACATGTACATATGTTTGCATGTATATATATGTTTATGTGTGCATGTAGGCATGTATATGTGATGTGTACATGTATATATGTATATATGTCTATGTGTAAATGTGTACATGTAAATATGTATGCATGTATATATATATTTATGTGTGTATTTAGGCATGTATGTGTGCATAATATATCTTTTCCATTTTATATTTATGTATGTGTATCTACATGATGTGTAAATATCTTTATATATATTATGATCCTCATTGATCCGAGTAGCTATATATAGAGGCATAAGGTTGGGAGGAGAGACATCTCTCTAGTTGGACATCGGAGGAATAGATGCAATGTGTACATATACTTCAAACATATGGCTAAAAGGTTGAATTATAGTTTTTAAATTAGGGGTTTTAAAACCCTAATATCGAAATAAGTGTTTTCAATTCAGGGTTTTTGAAATAGGATTTATTTATTTATGCATATGCATGTGTTGTGTATGTATGTGTATCTATATGTGCATATGCATGTGTTGTGTGTGTGTGTATATATGCATGTGTATATGTATATATGCATGTAAATATGATTATATGAGTCTATGTGTGTGTACATATGATTATGCATGTGTATGTGTATGTGAGTATGTGTATGTGTATGAGTATGTGTATGTGTCTATGTGTATTCATTATATGTGTGTAACTGCATGCATGTGTATGTGTCTGTAAAAATATGCATGTATGTGTGTGTATGTATAAATGTGCATGTATGTGTATATGTGTGTAAATCTGCATGTATGATGTATATGTGTGTGTATGCGTGTATTTGTACCTCTAGTCTCACTCTTCTCTCTCTCTCTCATATACATACATACATACATAAACACACATACTCATATCCACATATATATACATAAAAGCAATGCATAATGTGCATTATCGCGACGATGAGCCATAAGTGTCCGCATCTCTTTTAGACACCACTTAAGCGACCATCTTGTCCCAAACTCTGTCTCAAGTGAACTAAGTACGTATTTTTTATCCCTCTCATCATGCTCACTAAAAAAATTAAAAAAATAATGTAAATAAAAAATAAGACATTTATTTCAATTTATATGTAAAATTTATACTTACTTCCACGGTAAGTGGACAAGGTGCAGGTAAGAGTCACATAATGCTCACATTCTTCTCTTGAACTCCAATCCATTCCCTATGTACACAATGTTCCCCTCTGGCTCTATATCGCACTCTAGTCCTAAGGTGCCTATGCATGTCCTCATAGGAAACTCTGCTCTGCTATCACGATCTGGAGGTGGTATAGGTGTCCTGAAAATAGATAGATAAAAATAAATAAATTTATGTATTATAACATCATTAAAAAACTTTATGAGAAAAAAAACATACCTATGAGCGGATAGTTGTCTTCCTGCATGTGGAGCCACAGAAGAGCCCTCCTCTGATCCCTGGGTAAGCATCTCGATCGTATAGTCTAGCTCATCATTAGACATCTCTAAGTAATCACACATGATGGCCCCTAGAGTATCAAACGTAACTCTTGCTCTCATAAGACTTTTTATGAGAGTGAGTTTCGCCTTTCTCTCTCTACTAGGATCCATAATACCTAACATATAAAACAAAATGGGTTAGAAATCAATATATATATATGTGCACATATATATGTGTGTATGCATTAAGTATGTGTATGTATGCATGTGTGTGTGTATGTGCGTGTATGTGTGTGTGTATGTGTGTATGCATGTGTATGCATCATTATGTGTGTATGTGTCTATGTGTGTATGTGTGTGTATATGTGTGTGTATGTGTGTGTGTCTATGTGTATGTGTGTGCGTCTATGTGTGTGTATGTGTTTATGTGTGTCTATGTGTCTATTTGTGTGTATGTGTCTATGTGTATATGTGTATATGTGTATGCATGCATGTATGCATATGTGTGTGCATGTGTGTGTATGCATTATGTATGCATTATGTATGCATTATGTATGCATATGTGTGTGTATGCATTATGTATGTGTATGTATGCATTTAAGTATGTGCATATGCATTATGTATGCATATGTATGCATATGTATGCATGTATGTGTATGTGTGTGCATGTCTCTCTATGTGTGTGTATGCATATATGTCTGTGTATGTGTTTATGTATGTGTCTGTATGTGTATATGCATGTGTATGTGTGTGTATACATCATTATGTGTGTATGTGTCTATGTGTGTGTGTATATGTGTGTGTATGTGTGTGTGTCTATGTGTATGTGTGTGTGTGAGTGTGTATGTGTTTATGTGTGTGTATGTGTCTATGTGTGTGTATGTGTCTATTTGTGTATGTGTATGCATGCATGTATGCATATGTGTGTGTATGCATGTGTATGTGTGTGTATGCATCATTATGTGCGTATGTGTCTATGTGTGTATGTTTGTGTGTGTGTATATGTGTGTGTGTATGTGTATGTGTTGCAATAAAAATGCATGATTTCTTCAAGTTTAAAATAGTATTTTATGAACTAAAGAAAAAAAAGGGGCTAAAAAACATTTTGATGATGGTACATAACTCTATCAAGGTGTTAACTGGTAACATTCCAAGTGTGAAACAATGAAGATGTCTCTGAATCTACAGTGCTACCCTTGCTGGATTAGTTTTCCTCTTTATTGTGTTTGAAGAAATGGCAAGAATGGATTAGTGATCTATGCCTTTCAAAGATGTGCTGGAGCATCTTAGAAGGGTCTCCTAGAAAATGAGAAGGGAAAACAAATCACGATGATTGAACTTCCCAAAGTTTTTTTGTTTTGTCTTACCTCAAAAACCAATTATGTTTTAAAAACATTACATTAAAATCAAAACTATAAGAAGAGATCATAATTGTCAAAGATTACCTTTAGCAATTCAATGGGATTACTCTTTGTTGGTGCAGACTGGCGAAATGCATAACTATAAGCTGGTGCAATCAATGATGTCATGGCCAGTACACCAACACGCTCTAAACCAAGGCCAGGACTCTGCGGATCCTTTGATTTCCAGTCTGCCTCTTCGATGTTCTCGAAAACTTCATAATTGAATTGTATTACGTGATTGTCTATTCGTGTCCGAACAGAGCCATCATATGCTAAATACACTTCCCTTAACCCATACATACATTTGTGAAAAAGTTCTCCATGCCCCTCAACTCCATACCCTTTTCCAGGTTTTTGGGAAGACACTAAATGATAAAGGAATTCTTTGGAGGTTAAACCATCTAAAAAGCAAGAATGAATTATTGCCAAACCATCATGAAAGTCGGAGAAGAACAACACCTCTCCGTTTATAGACTGTAAACCTAAGAATGCACACTGTTGTATCAAGTTTGAAAATGATCCTTTGCTTCTAGCCCTTATCATTGCCATCATGGAATTGGATGGACAGCTATGCCTCTCAACAACAGTTGGTATTTTCCCAAGAACACGTTGAAATTCACAAATTGCTGATATTCTAGCACTGATTTCTTCAACTAAGCTAAGAAAATTTTCTTGGTAACCATAGTCAAGGATATCACTATGACATGGATTGATAAAAGTTCTTGGAATGAGTTCCTCTTTTCTTGATAGGACTAATCGGATCTGCCTTTCCAAAGTGAGAACTCTCTGAGAAGACAATCTGCCATCATCTACAGCAATATGAACTTCTTCAAGAAGTTTTTTATATGTTCTGATTTCATCTGCTAAGTACATGTCTTTCAAGCCAAAACTGAACCCTGTTTGGAAAATCCATTCATGCAAAACATTTTGAAGGCATGTTAGGCATTGAAGAGCTGTTTCAATCCCTTTTTGATAGCAAAGACTTGGAACAATTCCCGTATGGCAATCTATTAACCATTTATTGCCAACATGACACTGCATTATCTCACTATCATGCACAACTACACGGCCTAAATATGTGTACTCTACACCATGGGAAAAGGTCATATTTAAGACCTGTATCCTTGTCCACAAAGGAGCTTTTATACCTGGTGCCTTAATTATCGTAGGCCTGGGAGCAGGAGAGTCACAATACATATTTAACATTTGAATTTCATGTTTTAGCAGTAAAATAAAATCAAATGGCTTGAAAGGATGCCATCCTGAGATAATTTCAATAAAACTTGGCCTCCTTGGGTAGATATTAATTGATGACTTAAATCCAACAATTCAAAAATCTCAGCCTTGGCTAAAACTGATTGAGGAGCATATACCTGGATGCATTATGTGTGCATGTGTATGCATTATTTGTGCATGTGTATGCATTATGTGTGCATGTGTGTATGCAGCATTATGTGTCTATATGTGTGTGTATTTTTGTGTGTGTCTCTGTGTATGTGTGTATATGTGTGTGTATGCATATGTATGTGTAATGCATGTGTGTGTGTATGCATATGTATGTGTATGCATGTGTGTGTGTATGCATATGTATGTGTTTGTATGCATCATTATGTGTGTATGTGTCTATGTGTGTATGCGTGTGTGTATATGTGTGTGTATGTTGTGTGTGTGTCTATGTGTATGTGTGTGTGTTTATGAGTGTGTATGTGTTTATGTGTGTGTATGTGTCTATGTGTGTGTATGTGTCTATGTGTGTATGTGTATGCATGTATGTATGCATATGTGTGTGTATGCATCATTATGTATGTATGTGTCTATGTGTGTATGATTGTATGTGTGTATATGTGTGTGTATGTGTGTGTATGTGTGTGTGTGTCTGTGTATGTGTCGCTACGCATCTATGAGTGTGTATGTGTTTATGTGTGTCTATGTGTTTATGTGTGTCTATGTGTCTATGTGTCTATGTGTGTGTGTCTATGTGTGTATGTGTATGTATGTATGCATATGTGTGTATGTGTGTGTATGCATTATGTATGCATATGTGTGTGTATGCATTATGTATGTGTATGTGTGTGTATGCATGTATGTGTATGTGTGTGTATGTCTCTCTATCTGTGTGTGTATGCATATATGTGTGTGTATGTGTGTGTGTATATGTGTCTGTATGTGTGTATGCATGTGTATGTGTATGTATCCATCATTATGTGTGTATGTGTCTATGTGTGTATGTGTGTGTGTATATGTGTGTATGTTTGTGTGTATGTGTATGTGTGTGTATCTATGAGTGTGTATGCGTTTATGTGTGTGTATGTGTCTATGTGTGTGTATGTATCTATGTGTGTATGTGTATGCATGTATGTATGCATATGTATGTGTATGCATGTGTATGTGTGTGTATGCATCATTATGTGTGCATGTGTCTATGTGTGTATGTGTGTGTGTGTGTATATGTGTGTATGTGTGTGTTTCTATGTGTATGTGTCACGACGCGTCTATGTGTGTATGTGTTTATGTGTGTGTATGTGTCTATATGTGTGTATGTGTCTATGTGTGTGTGTATATGTGTCTGTATGTGTGTATGAATGTGTATGTGTGTGAATGCATCATTATGTGTGTATGTGTCTATGTGTGTGTGTATATGTGTGTGTGCATCTATGCGTATGTGTGTGTGTGTGTGTCTATGAGTGTGTATCTGTTTATGTGTGTGTATGTGTCTATGTGTGTGTATGTGTCTATGTGTGTATGTGCATCCATGTATGTATGCATATGTGTGTGTATGTGTGTGTATGCATTATGTATGCATATGTGTGTGTATGCATTATGTATGTGTATGTATGCATGTGCATTATGTATGCATATGTGTGTGTATGCATGTAAGTATGTATGTATGTATGCATATGCATATGCATTATGTATGCATGTATGTGTATGTGTGTGCATGTCTCTCTATGTGTGTGCTTGTATGCATATATGTGTGTGTATGTGTGTGTGTGTATGTGTGTGTGTGTATGTGTGTGTGTGTATGTGTGTGTGTATGTGTGTGTATGTGTGTGTATGTGTATGTGTATATGTGTGTGCAATGTGTATGCATTATGTATGTGTATGTCTGCATGTGCATTATGTATGCATATGTGTGTGTATGCATATATGTGTGTGTGCATGTATATGTGTGTGTGTATGTGTGTGTGTGTCTATGTGTATGTGTCACTACGCATCTATGAGTGTGTATGTGTTTATGTGTGTCTATGTGTCTATGTGTGTGTATATGTGTCTGTATGTGTGTATGCATGTGTATGTGTGTTAATGCATCATTGTGTGTGTATGTGTCTATGTGTGTATGTGTGTGTATGTGTGTGCACGTCTGTGTTTGTGTGTGTGTCTATGAGTGTGTATCTGTTTAGGTGTGTGTATGTGTCTATGTGTGTGTATGTGTGTATGTGTGTATGTGTGTATGTGTGTATGTGTGTATGTGTGTATGTGTGTATGTGTGTATGTGTATGCATGTGTGTATGCATATGTGTGTGTATGTGTGTGTATGCATTATGTATGCATATGTGTGTGTATGCATTATGTATGTGTATGTATGCATGTGCATTATGTAGCATATGTTTGTATGCATGTAAGTATGTATGTATGTATGCATGCATATGCATTAGCATATGTATGCATGCATGTGTATGTGTGTGCATGTCCCTCTATGTGTGTGTGTATGCATATATGTGTGTGTATGTGTGTGTATGTGTGTGTATGTGTGTGTGTATGTGTGTATGTGTGTATGTGTGTATGTGTGTGTATGTGTATGTGTATATGTGTGTGCATGTGTATGCATTCTGTATGTGTATGCACTACAAGGAATATGAGCGTATAGCGATGGTTAAGGCGATAGAATTTCATCGCTATAAAATTGCAACATGCATCATAATTAGCATCGCACGTGGAGCGTCGATTAAACGACGAAGCGAACGATGGTTTTTGCGACTTGTGGTACGAAGGGGCTGCAGCCCTCCCATACAGCGTCGCTAACACAACGCTTTCAAATAGTGTCGCATAAGCGACGCTTTTAAATAGCGTCGCATAGATGCTTTTTTACGTCGCATAGGCAAAGATTTTTGGCATCGCATAAGCGACGCTAAAACATGTCACTTATGCGATGACGGGTAGCATCGCTTACACGGCGGTCTGTTGATGGACAAAAATTAAAACGTTGGAGGCTCTTCGATAGGCATTTTCACGCATCCGATCGAAGAGCTCTCCAATGTTCGCAATTGGTGTGCGCTTACGAGCTGAAGCAAGTATATGCAGAATTGTTGTTTTGCCTAAGCTCTCTCTTATTGTCTCCCTCTGTCTCTGTTTCTCTCTTTCTATATCTTTCTCTCTTTGAATTCTCTCTCTGTCTCTTTCTCTCTTCTTTCTCTCTTTATTGCAGGTTATTCAAGAAGCTAACCAAGCAAAAAGTATGGCTAACTATTGTAAGTACAATTTCTATTCTTTGTATATCATTTGAATTGTGTTATTTTCATTCAATAGCATACTCACACTTATTGATATGCACTTATACATGATGAAGATGCAATTTCACACATATACACATGCACATTCACACACATATATACACACAGATACATGTGCACATACACTAGACATACACACATATACACATGCATATGCACAAACATTCCTACAACCACATAAAAAGACTTACATGCATGCATTATTGCATATATATATATATATATATATATATATATATATATATATATATATATATATATATATATATACATACATACATACATATACGCAAATATATGTATATGTGCATCCACATGCATGCACATTCACATGCATGCACGTGGATGCAAATGGAAATGCATCCACATACACATGCATGTTTCATACATATACACATGCATATACATATACACATATACATATACATATACATATACACACATAAACATATACATGCATATACATATACACACACATACACATGCACATACATACATATACAGACACATACATATACACATAGGTACACACATATGAATGAATTATATAATTAAAGTATTAAAACACATATACACATGCAAATACCTACATATACATATATACATGCACATACACACATATACACATAGAGTTATACATATACATATACACACACATACACATGCACATGCACATACTCATACACACATATACACTTATACATGCACATGCACATACATACATATACACACACATACACATGCACATACATACATATACACACACATACATATACACTTAGGTACCCACATATGAATGAATTATATAATGAAAGTATTAAAACACATATACACATACACACACACACATGCACATACCTACATATACACATATACATGCACATACACACATATACACATAGAGTTACACATATACATGCACATACATATACACACATATACACATGCACATGCACATACTCATACACACCTATACACTTACACATGCACATGCACATACATACATATACACACACATACACATGCACATACATACATATACACTACATACATATACACTTAGGTACACACATATGAATGAATTATATAATTAAAGTATTAAAACACATATACACATGCACACACACATGCACATACCTACATATACACATATACATGCACATACACACATATACACATAGAGTTACACATATACATGCCATACATATATATAACATAAACACACATATACATATCCACATATATACGTACACACACATGCATGCATATACACATTCATACAAAATACATGCATTTATCCCACAATAATGTGTAGTTGTCTATATGTGAATATGTGTGTATGTGTAAATCTGTATATGTGAATATGTGTGTATGTGTAAATATGTATATGTGAATTTTTTGTGTATCTAGATAATCAGATTATTAATATCAAATACCATTATTTGTAGATTCTGATAAATCAGATGGAACTCCACCACCGTCTCCTGATCGTGCAACGACTTTATACTGTAAGTATATCAAACATTTAATTTTAAATATATTTGATGGATACATAACTTATATTTTCTTTTGTTTTTTATTATGTGCAGATTCTGATCAATCAGAGGGTACTCCACCACCTCCTACCCATGCAACGACTTCACATGTGTCCTCCGATAGGAATTATGATGAATTTTACTATGAAGAGCATATTATATGTTGGTGTAACTCTTGTTATGGCACGTATTGAAGACCACGATTGGAATATATTGAACATGAGGCAGAGTATGGTACTTTTGAGCATGCATCATCACCTAGTCAACGTGATAATGCTTGGGTATGTATTTTCTATATATATTAATGTCATTATTTTATTTAAAAATCATATATAAAATCAAATTATTGTTGATATACAAGAATACTTGCTCGATGATGATATAATTTTTCTTATAATGTTAATATAACTCGTACACATCATGGACTTGTTGTTCATCAATTACAAGAAGAGGTTTCTAGAAATCCTCTACCTCCTGGTTCAGAGAATGAAACGGATGGAGATTATCCATTGCCAGCTCGTGATCATGGTTTAGTACAAACATAAGATAGAAGAAGATATGGAGGATGGAATAGAGGACCACCTCCTTTAGATGGAGAGGTTTTCAACTTTTGGGGTAATCGCTATATGATTGCTCCATCCACTATTACTATTGCTGGTCATGGTCTCTTTATTGTAGAGGATTTGTATGTGACTCCGAACTCTGAAGTCACTCTTATGTCATTTTGTGGTCGTATATATGGATGGGGAGATTGGCATTTACTTTCATGTAATGTTCAAAGCATGAGTACTTATGGAATATGCTTGAACGCAGCATCCCTTACTAGTACAAGGATTTTACATGCAGAAAATGAAAGATTATATATTGATGGAAGACCTTACACACATGGAAATATAGCAAGTTTAATAAATAGTAGTCAAGGGTTACATAATAGTTCAAGGACTAATTGCACATTTGAGGAGCATGAAAATAGTCATGAATCACCATACATGAGTAGAGATGTATCAAGATACAAAGTTGTCAATGCTATTACTACATTAAATGCTGGTGATGAACTATTAGTGAATTATGGATGGCGTAGACCTCCAAGAGCACCTTTTAGCTAGAGAGAATAAAAATTTTCTATCCATATTTAATAAGTTATATACTTAATTTTATATTTAAAGTTTACTTTTTATTCATTTATGGAATACTAATGAATTTCTTTTATATGTGTAAATTCCAATGTATGATGTTGATGATATTCCTCCATAGCATTCACCAATAAGACCTCATTTACTAGAAGCTTCCATGAGGAGGCTACACAAAACTAATCCTGTGCAATATGCAAAGTTGAAAGATCTATATTCAAAAGATGATAAAGTACAAGATTTGTGTGACATGATGAAGATGATGGCATGGTTGATTTTGTTGAGGATTGGTATCAAAATGACAATGAGAGCATTGATATTTCTAAAAATGAGAAATATCTTCGAGAGGAATGTTTAAAGCATGTATATGAAGGAAGTTGTTTGACACGACTAAGTGCGAGCTTACTTATTCTCAACCTTCAAAATCGTTTTGGATGGAGTAATGTATCTATTTCTACACTATTAAGGTATAACTTTCAATTTTCTATCTATTCATATATATATGCATATATATATATATATATATATATATATATATATATATATATATATATATATATATATATATATATATATATATATATATATATGTGTATATATGCAAGTTTTTATTCTTACTTTAGATAAGGTAAGAACAAGAACTTGAATTGAATGGACACTTTTTGTCCACGCATCTTTTAAAACTATTAATGCATCTTTCAAAATATTCGCAAAAAATTTGATTGTTTGGATGGCAAGATACGATTGTTTGTTTTGGAGGATATGAAGTATGTACTTTCATTGAATGATTTGTCGATTCACACATATGTTCAGTTTGAAAGTATGAGAATCGGATTTATAATTGCTATTCAAAGAATTTGGCACTGTTTATAGGCCTTACAATGGTAACCTAGATGAATCGCATGCACAAAGGTTACTCGAGATAGAGCAATCTGATTATAATGGACTAGTGCCAGCAGGATTCCTAGGGTATGTAGTAAACCTTTTGCATGTCAATGATGAGCATCTGAACTTTACAATACAAAGTGGAAGTAATGGTGGCTTGAGAGGATCACTTTTATACAGCTTGTTCAAAAAACTTCAGTGTCATAAACCTGAAGTTCTTTGAACAAGCTGTATAAAAGTGATCCTCTCAAGCCACCATGATTTCCACTTTGTATCCTAAAGTTCAGATGCTCATCATTGACATGGAAGAGGTTTACTGCATACCCCAGAAAGCTTGCTGGTACTAGTCCCTTATAATTAGGTTTCTCTATCTCGAGTAACCTCTGTGCATGCGATTCATCCAGGTCACCATCGTATGGCCTATAAACAGTGCCAAATTCTTTGAATAGCAATTATAAATGCGCATCTCACATTTTCAAACTGAACATATGATAGAATCGACAAATCATTCAATGAAGGTACATACTTCATATCCTCCAAAACAAACAATCGTATCCTGCCATCCAAAACAATCAAATTTTCTGCGAATATTTTGAAAGATGCACATAAGCATACACATATATAAAATTATATGCATATATATATGTATATTTATTTATTTACTTTTTTTAATATATCTTCTTTTCATAAATTTACAGGTTATTATCTGAAAATCTTTTACCAAGTCAGAATATTCTTCCTACCTCACATGATGAAATGAAGAAGATAATCAACAATCTTGGTATAGATTATCAATGTATGCATGCATGTCCTAACGATTGTATTTTATATAGAGGTGAATATGCAGACTCTTTGACATGTTCGAAATGTCAAGCTCCTCGATATAAGGGAGAAGAAGGTAAAATCCCAAAAAAGGTATTGAGACATTTTCCATTGGCTCCACGGATTAGATATATGGTTCAAAGCCCTGATATATCAAAGCTTTTGACTTGGGGACATGATCACAAAAGTACTGATGGAATAATCAGAATTCCTCATGAAAGTATTGCTTTTCACCATATTGATGAATTTGCACAAAATCCATAGAATCTAAAGTTAGGAGTTGCATTAGATGGGGTTAATCCATTCTCCATGAAATCCAATAAATGGTCAACATGGCCAGTGGTAGTCATAAACTACAATCTTCCGCCATATCTTAGCATTAAAAAGGAACATTTATTGCTTTCACTTTTAATCTCAGGCAAAAGATAAGTTAAAGATATGAATATATATCTTTCTCCTCTCATTGACGATCTTCAAGAGTTATGGAGAGGTATTAATGTCATTGATATATCGAAAAGCATCAATGAAAGACATATTACGGTTTGTGGTATTGTGGCTTGGACTATTCACGATTTTCCAAGATATGGTGTTTGTTCAGGTATTGATGTAATTTTTTAATTCAATATGCATGTAAATAAATATGATTTAATCTAATTATATTTTTATCATTTTCCATGATGCAGGAATATCTACTAAGGGTTATAAAGCTTGTCCATATTGTGGTGATTGGTTGAGATCAATCTATAGTAAGAATCTCGACAAAAATATTTATCTTTGACATCGATGATTCTTGCTTGATGATCATCCATTAAGATCTAAAAGAGAAGCGATACATTTTAATGGAAACCTTGAAATAGGTCAGTGTCCAAAACCTATGACACCTATGGATTGGTATAAAAAATGGACAGATGGACCTCTGATAGATCCAGAAGCAAAAATCTTCAGTGATGATTTAGATAATGAGTATGTGAACAAAGGTAAAGGAAAATTGGCACTCGCAGAGAACATATCAATATGGTATTCTTTGGAGTATTGGAAAGAGTTAAAAGTATGTCATCTTCTTGACCCTATGCATATATTCAGAAATATTGGTTATTCACTATGACAACATCTTCTTGGAATAAAAGATACCACAACATCAAGGAATGATTTGAAAGATAAAAATCCAAACCAAAGTTATGGCCAGTTTTTGATAGACTTCAACAACAAATGACTTATGCACCTGCTCCTTGGGTACTTACAACAAAAGAGATACAAACTATCAACAATAGAATTCAATTGATTAAGACTCCTACAGGATATGGAGCATCTTTTCAAAACATGTTTACTATGGATGATAAGAGCTTATCTGGGTACTGGCATAACTTTTTGAAACATATTTTACCTTTGGTTATCGATGGATGTACAACGAAAGGAGTACGAGATGTGGTCTATCGTCTTGGATCACTTATAAGGTAATTATGATACTTTTATATTTAATATGTATGAATATTGGATATCTTTTATTTTTGAATTAACTTCTTTGTAATTGTTTTTATGATATGTATAGGTGGATTACATCCAAAGAGATTGACAAAAACTCGATCCCAAAAAAAATCGTGAATGCAAAGAGCTACTATGTTTGATGGAGAAAGAACTTCCTACTTCATTTTTTGAAATTCAGGTTCATTTATTAGTCCATCTTGTAGATGAGATAGAGATTGCAGGTGTTGTCAACACTCGATGGATGTTTTGGGTCGAGTGATTTATGGGAATACTAAAAGGTTATGTGCGATAAAGAGCGAAACCACAAGGATCCATGGCAAAGGGTTGGATGCTTGAAGAGTGCATGTATTACGTTAGTGAGTACCTTGAAAGAGTTCATGAAGAAGCTCCACGTGCATGGACCAATGAGTCTTCTTCAAAATTAACAGATGAGGTATTATCAGGTAAGGGGGTTCCGTTCTTATTTACATTTCAAGAAAAAAAATGATGTTTCTACTTTTGTAGCATATAATAGCGAACGCATGCAAGCATTCCTTAACGAGTACGAGGAAATTCAAAATCTCTGAAGTAAAAGGCGAAAAAACAAAAGATTTAGATGTAATCTCGATAATTATGAGATTACAGATATACCTTTTTTCACGGATTAGCTATATAGTCGTTTGCAATGCACCAACCCAAATAATGAAGAAATCTCAGATGTGCAAAGAGAGTTAATGATAGGTTGTGAACAAAAGGTAATTTTATTAAAGTAACATTTTATTTTTTTCATATATGTATGTTAGTTTCTATTTACTAATTGAATTTATTTTGTAGGCTCGAATGTTCACTAATATGTGGGATTTTGGACAACATATTAGAATCAAAGCCATTGATTCTTTACGTAAAATAGAGGGTTCTAGTATTGTTGCTTCTTTCAAGCAACTATCACGTGCTAGCTCAAAAGACACGAACCTTATAGATAGCGAACTTGGTTACGTAGGAACTATTGTTGGTATCTACGAAATTTCATTTCGTACATTCAAACAGGTAGAAAAAAGTTTATATTTTTTTATAGAGTTAGTTATTTTTTTAAGCAACTAATAATGGGTTTTTGTTGTTATATATTTTGATAGGTCATTTTGAAGGTTGACTGTTTTTGAGTGGAGTATAAAGGTAGTAATTCCACATTAAGAAAGGAATTATCTGGGTTTTGGGCAATTGATTCTTCCAAGGTAATGCGATCTACTAAAGAACCATATATTCTTCCTAGGCATATTGAACAAGCATTTTTTATAAAAACCCAGATGCTCATCCTTGGTGGTAAGCTATTCATGTGCAACCTAGAGGTAGGTCATTGTTTGAATAGTTTATTGTTAGAGAGATCGAAGGAACTCCTCTTGATGATTCAGCATCAGATACTGATACATCAACATCTGAAATAGAAATTAGAATCATTATACGTGATAATGATACTAATTTTTTTGATGAAGAGGATAATTCTCTACATGCTGATTCTAGTGATGAGGAAGAGGAATTACCAGAAATAGATATTAATCCATCAATAGATGATGTGACTCATGAGAACATAGATTTAACAATAGAAGAAATAATGAAATCAATAAGGATAATGAAGATGAGACTATATTGATGTCTTACCAAAATGATGGCAATAATGAAAACATATGAGCAAATTAGATAGTAAATTCTACTCTAGTTATCGATCAATAACTTGAAGCTTCTAAGTGGATATCAGATAATAGATTTTTTTATTAACTTGAATAACGATGAATCGTACTAGAGAGATGAAATCATGTTTTTCTAAGTTAGAACATGAATCTCGGGGGTATGCCTAATTATTTTATATATAGCTTTATCTTTGAGGAGCAATTTTTTATCATGTATGTATGCATACGTGTGTGTATTCATGTGTATTATATGTATACATATGCTAGTATGCATATATATGTCTTTCATGTATATGTATGTGTTTGCATGTGTGTGATATATGTATACATGTGCTAAATATGCATATGTGTATATATGCATATGCATTTATGTAAAATATTCATGTATTCATGTAATATATGCAAGTGTTTATAATCGTGTACATGTATATATGTATGTGTGTCTATGTGTAAATATGTACATGTAAATATGTATGCATGTATATATATGTTTATGTGTGCATGTAGGCATGTATATGTGATGTGTACATGTATATATGTATATATGTCTATGTGTAAATGTGTACATGTAAATATGTTAGTATGTATATATATATATATATATATATATATATATATATATATATATATATATATTTATTTATTTATTTATTTATGTGTGCATTTAGGCATGTATCTGTGATGCATAATATATCTACTCCATTTTATATTTATGTATACTATCTACATGATGTGTATATATGTTTATATATATTATGATCCTCGTTGATTCGAGTAGCTATATATAGAGGCATAAGGTTGGGAGGAGAGATATCTCTCTAGTAGGACGTCGGAGAAATAGATGCAATGTGTATAAACATATGGCTAAAAGGTTGAATTAGAGGTATTAAATTAGGGGTTTTAAAACCCTAATATCAAAATTAGTGTTTTCAATTTAGGATTTTTGAAATAGTATTTATTTATTTATGCATATGCATGTTTTGTGTATGTATGTGTATCTATATGTGCATATGCATGTGTTGTGTGTGTGTATATATATGCATGTGTATACGTATATATGCATGTAAATATGATTATACGAGCCTATGTGTGTGTACATATGATTATGCATGTGTATGTGTATGTGAGTATGTGTACGTGTATGTGAGTACGTGTATGTGTCTATGTGTATTCATTTTATGTGTGTAACTGCATGCATGTGTATGTGTGTGTAAAAATGTGCATATATGTGTGTGTATGTATAAATGTGCATGTATATGTATATGTGTGTAAATGTGCATGTATGAAGTATATGTGTGTGTATGCCTGTATTTATACCTCTAGTGTCACTCTTTTCTCTCTCTCTCTCATATACATACGTACATGCATAAACACACATACTCATATCCACATATATATGAATAAAAGCAGTGCATACCATGCATTATCACGACGATGAGCCATAAGTGTCCGTATCTCTTTCAGACACCACTTAAGCGAACATCCTGTCCCAAAATCTATCTCAAGTGAACTAAGTACGCATTTTTTATCCCTCTCATCATGCTCACTACAAAAATAAAAAACATAATGTAAATAAAACATAAGATATTTATTTCAATTTATATGTAAAATTTTTACTTACTTCCATGGTAAGTGGACAAAGCGCAGGTAAAAGTCACATAGTGCCTGCATTCTTCTCTTGAATTCCAATCCATTCCCTATGTACACAATGTTCCCCTCTAGCTCTATATCGCACTCTAGTGCTAAGGAGCCTATGCATGTCCTCATAGGCAACTCTACTCTGCTATCACGATTTGGAGGTGGTATAGGTGTCCTGAAAGTAGATAGATAAAAAAACATGAAAATATGTGTTATAATATTATTAAAAAAGTTTATGAAAAAAAACATACCTATGAGCAGATAGCTCTCTTCCTGCATGTGGAGCCGCAGTAGAGCCCTCGTATGATCGCTGGGTAAGCATCTGAATTGTATAGTCCAACTCCTCACAAGACATCTCTGAGTAATCACGCATTATGGCCCCTAGAGTATGAGACGAAACTCTTCCTCTCATAAGAGTTTTTATGAGAGTGAGTTTGGCCTTTCTCTCTCTACTAAGATCCATAATACCTAACATATAAAACAAAATGGTTAGAAATCAATATATATACGTGTACATATGTATGTGTGTATGCATTAAGTATGTGTATGTATGCATGTGTGTGTATGTATGTGCGTGTATGTGTGTGTATGTGTGTATGCATGTGTATGTGTGTGTATGCATCATTATGTGTCACTACAACAGATCGATGGTATACCTAGGTTTTTATCGAGGAAAATGAACACGGCTTTATTTGCCGCGACGCCGGTGTAAAGGTCGGTTTCCGCGTCGGTACCAAAGAGTCGGTATAGGCATCGGTCTAGACGTCGGTAAAAGCGTCGGTATATGCGTCGGTATAAACATCGGTATATGCATCGGTAACCGGTTTCTGCTGCATTGCCTCCTGGGTGTACCGACGGTTATTCCGATGACACTACTGGGAGTACCGTCGCTTACACCGACGACCATACCTGCAAAATTTTTTTTGGGCAGAATGTTTTTTCTTTTGCTACATCAACATTACCATGATGTTGCTAAACAAAAGACAATACACTCTGCCCAAAAAAGACCGAGTACATGTGATGTGTACTCTAATGACAACCGAAATATGATTTCATGAAACAGAGTATTATTGTACACAAAAGAGATCGATAATCAAAATGAACAATGAACCATGTACAAAGAAGTTATATATTTCAATAATGAAGCATGTACAAGAGTGTGGCAAACCACTGCCATATATGACGCTTTTACAAAATGTGGCAAAGCAATGTATTGCCATATGAAAATCAAATACAAAATATTGGTCTTCCACTGCCATACACATGCAAAGAACGTTCCATATCAACAGTCCTGCAACAAAGAACAATAATGGAATGAGATAAATTCACATGAAAATTACAAACAAGTAAAAACCAAGTTTATAAATTAATTACCTCATCGCAAACGCTCCCATGAAACTACTGCACCGCGTCCCTCCAAGTCCTACAATAGTGCAGTCAACCCATGACTATATCCATAAGACTCCTCCGATTGTGTTGGAGGACGACCCATTGCCAGCTCCTGAAACAAATATAAAAAGATTAGAGAAATATATATGAGAAATTTAACACAAATAAATTCTATAAATGAAATGGTACTTACAAACTCATGACGCATCGTGTCATATCCGCCGCTGCCCAAATGTGACGGTCCAATCATGTCTAGACGTGTGGCTGTGGCATTTCGCTGCTGGTGATATCGATCAAGAGTCTATTGCTGCTCATCACGAATCATGTCCCACTCCTCAGCATCTAACCACACAGGCTTTGGTAAGCCTTCTCTGAATGCATCACTAGCCTCGGATCGTCGATGCGACATGACCTCACATGCGGTATGTAGAATCCACTCTGAACTGACAATCGACTGTCCATCGGCTGGTCGGAACTCCTGGTAAATCGTCTGTGTGATATAATTCTTCCGATCTTTATCCTGTTCACTCAATTTCCACATGATGGAGTGTCCAAACTGGATGGAGCAAAGCTGTCGTATGCGTGCACACATTGCTTTGGCAGCCCCATCCATCACCGGAGCTCCATCTCAGATACTATACACCTTGGGAGTCATCGTGGTCATGAGCACCCCAAGGTGTACGTGGTGTACTGCGTGGTGTACTGCATGGCGTACCTACATCTGAGGTACTCGTCCTAGGAGTAGAAGCAGGCGACACAACGTCCGTCGCACTGCCTCCACAACAACCGCCTCCTCCGCCTCCAGACCTAACTGTAGATCCACTCCTAGAACCTCCTGCTCCAGAGCGTGACCTCGATCTACGAGACGGGCCAGACCCTGTATCGCACTGAAGTGTCAAACGCACATGTATACTAGTAGATCCAGTAGGAGATGGCTGCAAAGATGGTCGTGGTGGAGTCACAAAGCTAGGAGACATACCTCCTACGGGAGTAGCACCACCCTCAGGAGTGACACCAGCAAGAGTGACACTGGCGGGAGTGACACCCGCGGGAGTGAGGCCAGCGGGAGTGAGGCCGAAAGGAGTAAGGGCGCGAGGAGTGAGGCCGGGAGGAGTGCTACCACGAGCGATCCAATACTGTGATGCAGTGGCCATATACGCAGGAGGAACCTGAGAGATGAACTCCAAAAACTGCTCCTCTGTCATGGACTGTGGAGTGACTGGAGGACTGTCTCCCATCGTGCTCTGTAATAAAAGAACTCAAATAATTAGCATGCGATAAGAAAAATAATATAGGGAATAAACAAAAAAAAAACAAAAAATTAGTACGTACAAGTCTTTTATTCAAAAGTCCTCTATTCTAGCATCCTCTTGAAGATCCGATGCACCGAGAATATCTATCTCTAAATTGATGGCTTCTAAATCGCTTGTTATGGTGGTTCCCTCCTGATCATCATCTATTGCTTCGTCTTCTCGAACAATGACCTCTTCTTCAATGAACTCTTCTTCTGGAACAATGATCTCTTCCTCCTCAACTATCGAATGAATCTCTGAGTCCACTAGAGATGGACTTTCTTCTACATCTGCATTTTCAGAAATTTGTCTACTATGTGGAGCGACTTGTAAAACAAATAGCCACTCTGGGTCTTTTGAATCTGGTATAAAAACAACTTGCTCACAGTGTTCGGGAAGTACAAATGTATCCCTTTCATCTATCCATAATCTTGTGGAGTCGACTTGAAGCAAATCGCTCTTATCTCATCTCACTGTTGCGTTTCTTCTAGAGGTGACTACTTTGAACCATTTCACGTCAAAAACAAAGTAATCAAACTTTCTGAAAGATAGTTTCAAGATGTCTTGAATCACACCACAATAATCTAACTCGCCTTCTAGAGCATTATCATCTCTTGCACTCGCTCTACTTTTTTGCAAAAAATTCACCATTGCCCCACTATCAAAAGTAGACCGGTTTTGATGGATTCGTGCGATTCGAAAGTGTCGTCCATGAGACCATAGTGCACCGTATTTGATATACTCCCAATCACATCCTTTTGCGAGTTCTTCTTCTTCTTCAGAGATATCTTCACCCGCTGCCTTTGCTTGTGAAACCGCTGCATCTAGCCATCTGTTCGTTGGAAAAGGTGGGAGAGGTCGAAGATTTTCTGGAAGAGGCAAAAATCGAGTGGAACGATTTCTTCAAAACTGAGCTCTTTCCTTTGCGTTAGTTTCCTTGGCAAGTTCATACCTTTCTAACCACTTTTGCATAGGCTCAGAGTTAACTATGCAAAACTTCATTGCCTTCTCTCTGAAAGCAGCATCCATTTTTCTTTGCAATCCTTTACCTTGTGGTTCATCGCCTACGAGACGAACATCTTCATCATCTCTCCATAAGCGAGGCATTTCGGGATCCCATATACATAGAAACTCAGTAATGAATACAAGAGATTCTTGTACAAGCCATCCCTCTGCCATGCTACCCTCTGGATGTGCTCTCTGTCAAACAAACCCTTTTAATGTCTTCATAAAGCGCTCTAAGAAGAACATCCATCGACTATGGACAGTTCTTGCTATTGCAACTTCATTTACTACATGAACCAATAAATGAAGTTGAATAGTGAGAATACTTGTGGGAAAGTATTTCTCTACCATACAAACAACCTCGATAGCATTGAGTTTCGCACTCTCTATGCTATCTCTATTTATCTCTTCAGAAGATATCCACCCTACTAAAGAACTAATTTTATAAATGGTTTTTCGTACATCCTCTGAAAGACAATCTTTTAGGGCTACAGGGAGCACAAACTGTAAAAACTTGTGCCAATCATGAGACTTGAGTCCTGCAAGATCGTCCTTTTGTGTGAGAGCACTCTTTAGACATCTCATGCATCCAGTAGGTGTACGAAACTCTGAAATTGTTTTCTTCACTTGTTGCTCCTCCATCCTGCAAAGCACCCAAGGAGCTCTTGGTAACGATACTGTTCAGTTGGGCTTAGTAATTGCCCACAACTCTCGCATACGACCTCGCTCTTCTAGGTCGTCCCTTTGTGCTTTTCTTTCTTTCTTTCCGATCAAAGTTTTCCAAAGCATCTCTCCCACATTCTTGAAAATATGCATCGGGTCTACCAAATGATTGATCACCAATTCACTCCAATAAGGGAGTTCATGAAAAATGGACAACCGTTTCGTGCCAGCAACTGGATTTTTTGAATCCCACAGTTGTTTCCAATCGCTAGCTTTCATTTGGTGTTGCGCTTGTCGACCAATTTGTCCTTCACGTAAAACATGCCCATCAGGCAAATATCTATGATGTCCTTCATAGACAGTTTTACGTAGTGCTTTGGAATAGCGTGCTTCGAGTCGTGGTCTGCATAAAGGACAAGCATGGTAACCTGAAATCGATAAACCTGAAAATTCACCATAACCAGGCCAATCATGCATTGTCCACATAAGTATGCCTTGCACTCGCACGTCTCGTCTTCTTATAGGTTGACACATGTCACGCACAGTGATCCCATCCCATAAAATGCGCAGTTCTTCTACAAGTGGTGCAAGATATACATCCATGTTTTTTACCTTATACTTACCTAGTACAATAAGAGCTAATAATAAATGACCTTTCTTTGTGGCCAACCATGGTGGGATATTATAATTGAACAAACATACAGGCCATGTGCTCCATGAAGAACTGCGTAATCCAAATGGATTCACTCCATCCATAGCTAGGCCTAGACGTATGGACCGAGGCTCACTAGCAAACTCTGGCCACTTACTATCTATGTGCTTCCAAGCATCAGAGTCAGCTGGCACTCGCATTACATTATCTGTAGACCTGCTCTTTGTATGCCATGAAATTAACTCAGCTATGGATTTGCATCTAAACATGTTCTTAATTCGTGGAATGATAGGAAAGTGGCAAAGAACCTTTGCGGGGATTGCTTTGCCTATAACGTCTTCTCTAAATCTATTTGCTCCACACTTTGAACATACGTGCAGGAGATGCTCATACTCATTTCGAAAGAGAATGCAATCATTCGGACAAGCATGAATTTTCATATAATCCATTCCAATGGATTGTAAAAGTTTTTTCGCATCTCCACGTGTTGGAGGCATGTCATTGCCCTCTGGCAAAATTTGATCTTTAAGAAGCCTGCAATAAGCAATTAAAATGATATTAGTAAATGAAGTTATTGTGATACAACAATGAAAGCCAATTTGTTCTCCACTTACCTGAACAATTCAGTGACACTACTATCTGACCATCCATAAATGGATTGCAGATTGAGCATCGCGAGTGAAGCACGTAGTACAGATATATTTGCTCCATTGTAAAGTGGTAAACGAGCTAATCTTCGCATGTTTTCATATTCTTCATCAACTTCTGATCGTGGAATTTCTGTTGTGTCCAATGAAACTCTCGTCGACACCTTCTTCACCATCATGATCTTCATCCATCTCATAAAATGCTTCAAGCATCTCTTCCATATGTTCATTTTGTGTAATATTATTAGTGCTTGCTTCTACGTCTAAGTGCTTTTTTGCTCTCTTTTGTCCACGAGATGTTACCGCTGCAATGTCGTTTGGATCCATCTGCTCACCTGGGGGACCATGCGAATGATAGCGTAGGTTTTCCAGTCGACTCCTATCAAAGGATCCATACTCTCTACCATGTGCAGTACAAATCCATCGTTTCCGATAGATTTGATACTTGCACTGTGTGCAAGGACATGCCATTCTCTCTTCAGGATCCAAAGAAGCCATCTGCTACAATATGGATATTTTAGAACATTTTAGAACATTTCTTTTTTTATTAAACCTAAAAATCTAACTCTTAAAGACCTAAATACTTAAATACCTAAAAAAACTTAAAATCCTAGTTTTAAAACCCTAATCTATATAGCTATCCTATTTTATATATATATTTGGATTTTTTCTTGATTGATCCTATTTTATATATATATTTATTTATTTATTCAGATTTTTTTCCTCTTAATTAAGTTATATGTATGCCTAAACCCTAAAACCCTAATTTTAAAGATCTGGACCTAAATTATGTATATTTCTATACACATGTATATATGTATTATATGTGTATGTGTATGTGTGTATATATGTTATGTACGTGTTAAAACCCTAAAACCCTAATCCAAATGACCTAGAACTAAAACATGTATATATATGTATGCATGTGTATATATATGTGTATATGTATATATATCTGAATATAGATAGGTATATAAGTATGTGTGTTTGTGTATTTATATATTTATTTATACATTCAGATTTTTTCTTTACTTAATTATATTTAATTATATATATTTAATTAAATAATTTAAAACACTAGTTCTTTTTATATTTATTTATGTATATATTTATCTTATTTTATATATATATTTATTTATATATTCATATTTTTTTTCCTTACATAATCCTATTTTTATATATTTAATTATATATATTTAATTAAATTATTTAAAACATAGTTCTTTTTATATTTATTTATGTATATAATTATCTTATTTTATATATATATTTATTTATATATTCAGATTTCTTTTCCTTACGTAATCCTATTTTTATATATTTAGTTTTATATATTTAATTATATATATTTAATTAAAACCCTAATCTTAAAATTCTAGATCTGATATATGTTTGTGTATATATGTAATCTATGTATTAAAATCCTAAAACCCTAATCAGAAAGACTTAGACTTCAATCTAAAATACTAAACCCTAAAACCCTAATCTTAAATATGTAGACCTAAAATATGTATATTTCTGTATACATGTGTATATACATGTATATATGTATTACATGTGCATGTGTATGTGTGCATATATCTTATGTAGGTGTTGTAACGCTAAAACCCTAATCTTAAAGATTTAAATCTAAAATATGTATATTTCTGTATGCATGTGTATCTACATGTATGTATGTATTATATGCATATGTGTGCTTGTGTATATATGTTATCTACGTATTAAAATCCTAAAACCCTAATCAGAAAGACTTAGACTTAAATCTGAAATACTAAACCCTAAAACCCTAATCTTAAATATCTAGACCTAAAATATGTATATTTCTGTATACATGTGTATATACATGTATATATGTATTACATGTGTATGTGTATGTGTGCATATATATTATGTAGGTGTTATAACCCTAAAACCCTAATCTTAAAGATTTAAATCTAAAATATGTATATTTTTGTATGCATGTGTATCTACATGTATTTATGTATTATATGTATATGTGTGTTTGTGTATGTATGTTATCTACGTATTAAAATCCTAAAACCCTAATCAGAAAGACTTAGACTTAAATGTGAAATACTAAACCCTAAAACCCTAATCTTAAATATCTAGACCTAAAATATGTATATTTCTGTATACATGTGTATATACATGTATATATGTATTATATGTGTATGTGTATGTGTGCATATATGTTATGTAGGTGTTATAACCCTAAAACCCTAATCTTAAAGATTTAAATCTAAAATATGTATATTTTTGTATGCATGTGTATCTACATGTATGTATGTATTATATGCATATGTGTGCTTGTGTATATATGTTATCTACGTATTAAAATCCTAAAACCCTAATCAGAAAGACTTAGACTTAAATCTGAAATACTAAACCCTAAAACCCTAATCTTAAATATCTAGACCTAAAATCCTAAAACCCTAATCTTAAATATTTAACCCTAAAACCCTAATCCTAAATATTTAACCCTAAAACCCTAATCTTAAATATTTAACCCTAAAACCCTAATCTTAAATATTTAACCCTAAAACCCTAATCAAAGCTACACCAAAACACTTGATGGAAAGACTCCACAAGAATCCTACACTCACAAAAAGCCTTCTTTCTCCCATTTCAAAGTATTTGGAATTGAATGTTATGTACATGTTCCAGATAGGGAGAGAAACAAGCTTCAACCAAAAAGCATTAAATGTATCTTCCTAGGGTACAACAAAGATAAGAAGGCTTATAAGCTTTATGAATCTTAGGCTAAGGACACCATGGTGAGTCGTGATGTGGTGTTTAAGGAGGAGTAGCCACATGTAGTGGAGGAGTAAAAGAGAGCTTCTAGTTTATCATCACGTGAAGGGGCAATCCACTATGAATTTGGCCCAATAGCTATCCCTTATACACAAAAGAAGGAAGCATCCTCTTCAAATAATGAGTCTAAAAGTCACCAAACGGTCGTCACCCAAGTGGGAAAGCCATTGCCATGTTGGGCAAGGCAGCTCTATGATTTTGCAAACCCCATCCCATAGTCACTAGAATAGGTTGCAGATGCACCACGGTGATCACAAAAATAGAGCAACATAGATGGACAAGTGCCCATATTGTAAACAAAACCCTCATGGTTTATCTCATTCAAGATCAAGCAAAGGAACCAACCAATGTGGAGGAGTTTTCTACGATCGAATTGGAGGGCTCCCATGCAAATTGAATAATAAAATATCATGAAAAATGGAGCTTGGGAGTTGTTGGGGCTTCACTCACTAATTATGCATGAATTAATAAAGATATAAGAATAAAGAAGAAGGATAAAGAGCTATGCAAGATAGATATTCAAAAAACCATGCCTATGTGAAGGGATAAATTCACACTAATATAATAGAAAATTAGAGATCAAACTTAACTTAGAACATCTAGAATTATGTGTTTTGAGTTTATAAGCATATAGAACAAATGTATATAAGGTCGTTGGAGAGAAAGAAAAGTAAGGGAACCTGATTTTGTAAGTCCTATGTGAGTAGAGAGGCAATTGGGTATTTTTTGAGAGAGATGATGATGAGAGGTCACTTAGAGTAGATCTTTCTATGGCTATGAGAAAAATAAGGCCATGCCATTTTTAACAAATCTTATTTAATAGTCAACACACATTTTTGTAAGAGGACTTGATCTGATTCTCTTTGTGTGAAGAAATCTAAGTGATTTCATAATAGAATGAATGTAATTTAGAAGCTATGAGTTTTTTGGTGCTCTTTTGTCTCATATTCTTAGAGTCAGATCTCATATTAGAATATGAATTTTTGCATGTTTGATAGCTCATTTTGAAGCTATCATTCTCAACCACAATTTACCAAAATATCTTTGCAAAACCGGATGTGTGATTTGAGAAATGAGTCTAATAGTGAATGCATGACAAATGAATGAAGGTAATTCTCCATTTTCAAACATAGTGTAACTCATGAAGATATTTCAAAGTATTTGCAAGGTATTACTTGAAACTTCTACTTGTAATGTGTTGTTTAGTATAAGTAAGAACCTCTATTAGTCACTGAGCACAAGAATATTTAATATTCAAATCCAATCACAGAAGAGTTGAAGCTAGAAGAAAAGGCATAGTCTTAGGAAAGTGAAAGTTCACATTTTACTAAAGAATTAGAAAGATCTCAAGATATATGGAATGCCGTGGAAGATCACTTCCAAAACACTAGTAAAGCTACAAAGGCTAGCTTATGGTCAGAATTCCCAACATTCAAGAAGAAGCAAAGCCAAAGCATTAGTGATTATGTGACTAAGATGAAGGACTTGGAACATAGTCTTGGACCTATAGATGAATACATTGAAGGTCATAGGTTGATTGCGCAACTACTTGCTGGGTTGAGAGGAGATGAAAGGTGGAAACCTTTTGTACTTTCAACTAAACTTGCATTAAAACATTTTGTACAAGATCTAAATCAATTACTTGGATTGATGCTCACATAGCAAGACTTGAAGTCAGATGGCGACAAAGAACATAGTTGTGCTATGTACGCAAAGAATAAGAAGAAAGGAGATAAAGGTAAAGCAAAGGATGAAGAAGAATCAACCTCTGAGGCTTATTTTGTAAAATAAAGAGGTAATGGCAAAGGTGAAGCTAGAGGAAATGGAAGAGGTAGAGGTAATCAGAATAACAACAAGAAGACATGTTGGATTTGTGGCTTGAGCAATCATCTAGCATGATTGTTGGCACGATCAACATGGTTCAAATCAAAATCAAAGTAACAATGGCAGAGGTAGAGGTGGAAGATATCAAAGTCAATTTTGAAGAGGAAGGCAAAGTCAAAGAGGTGGCTATGGTAGAGGTGGAGGATTGGGGACAGAACCAATCATATAACACCACCTACTATATTTATGCAAATGATACACAGAATGAGAACCATAAAACATTGATGATGAATTCAATAAGTACATCAAAGAAGTAAGATCTCAAGGTATTCTATATTGACTCTGGTTGTTCTAATCATTTTTCAAGAAATATAGAATTAATGTACAAATTAGAAGAAGACAACCAACAAGGTATTCTTATGATACTTCTTATATGGATCATAATAGCTATGCTTACATGGTCAAAGAAGAAGAAGAAGAATCTCGAAGTTATGATGAAGTAGAAGGCAAGAAACACTGGGAAGAATCAATGAGGGAAGAGTTCAATGCACTTGAAAAGAACAAGACTTAGGAACTTGTTCCAAAACCAAATGGTAAGAAAGCAATCAGAAGTAAATGGTTTTACAAAGTGAATAAGCTTGGAGATGGAAGAATAGCCAGATATAAAGCTGGATTGGTGGTCAAAGGCTATGCCCAAATCCATGGCATAGATGACGATCAGACATTTATTCCTATGGCAAAGATGTCAACTAAAAGGACAATCATGGCTATTGTAGCATCAAAAGGATGGACCTTGAGTTGATTGGATATTAAGAATGCATTTTTGAACAGATATATACCTGATGAAGTATACATGGAGCAAACTCAAGGTTTTGCAAATTTTAGGTATCCAAATTATGTTTGCAAATTGAGAAGAGCACTTTATGGGTTAAAGCAAGCTCGAAGATCTTGGAACTATAGGCTTGCGAAATAGCTTAATGATCTTGGATATCAAAGCTCAAAGGCATATGCAAGTCTACTTATAAAAAAAATGAAGGTATAATCTACATTTGTATTTATGTAGATGACATTATAATCACAGGTACCTCAAATGAAGGAATCAAGGAAGTAAAGAGATTACCTAAGAAGGAATTCAAGATAAGTGATCTAAGAAAATTATCATATTTTCATGGAATGTAAATCACTTATATAGATCATGGCATAAATCGGTCACAAGAAAGGTATCTTTTGAACCTATTAAAGAAGTTTATGTTGGAGGTAGATGTCTGCAGAAGCAGGTGAACAACACAAGGAAGAAGAAGAAGCTTGGAGCACAACACACAATACTGATTGTATTACTAGAGAATGTACAAAGATAAGTAGCCCATTAGGACTATAAGTGTATACACAAGCTAGGGGAAAAAACCTCCTAAAGAGGGAAAAAAGTACCCCTGCGGTCCTAGTGTGTTCACACACATCACTACCTAAATATACCAACAAATCCCCCCTGGGAGTGATGCGGTGAACAAGGAGCTGGCACTCATGTATAAGGAAGTTCCAAGCTATGTGGAAATCACTCCACAAAAGGAAGTAATCCCAAAGCTTGACAGAAAGCTTCAAAATTCTCCCTTGGCAGAACTTTCAAGGTCTGCAATGTTCTCCTACGTGGGCACATATGCCAAGCTGATCTCCCTAGCAGAGAACCTCTCCCTGACATAGTGATAATGGACCTCAATGTGCTTAGTGCGAGCATGGAACACAGGGTTCCTCTCAACTTCCAATGCGCTCTGACTATCAGTGAAGATGGTGGTGGCAGAAGTCTAGCCAACACCTAAATCATCCATAAGGCGTTTGAGCCACACACACTCAACAGTCGTTGTGAAAGCTGCCCTATACTCAGCCTCACAACTAGAAGTGACCATAGTAGGCTGCTTCTTACTCAACCAAGATATACATGAGCTACCAAGCATGAAGCAAAAGCCACTAATGGACTCACGAGTGTCATAGCAACCAGCCTAATTAGAGCCAAAAGAAGCATGCAAATTTGGCGGTAGTGATCCCCCATTGGGATAAAACAACCCAAGTAGCAGAGTACCACTCAAATGGCAAAAGATACACTTAACTGCCTGCCAATGCTTAACTCGTGGGCAATGCATAAACCTGCTCATCTGTGAGACAACAAACTAAATATATGGCCGAGTAATGCATAAGTAAATCAAGCATCCAACAATCTGCTGATAGAGAACAGCATCAAATGCATCTCCAACATCATGAAGACTCAAACGTAAACCCGTCTCCATAGGAGTGGCAATAGGCTTACAGTCTTCAAGGCCAAAATGCTACAATAATGTGTCAATATATTTTGTTTGACACAAAGCCATCCTACCATCAACTTGCATAAACTCAATGCCCAAATACTGATGCAAATGCCCCAAATAAGACATCTCAAATGAGTCATGCAAATCAGCCTTAAAATCAGCAATATGCTTCTCAATAGGACCAGTGAGTAGCATGTCATCAACATAGACAACAATGATAAGAAGCACATCATTAGCACGCTTAACATATAAGGTGATTTCAATTGGATTGTTCACAAAACCATGTGCAATCAAATAGGCATGTATCTTCTCATACCAAGCATGTGGTGCTTGCTTTAAACCATATAATGCCTTCTTTAACCTGCACACCTGGTTTTCATGCCCTTTCTGCACAAAGCCACGGGGCTGAAAAACATACACTTCTTCATGCAAGTCACCATTTAGAAATGTAGTTTTAATGTCCAATTGATGTACATTCCAACCATGATGTGCTGCAAGTGCACAAATGCTCCGAACAGTAGTCATACGGCATGTAGGTGCAAAGGTCTCATCAAAATCAATGCCTCTTTCCTACGCATAACCCTTTGCAAACAAGCCTAGCCTTATACCTATCAACTATACCATCAGGTTTACACTTGAGCTTGTATACCCACTTAGTGCCAATGGCCTTCTTGCCAGGAGGCAAGTCACATAAAGACCAAGTACCATTCTTTATTATTGCATCATATTCAAATTGCATAGCAGCCATCCAATTTTCTAAATTTTATGCTTCATCAAACAAAACAGGCTCATTCTCATCACAGAGACTAGATGTAGCCATAGCATAGCAATCTAATGCAAAAGAGGCACTATGAGAGCGTGAACGAGTACGATATTACAGAGGTGCATCTAATTTGCTATCATGCAAAGTCTACACCAGCCATTTTGGCATACTTTTGGCCTGCTCAATATCAGCTCTCTCATCAACTAGTGCATCATGTAAATCTGTATAAAAAATGGAATGATCTGCATCATCACATGAAACCTGCAAAGGCTGAGAAGTTGCCTCATTAGGACTAGCACTAGACTGTCCACCTGTAAAAAGAAGCAGCAAAGTATCATACATGTCTTTGGAGCTAACAAATGTCTCCTTAGTACATGAAAGCAATGGTTGAATAGCATCTTCCACAAAAACAACATCATGGCTAACCAGAATGCGTTTAGTCTATGGATGATACAGATGATAGCCTTTACTTTCAGAACTGTATCCAATAAAAATACATTTTACTGCTTTATCATCCAATTTTCTGTGATGTTGTTCAGGCACTAATGCATATGCCAAACAACCAAAAACATGCACATGACCAACAGATGGCTTGCGATCATGCCAACCCTCATATGGAGTGATAGACTGCAGTGCTTTATTGGGATACCTGTTTAGTACATATGTTGCACACATGACAGCCTCAAGCCAGAAACTATGTGGTAAGGCTTGACGCTTGACCATACACCTCGCCATCTCTATGAGTGACCTGTTCTTTTGTCCAGCAACTCCATTTTGTTGAGGTGTATACCGCATTGTACACTGGTGTTTTATCCCACACTCAGCCAGAAATGTATTAAAATCAGAAGACATATATTCCCCCCCTCGATCAGAACGGAGGGTGCCCATTTTACATGCTGACAGATTTTCAGCCAAAACCAAAAATTGTTTGAAGCACATGAACACTTCGGACTTTGCCTTCAATGGATATACCCATGCATACCTGGAAAAATCATCGATGAAAGTCACGAAGTAAAGATAATTCCCAAAAGAAGGTGTCTGCATTGGGCCACGGACATCACTATGTACAAGCTACAATTTCTCAGTAGCCCGAACTAAACCATCTTTTGGAAAGGATGAACGTTGCATTTTGCCCAAAATATAGCCTTCACAAACATGTTTTCCAGGTGGCTCAAGTTTGGGCAAAGAGGACACCATTTCAGATTTCTGCAGGCGTAGCAAACTAGCAAAATTCAGATGACCAAAGCGTGCATGCCAAAGCTTTGCATCTGACATAGCCTGAGAATCATTTACTACACATTCCAAATCATTTACAGATCTTTCATAGTCTATGAGCTTATATAGCCCACGACATAAAATGCTAGAAGCAATAATCACATCGGCATTTGACAGATCATGAACTATACACGTGTCATCAATAAATTTCATAACCAAACAAATCTTGGCTAATGCAGAAACTGATAACAGGTTCTTCTTGATCCCTGGCACAAATAAAGCATCTGACAAAGTGAAAGAACAACCATCAGCAGTAGTCAAAATGATCTTACCATCTCCCATAACAGGATAAGAGGAGTTGTTGGTGCACGTAATAGTATTCATTGTAGGGGCAAACTCGAGTGAAGAGAAGAAATTGCGCTGTGAGGTAATATGTTTGGTCTCCCCACTGTCCAAATACCAAACATCTGAGTCTACTGCAGACATGCATTGCTCATGAGAAGATGGGTCAAAAGTGCAGATAGTAGTAAACGCCCATTCTTCTTCCTGCACAAGATTAGCAGACTCTGTTTTTGGTATAGAGGCCATTGCAGCCTCTTTCTTCTTTGCCTCTTTAGCAGCCAATTTTGGACAGTTCTTTATGATATGATCATTCCCTTCACAGTACTTAAAAAAAAATTTTGCTTTTCTGTTTTCTTCTCATCTTTATCTTCCTTCTTCGAATATGCAGAATTAGCAGATTTCTGCTTACTAGTTGAAGAGCTCCATTTTCCTTTGCCCTTCTGAGTAGCCAAGAAAGCTTGATCTGCAACTCGCATAATGGACCTCTTCTGCCTAGACTGATCTTCCCGAAATAGAACAGAGACTAACTCCTCAAAAGATAAGGCATTTGGATTGCCTTTCATCATCAACCGAAGAGTAGAAGCAAAACTCTAATATGAATCAGGAATACCATTCAGAACGGTCTGCCAAGTGAGCTATCTAGTATAACCTCATCAGCAGAAATCAACTATTCCTTCAAGTCTTTGATCTTCGTTAGGAAACTCTCCATAGAATCACCTTCATTCATGTGCTCACTCTCCAACTGTTTTCGGAGATAAGCAACAGAAGCCTCATTCCTAGCTTGGTACAATGTGGTAGGTGTATCCCAAGCATCCTTATCTATTTTGCAAGAGCGAATGTGAGGAATAATGGCACATTTGACAGACAAAGCTATCAATGCATGTGCCTGGGCATCTCTGCCATCCCATCAAATCTACTCTGTAGTAGGTGCAGCAAAAACCGTAGCACGAATAGGAATATGCAGAATATCATCATCTTCGACACCTTCTGCATCAGCTTCAGCACCTGCAGTTGTAACAATTGTAGGTGTGATAGGACGTTTTTCAACACCCCCTACAATGTTCCACAGTCCTTTTGCAACCAACACATGTCGCATCATATAAGCCCATAGTGAGTAGTTAGTACCATCCAACTTATCCTCAACAGCCAACATACGGAATACATCACTACTTTCAGCGATGGCCGGTGACTAAAATACCTTGATGCAGAAAATTTAGTGTATCTTAAAAAGTTGAACAGAACTGCTCAGACGAATTCTGCTAGACCTATAGCACACTTTGAGACGCTTATACTGGCAAACAAAAACTGGTATATACCTTTGGCACAAAAAGATAAAATAGCATGCACAAGCACTGTGATAGTGTGTTCCGAGGCCGAAACAAGCTCAGATCGCGATTTCGGCACCACAAAGCAAAGCGGTCTTGATCTTGAAAACACGCTGAGTATGCTTACCAAAATTCATGCGATTCTGAGACTGCAAACGAAGGAGTGTCGATGGCGCCCTAGATGAAGCGATGACCTGCTTTGATACCAATTGTTGGAGTTAGACATCTTCAAAAGCAGGCAAACATCACAAGGAAGAAAAAGAAGCTTGGAGCACAACACACAATACTAATTGTATTACTAGAGAATGTACAAAGATAAGTAGCCCATTAAGGCAATAGGAGTATATAGAAGCCGGAGGAAAAGAACCTCCTAAAGAGGGAAAAAAGTGCCCCGACGGTCCTAGTGTGTTCACACACATCACTACCTAAATATACCAACAGTTTAACATGGAGAATTTGAGAAGCTTCAACTCCACTTGAAGTGAATCATAAGCTTGGCAAGTATGATGGTGCAGAGCTCAAAGACATGAGGAAGTATCCATCTTTAGTTGTGAGACAATAGGCTTGAATGATGTGTGTAACTCTCCTCCCATCCATATATACCCTCTTGTACTCTAAAAATAGCAATGGTATACTCTAAAAATAGCAATGATCTGGAATAGTCTAGTGTGAACATGTGGCCATCATGTAGCACTTATTCCCATTACTACCCAAGTACTCCCATTACTAGCAAAGTACCTTAGGGTATCCCCCAAGCTTGGGACCTTGTCTAGCTGGCCCTTGTCCCTCACACACATGGATTGATCCCTGTGGATCAATGTGAACTGATCCCCATGGATCAATGATCCCTATGGATCAATGCATTAGGGGAAAAAATGAACCCTAAATGGGCCTTTTAGATTAAGGAGTGATTAGTGATGGACCAATCAGAAGAGGGTGGTGGCCTAGGTCTATGCCCTATAAAATACTAGGCTGAAGGGGGGAGAGGGGACATATTTCTCCCTTATTTAATGAGCTGCCTCTAGAGAGAGAAGGAATATGGTAACTCAGTTGGGCCCAAAAATTTAAAATTTCTAAAAAGTTAAAAAACTCATCATAACATGTGAAAATGGACCCCCCATTACTTTTTAGGGTCAGAAGTACTCTTTTTTACCCTAAATTCAAAATCCGTGCATGTTTTGAGCTTAAAAAAATGGGTTTTTTCAAAAATACTCAAAAAATAATTATTTCCCTCCTAACCCTCACATTTTCATACCCAGGCCCCAAAAAGTCATCTTTTCCCACTACTTTCACTCTGTAGCACACCATTGAAGCTCCTCTTTCTACACACCAACCTACCTGCATCTCCTATCTCGAATCACTATTGTAGGTTGAAGACCTTTAGCTTCAATGGCAACATCTAAAGCTTCCAGGTGACCAAAAGATGAAATCCTCACATAAAGATGTCACAATATCAAAGCCACAAATGGACAGTGGCTATCACATGACTACTCCAAAGGTGCATGGGTGTACATGCAACCCTCTAGAGTTGGGCCTCATCGAGTTAGAGATTGTGGAAACTTAGATCTTCATTGGAAGGGAAAGTTACTTGGCTTCAAGAAGCACATAGACAATGGGATGGTTGCTATTGTACAACATGTTTTTACAATGGCAACTATGAAACTTGAAAACTCTAGTAGTATGAGATATCGTGTGAATTGTAAGTATTACTCTACAATATTTTATGTTTTCTTGTGTCGGATATATTTCTGAACTATTTAGATATGTTTTTGTTTGTTTCACATATATTTCCTTCTACTTTGGTGGAAGAGCAACCACTTCATAGTCTTATAGGTACTTTCCAGGCATTGCATGCAGATGTTGGTGCACTAGTCTTTCCAAATCTATCTCGTTCTCAACTTTACCATGATAGGATTTTCTTTTACACACATAGATATGTTGTACCCTCTACAATGAATGGTTTTGGAAGGTTAGAGGGAATTGAAGTACATTCTCTTCTTAGCTTGGAGTGGCCAAAACCTGATATATGGTCCGTATCATCTTTGGATATACATAACTCTTTGAAATTCACAAAAGTTATTAGGACTGTATGTTTGCACTGGTCTTTTCCCATTCATTGTTTTGTATATTTATTCCAAGGATTCTCATTCCAAGAGACTTCCACCATGTTCATGTGTAAACATATCACATATGAGCAAGTCGAAAGTCTTCTTGGTGAAAATTGGGGTTTGATGGGAGGAATTGCAAAAGGTGATAAATATCTTTGTAAAATAGGTGGAACATGTATAGGATTTTGATATTTGAAACAACGTGCTTCGTTATACATCAGATTCTACTATGATCGTTGGATGTGAAAACTTGGCAAATGGATACCATTTCAAAGTTCAGAGGGATCTTTGCATTCACTTGAAATAAAGCTTAGGCCCAACAATGAAATAGAAACTATTTTAGTGAATAATCATTGGACCTTGGCTAACTTGAGAGAACACTTGATGATTATGGGGTTTGAAGGAATAACTCAATCCAAATTCAAAATTCAAGGACATAAGGTGAGAAATGTTTCATGCTTTTGTTAAAGTAATCTTTTCATTATTGTTTATTTTACTTTAATGACTTCAATTTCTTGCAAATTGATTACAGGTGGGCAGAAGAATGGAATACAAAATGAAAGTCCCTGTAGATTGGAGCAAAGATGGAATAGAACTCTCATTGTCATAGTTATTTTGCAACCTGATAATGTCACTTCTTGGGCCCTAGTCATTGTATCTCATGGTTTTTGCACTTTCAAGAACGTTGTAAAAAGTAGGACAATTGATTCATGTTAGATATTGTATATACCTTCTTCTCTGCAATGGTAATTTAAAAACTTTTGGAATGTCAAAAAGTCTGTTCACTACTTTGAAATGTGGTTGCTCATGTTTTTTTTGTGCATTATTTTGACATCAGAAACACATTTTTTGAAATTGCACTTCTTTATTCTATACTTTTAAAAGTGGACCCAGTCAGTTTAACTTGCTCATTTCTCACATTTGCACTCTCAAAGAGCTAGAAAGCACAGACTACAAGCCTCTAGAATTCTCGCACGCAAGCAATGGTTTACTAGCACATCCACTCCCATGAAATCTCCTCGAGATCTATTCATGGAGTTTTTGGATATTACAGACGACGATGGTCGTACGGATTTGTATGACTTAGTCTGTAGAGTCCCTAATCTTAAGGGACAATAGCCATGAACTCCGATGTGATCGATGAGATCACACATTTTATGGAATTCTATATATTAAGATATGCCATACATATTCCAGCACTGATGAGTGTAAATGGGTCCCTTGTGACCTGCTTTTCTACATTCATAAAGGAGATGAGGAGTTTGCGAAGCGCTTAAAGCGTTTCATGGCTATTGCTAAGGCTTCAAGGCACCTGTTAGATGACACAGTGCCCTTAATTAAACAATTAAATAAGAAAAGGAAAATGGGAAGAAAATATCTTTCCTACGTAGCAAAAACCATCTTTTTTGTCAATGAGGAGCTTGAACCTTCACCCATGGACCTACCCCATCTTGTTACTCGGGGTTTTGTAGATGACAAGAAGGAACCGCAGATAGAAGCTCTCAACTTATTAGAAGAGAGTCAAAAAATTTCCAGAGAATTTCCTCAAGGAGTAATGGACAAATTAAAGGAAGCTAGTACATAGAACAGTCCACCCTCCAACTTAGACCCCATGGAACCCACTCTACCAGAGGTAGAGATGGAAATGTTTTCCGTTGTACTTGTCGACGGAGAGGAATTTTTGTTCCTGCACGATATTGAGAAGGCATTCGGTCTACGCCTCGATGAATGCCTTAGTATTTTCTACTCAACCTCGGATGCTCCCATGGACAACACTTCTGACATTATCAAAAAGGCAACAATTCCACTTGGTGATTCAGTTGCGGACACCATTGCATTTGTGTGTGAAGAGATTTTTAGCCATGCCAACCAAGATGCCACTGAAGAAGATCTGGCCGCAGCAAGGGAAAGAATTTTGGAGAAGAAGATTCCAACATCCCCTGTTGTGGAGCAAAGTGGCATGGCCCATTCATTGATTCCACTAGATGCAATGGGAAGAGGAGAGGATGAAGATAGGCTTCAAGATGTAACTCTCTAGTGACATTTATGGTTGTCTCATATTCATACAAGATGTATCTATTTAATTTTATGATTGTCTATGTGCACGAAACAATTGAAGTGGATAAATTTGCAGCAAGGAGTGGTGGTGACCATGTTTCCCGGGGCCATGGCTCTTCCTTGGCACAATACATCGAAAAATTGCCAAAGGAAGATTTTGTCATAATCACAAGGACTTTTCCCCTCAAGGACACTTCATGACTTGGTGTCTGAAGGCCTTGAGCAAACTTTTGTGCCTATCTACAATAATACAAGGGACCAATTGTATATTTCTAGTTAGGAAGTCCCTTGCCCTTACTACCCTAGGAGTTAACTTTAGAGGAAAAATATTAGGTCAAACAGGAATAGCTTTAGGTCTTGGATTGAGAGACCCTCAGTTAATATCCCAATCAGTTTTGACTTACCAATTGCCACTATCTTTTCAGAGACGAAAGAATGTAGTGGAGAGGCTCAAGGCCAAGAGCCAATTGTAAAAACTTTATAATACCAATTATTGTTTTTCCGATTTCCATGTGCATTCAATCTATTATATCTTTATGGTTTTGACAATCTCATAACTTTTGCACAGTTTAATCAATCTTTTTCCATTATTTCTTGTAATTTGTGTTGCCCAAAATGCATGCAATGGCCTAGGAATGCAAAAAAAAGGCATGCCACAGAAATGCGGGGATGGGCCCTGCAAAACTTTTGTAGGGCCCATCCCCACGTTTCTGTGGCAGGCCTTTTTTTTTTGCATTCCTAAGCCATCCTATGCACTAGGTTACCTATATTGCAAGTCTATCTCCCTCAATTAGCACCTTCACTTGGGGAATTGTGGAAGAATCTTCTTATGTGCAATAATTAGAGAAAGTTAAGACTCCTCTAGGTGCATATAAGCATGCAGTAGTAAATAAGTACATGTATGTTCATAAACATTGTTTAGCTATCGGTCAAGGGGTTAGCATGCAGTGCACTCTAGCCAAGGCCAATCATATGCCCCAATGTGCATGGCATGTGTTTCCATGGCTTGGAAATGCCAAAAAAAGGCCTCCCACATAAACTCGGGGATAGGCCTTGCAAAAGTTTTGTAGGGCCCATCCCCGTGTTTCAGTGGCAGGCCTTTTTTTGGCATTTCCAAGCCATGAAATGCATTAAATAGCATTACCACTTACAACAAGTATAGAAAAAAGAATGATACAACTATGAAAAACACTTCAAAGAGGTATTGGAAAAAGATACCTAGGAACATAAGAGAAATAAACTTCAAAACATGCACACTAAGAGATAAACACTTGGGAGAGCAAATATGAGCAGACAAAGATTATATTCATCATTAGGGATTTACAAAATATTCATCATATGGGATATACAAAAGGTTCTCCAAACAAGGGAGTACAAATTTTTGTTAAGGGTTATTCCCTCTAATCCTAGCTAGCTGCAAATCTTTAGGTTGTATTGTCACTCTCTTTGCATGGATGGCACATAGGTTAGAGTCCTCCAACATTGATATAAGATACGCCTCTGCAGCTTCCTGGAGAGCTTCAATGGCTATCCCTTGGATACAAAGTCCAGCGCAATAGCGTTGGATCTCTTCCTTCACAACTCTTGCAAATGACCTTCGTGGAATAAGAAGCTCCACAGACTTTTGATAGTGTCGAATCTCTGCAAAGGCTCTGGTTTGCTTTCTGCGCCTTTGTGGTGCTCTTGCATTTGGGGGGATGTTGGGTTGTGATCGTTGTGGTCTATCGCGTGGTTGATAGTTCTTCTTTCTTCTTGGAGGACGCCTAGATGATCCTGCCTCATCATTTACTTCCTCTGCCTGACCTTGCTCTCTTTCTTCATCGGTTGGTCTTTGTCCTTGTCCTCGGGGGAGTGTCTTGCCTCCTTGTGTTACTTGATGGTTCACGAGGATATCATCATTGTTCCATGGTGGCTCATTTATACTTTCTTCATGTGAGGAACTTCATAAATTTGATGTCTCAATCACAACTTTCCTATGTCCTCGTTGTTTGGGCCTTGCTTGACTGGGGGCTCATCATCAGATGGCGGAGGGGAATAATTTATTTCTTGGGATACATCTCTCTCTGGTGAAGCTTCATCCCCCCGCGATGGAATGCTACCAGACTGTGTCCCTCCACCCAAGCTTTGTCTGGAAGAGTGGCTTGTGGTTCGATGCTTCTTATGGGGTGTCATCCATGTTCGGCGCTGAGTACCTTGCACATGGCTAGGGTAGACGATATGATCCTTCCTAGTAGTCTGCTTTGTGTGTACCATTGTCTTATGTTGTAAAGTGGTAAAATGAGGAAGGACATCTCTATTTATAGGCTTTCACTTAAGAATTGTCCTGTTCACATTTAAATGGATAAAAATTAGTTTTAAGACATGAAAAGTATATTCACAAAAACACTAAAATTTTATTTGAAGTGAAAGGGCTTATAAAAACCTTGAAAAGAATAATGCATTTTCAGAGTTTGGAAACTATTTCCAAGCAGAACCCTCGCGGACTCTTTGTGCACGCCATTGGGCATGATGTACGGGTCCTGACGATGACATCCACTTCTCTCTTGCAATATCATGTTGTAGCTTTTGTGTAATCTTTGCTATTCGTGACTCACATGCTCGTTCCATTACATATTTTCTAGCAAATGTCGCACAAAAAAACCAATTGAACATTTCTTCTAAATAGTTTGATTGGAGTAGACCACCCCCATGATGAGTGTTTTTAAAGTAAACACCTCTAGCCCTGTAATGTGACTTCTCCATTCCATGTGTACTAAAAATGTCCAGTGACCCATATCGATTCATAAAATATGCTCCATGTGCAAAAAGAATATGCTATGATCTGGTCAATAAGATATACACATAGTGCTTAAGACCAAATAAAAAAAAATGTAACTGAAACTTACTATGTAATGTGTAATGTTGCTTTCTCCCCAAGATAAGATGAATGACTGTGTAAACTCATTCAAAGTCACTTGGAGTAATTCTCGTTGTGAAGCATTAGTGGAAACCGAACACATCAAATGTAACAATTGATCGAACGATGACCAAACCTTCTTTGGCTTGTTAATGAGATCAACCTGACTATAATTGTCTGTTGTAATTGAATAGAGGTCCTTCCAAAGCTCCCATTTCCCATCATCTTGACTATTCACATCTCTTTTAAAAAAACGTCTTGCCTTCTTCCCAGTCATTGAAACTCGTTGTAAAATCTCTTGAGACTCACCATACTTCTTAACAACTAAAGATACGTGGCCACCATGACAACCTATAGAATTCAAAAGATCTTCTATTTTTTGGATTGCTATTGTAGACCTCTCTAGTGGTTTCATTGCAAATGCATATTCAACATGGAGCTTCAAAAGCCTATCAAAGATCCTCATGAATGCATGCAAAGTACAAAAGTGAACATTGACTAATGGAAATGGGATAATGGGGTTCCAATCATTGCTTATTTTATCACGAGTCGGTTCCTGTAATATTGGACACCTCAAAAGTGATATCTCCCATTCCGTGTGATTTGATGAGTCTATTTCATCACTTCAGAGTCATCAACTCTCATCAATGCCCTTGCAGGTTTAGACTGTCTCTTAGATCCTTTGTAAATTTGTGTACAATATGGGCAAGGATAGAGAGAAGATGCTCCTTGTTTACAACCTAACATGCATTTTATACTCTTAAGGTCTCCACCCAAATGCTATTCTACCTCAAAATCACCTATATCATCTACAAAAAGCTTTTGCCCATGTATTTGAGAAGAGATTACTTCCGTAATCCATTGAGTCCTATTAAAAATCCACGAAACAACATTGTTTGTTTCTTTGGGAACTTCTATAGCACCTAACCACCAGATATCTCTCTGTGATTGCACACTGTAAGTCAAATGGTCCCTCCCTCCTAAAGTTTCATCACTCATTGCATGGTCCATAATTTCATTCATTAGCGTCACACTCAACCTTTCTAGTCGCTGACCCTTTATGATTTGACACTCATCAAGCTTCAGTATGAACTTTAACTTAACATTACAGTCTGCACAAAAGAGAAAACATTATCTTAATATGACACTTGAATGCAATAAAACTTCAACACCAAATAAAATGTTGAAGTTTTATTTGGTGAACTATAAAAGTGAACCAATGCTTGTTGAAGCTTCTGAAGATCCACAAATATATTGTTGAATTTAGTGTAAGTAAATCCTTGTGTAGATAGGATTTTGGATTGCCTCTTGGGAATATTTGGATGATAAACAGAGGCAGGCATAGCTTCTTCTATGAATAAATATTGTCCAATAGTACGAGTCACATCCTCATTTGAAGTTCGTTTATTGATAGACACTTTATATGGGCATGGAAATATACTCTGAGAAATACCTTGTGATTGTAAGGCTTGCCTGAGAAGGGTGTACATTGCAGTATACCCATTTCTACTGATGCTTGCTTCATCACATATTGCCTGCACATCTTGCACTATGATAAGGTTTTTTAACTTCTTTGAAAACTTAGTTTCAACAACAACTCTAATACACCTTCCTATGCGTGAGTCTAAAGCAAAAGTGATTTCTTTGGTGTTTATACAGCTATTCATCAGCTTGAATTGGTCTTGTGTTGTTGGTGAAGAAGTTATGTCTTGAATAAACGACCTACACAATGAAAGATTCCATTACAAATCTTCATTAAAACATAGAAAAGTAAAACAAACACTCACCTTGTTGCATATATACGTCATTTGCGTGCTCCACCACCTTTTGAAAGAGCTTCAAAGGATGACAATGCTCTTTTCCTATGTCTCATACCAAGTGGAGTCTCTTTCAGCTACTGGAGATTGGCAGTTAACTTTGAAATTGTGCTTTGTTTTACTTCAATATCCTGTTCCAAATCTACAAGTTGTTTTTGTAAAGATATGATTGTGCTTTCTAAAGTGACCACCCTCATATGATGGATGTGATATTTTTGGAACCAATACTTAGTAGTAACAAGTGAATGTGTAGATAATCGCTTGCAGTAACCTAATAGTCCAGCTTCACCCGCACCGATGAACTAAAGTAAAGTTGAGAGGTTATGGAATATTGGATGGTAAGAAGATATTGGATCAAGAGGATATAGTGAACCATGAGACCAAAGATCAATACTTTTTTCTCCAGCTGCACGACGTTCATTTTGAGAATTCACATCATTGTTGCATCGTGTATTTGGAGCAAACTCTCTAGGCACACAAACATGGATACTTGTTGATGCAGGAGCCTGTGGATGTTCTACTGTGAAGTTTGTGATACATGTCAACACCATCTTTGCCAATGACCAGCAATATCAAAAACAAAGATGAAAAACTGGTTGGAAGGGACTCTAAAGCATATGTTTTGCTCAAAAAATGTGTTTTCTTGTATGTGTATGGATTAAAGTGTATTTTTCCACTATGTATGGCTGAAAATGATGAAATTTGAAAAAAGTCATTTTTTGGGGGAAGCATAGTCACGGATTTGATGATGTGGCACTTACTTTTGGAGGGAGTTTGAAAATTATACTTTTTTTAAAAGAAACTTCAAAAAATGGGCCCAAAAAAGTGACTTCTAACATATATATTAAAAAAATAGGCCCTTTTGAGTTAATATACACTGAAAATGAGACTTTTTTTAAAAACTCATTTTTTTATTCAAATACATGTACGAGTTTGATGATGTGGAAAGTAGATTCTCTTTCTCTCTCTCTAGAAGAAGAAAGAGAGAGGCCTACTGAAGCCTAAAAAAAACCTACTCCAGCCTACTAAAAAGTGCCCTATTAAATGCACTTTGTCCCCTTAAACAAGAACACAATTAAGCTTAATCCCTAAAAATTAGGGATCCTTACAAGGCCCATGCAGGGTTCATTTTTTCCCCTAATGGTCTGACACTCTCTTCCCCTTCTAAAGATCATTGTCCTCAATGATCAATGAGGGAAAGTACTTGCGAACTAGAGCTTCTAATTCCCAAGTAGAGTATTATGGGATAACCACTTGCACCAAAAGCCATGGTTGAGGATTACTTCCTAATCCTCTCTCTTAGGGTGTGGTTCAACCATCTCTTACCTATCATTTCTTGAGTCTAACACTCTCTTCCCCTTCTAGAGATCATTGTCCTCAATGATCAATCCTTGATCTCCCCTTGAATTGATGTCCTCAACCTTGTCGATTTTCTTGAACTTCTTGTTCTCAACCTTGGTCTCTTGAATCCTTCCTCTCAACTTTGGTCTCTTGAACCTTGCCTTTCTGCTTCTTGGTCACTTGCTAGACTTGCCTCATTCGCAACCTTGGTCTCTTGAGACCCTTGTTCTCAACGTCAATATCATGAACCTGGTTCTCACCCATGCTAGGTATCTTAGATCCCCAATCTAGTGCTTCCATTGGAAAGATTTACATGCCTAAATCTCACCTACGGATTGGGATATACACTCAAATCTTTGTTGGGATCACCTTTGAAAGGGACACACACACCTTCCTTGCCCAAGCCTACTTCCTAGGCTCTAATACCAATTGTAGGATTTGAACTCATGACCTAGCGGCTAGGAGTATGATGGGCTAACCGCTTGCTCCAAAAGCCATGGTTGAGGATTACTTCCTAATCCTCCCTCTTAGGATGTGGTTCAACCATCTCTTGCTCGTCATTTCTTGAGTCTAAAACTAGTGGGAAGTTTGATTTATGCTACACTAGCAAGACCTAATCTTAGTTATGCAATGGGAGTCCTCTCACAATCCATACATTTTCCAAAGGATCAACATTGGATTGCAGGTCAAAGAGTTCTCAGATATATCAAAGGAGCTTTAAAGGAAAGAATATATTATCCTTTTACCTCACACATAAAGTTGAGATCATATAGTGGCTGAGATTGGGTAGGAAGTGAATATGATAGAAGATCAACATATGGATACATGGTATACATAGGTGATAAGCTTGTGAGCTCGTGTTCAAAAAAACAACATACAGTGGCATTATCATCAACTGAAGCAGAATACAAAGGGCTTGTAGAAGCAGCTGAAGAAATAGTGTGGATGCACACCTTGTTCAAACGCTCGGGCATTGATCAAGGTATACATGTGATACAATGAGAAAATATGAGTTCATTGTATCTTGCAACAAATCCAGTATTTCATGCAAGAACAAATCATATAGAGATTCTATATCATTTCCTGAGAGAAAAGGTAATGGATAAAGGACTTGAAGTGGTGCATAACCCTACAAAACATAAGATGCCAGATATCACGAAAAAAAGCTTGGATGGAGTGAAGATCAGTAGATTCAAAGGAATGACAGGAATAAAAGAGAAGGAGATTATATGAAGAAGATTGAGAATGCAAATTAGTGATTGAGAGAGCGATTTTGGGCTTCACTCACTAATTAGGCATGAAGACATGAAGATATAAGATGAAAGAAGAAGGATAAAGAGCTATGAAAGATAGATACTCAAAAACCCATGCCTATGTGAAGGGATAAATTCACACTTGTAATATAATGGAAAATTAGAGTTCAAATTTAGTTCAGAACATCTAGAATTACATGTTTTGAGTTTCGAAGAATATAGAACAAATGTATATAAGGTAATTTGAGAGAAAGAAAAGTAAGAGAACGTAATTTCTTAAGTCCTATGTGAGTAGAGAGGAAATCGGGTATTTTTTGAGAGAGATGATGATGAGAGGTCACTCAGAGTAGGAGATCTTTCTAAGGTTGTGAGCAAAATAAGGCGATGCCATTTTGTACACATCTTTTGTAATAGTAAACACACATTTGTGTAAAATGACTTGAGCCAACTCTCTTTGTCAGAAGAAATCTAAGTGATTTCATAACAGTATGAATGATAGTTAGAAGCTATGAGTTTTTTGGTGCACTTTTTTCTGATCTTCTAAGTGATAGTATAGTGTAGTGTAAATTTTTTCATGAGTGATAGATCATTTTTAAGCTATCATTCTCAACTACAATTGACCAAAAGATCTTTGCAAACCGGATGTGTGCTCCAAGAAATGAGCGTAATAATGAAGGCATCAGAAATCAATGAAGGTAATTCTCAAGTTTCAGACATAATGTAACTTTTGAAGGTATTTCAATGTATTTGCAAGGTATTACTTGAAATTTTTTTCTTAGAATGTGTTCCTTACTATTAGTCACTAAGCACAAGAATCTTTAACATTCAACTCCAATCAGAGAAGAATTGAAGCTAGAAGAAAAGGTGCAGTTTTAGGAAAGCGAAAATTCACATTTTACAAAAGAATTGGTTAAATGTTTTGAAGATTGAAGTCTTCCTGAGCTAATGATGGTTATAGAGGTGTTCTAATATCACATTTGCTTGGTTCTGCGGTGTCTCACATGCCAAGAAGAGCTTTGTGGATTGACCCCCTAAGCATAAAGTGATTGGCACCAAGTGGGTCTGGAAGCTAAAGTACAAGGTTGATGGTACTTTGGAAAAGTACAAAGCAAGGCTTGTTGCATGGGGTTACTCACAAGTTGAAGGCATTCCCTTTTGTGAATCATTTGCCCCAACTGCAAGGATGAATACTATTTGAGTAGTACTAGCTGTAGGTGCACATAAGCATTAGCCAATCTATCATAGTGATGTCAAATCACTGTTCCTAAATAAAGACCTCGAGGAGGAGTTATATGTGTCTCAGCCACCAGGGTTTGAGTCTCCCCATTCAGAGAACAAGGTATGTAAGTTGAAGAAGGCATTATGTGGGCAGAAATAAGCCCCTAGAGCATGGCACTAGTGGATAGATAAGTATCTCTTTGGTATAGGTTTCAAAAGATGTGCTTCTGATGGTACTCGTATGTTCTAAAGAGAGGAGGAAAGACAATTGTTCTTGTACTCTATGTAGATGACCTTGTGATTACAGAAAATGATGATGCTCTTCTTCAAAAACAAAAGATGCCCTGAGTTGAGAATTCAAAATGATAGACTTGGGCTTGATGCATTATTGCTTAGGCCTTGAGGTTTGGTAGGAACCGGGGAAGATTTTCATCTCACAACAAAAGTATGCAAGACAAATATTGAAGGCATTCGACATAGAGGATTGCAAGGAAATTTCTACACATATGGAGGTCAACACAAAATTATCTATTGAAGATACTTCAAATCCACTGGATGTTGGAAGATATCGGAAAATAATTGGAAGTCTCATCTAGTTGTGCAATAGCAAACCAGATATCTCTTTTGTTGTTAGAGTAGTAAGTAGGTTCTCTAATAAGCCTTGCCAAACTCATTAGAAGGTAAGAATTCAGATACTCATGTATGTGAAAGGAACCACTGATTATGGTATTCTTTATAAAGAAGCATCATCCTTGGTTGGATACTATGACTCAAATCTTGTGGGAGATATTGATAGCAAAAAATAAGTTTTTGGATATTTCTTTTCTTTTAGGATTAGGCATTTTCTCTTGGATCAATAAGAAGTAACCAACTATAGCATTATCTTCGACTGAAGCTGAGTACAAAGTTGCATGTATTGCAGCATGTGGAGCATATGGTTGAGGAGGATCCTAAGGAACATAGGAATCCAAGGAGAGAAGGCTACAGAGTTGAAGTGTGACAACCAAAGTTTTATGGCCATCACCAAGGATCTTGTTTTCCCTGCACATACCAAGCACATAGAAATTCAATATTACTATGTGCATGAGTTGATTGAGGACGGGAGTCATGGAGATAAGCTACTTTCCAACTAAAGAAAATGGAGCACACTTCACCAAGGCTCTTGGGAGACATCAACTTCTTTGTCACTTTTCAAAACTTGGGATTGCACTTAGGATGTAGTTCACCACAAGGTGGACCTTGAGGAGGGGTGTTGGATATTTTCAATACTCCACCTCAAGTGACCACAGATGATCCATGGTGCTCTAAGCTGTAAGGCCCCCATTATGAGAAGATGCCATTGTGAGAGCTTAGACATCTGTGAAACCCCAACTTCTAAGTTACATGAGGTCTATGTGTGAGGATTGATGGTTATAGATGACCCTTCGGATCTTAGCTAATTGGGTTAGGTAGGCCATAAACTTTTGGGCCATTGGGTTATCATTCAAGGTGAAAATAAAGGCCATGTGGCATTGCATGATTTCCCCATAGAACCTTAATGGGTGGAGTGTAGAGGGGGGCTTTCCCCCTTCTATAGGTTCTGGGGGGCTTATCCCGCGGCGTGGGCCAAGATGGTAAGACTTCTGGTCATAGAGATATTGTTAGATTGTATATTTTTCCAACTATTTTGTACCTCCTGGCTATGTTTATGTATATCAAATCCTCTTGTAAAAACAATATAAGCATGGTTGAGGTTGAGCTTTGCATAGCATTGTGCACTAGTAAGACCTTCATCTAGACTCTGTCTAGATCGCCATCTAAGCTCCACATTGGGAGCACATGGGAGGACAACACCATCATTGTAACTACATTATGTTTGTCAATGTGAGACTTTGAGCTCTCTATCTCTCATTTTGTGTCTATCTTTGTCTAAATTTTTCTCTCAACCCTGTGTACTTGCCTATTCTATTGTGCTATAATTTTGTTACATTACAATCACTACAAAGGATGATATCCAAGGGCAAAGAATCAATAGATTGCCAAGTATATATTCCTCCAAACTCATGATTTGGGACATAAACAAAATCAATTGAAAAAGGATGAGAACCACCAAAAGAGGATGAATTCAATCTATGGTAGGGGATCACCAAGGATCCCACTATAGTGAGGTCCACACAACCTGGAAGCCAATGACTCGGCCACCACTACTATTAGGGTAGTAGAATGGACATGGAAAATACTCTACAAAATCTTTTAAAGGTTTTCACCATCAGATCCCTTGAAGACATTGAAAACTTGGGTTAATATTTTTTTCCAAAGTCATTGACAAATAATAGTTTTTGTAGAGGGGTCTGAAAGTCCGCATAGGTTGTAGGAAAATATGATCATTTACAATTTGATTGGATGATTTGGCCCTTCTTCTTTGGGAAATTTCACATTAATAGGTTTCTTCCATGGGAACTCCAATTGCGTTTGCCTTCCATATTGTTTGCTTTCCTAGTGTAGGAATTTGAAAGTGTGGACCCAATGATTTAGCTCAAACTATCCAGATTTTCTTCTTTTCTAGTGGTATATTCCTCTTGGTTATCCTCCTTACTTGTGGCATAGTCATCCTAGGCTTTATCATTAAGTTTACCTAGGCATTTATAAGTTACTATTTTAACTCATCTATATTTAAGCAATCAAAAAACTTACTTTTTAAATTCCCTCCTAAATTCATGTACCATACCATCAAAGTCGTAACTTTATTGGTCCCAAAATATGACTGTAAAAAAAAATCACCATTTTAATCCTTGAAAAATGTTGACCTCTTTGAATACCAAAATTGATTATTTTGTTGCAATATAGCTATTGTTAGGACCTTTCAACCATTAATGTGCTTCTTGGTATCACCATTCCACTCCAAAGATCATTGAAGTTCTTGGTAATCATGGTGCTAACATCAAGTAAAAACATGGCACCAAAACTTTCTCCTACTCATTCATAAGTGTACATATTCATCTACCTATGAAATTTACTCTAGTAACCAAACCTAATAACCAAAAAATTCTTAAAATGAAGAGTGTGTAGTTGAGAGAAAATCATCGATCTTTAGGTTGATGGTGCATTATAATGCCATGATTCAATCTCTAACTTTTTTCCTATATTTCATATATCTCAACTTTTCTTCAATTTCTTGAAGGTGGTGAATTTTTATTTCTAGGTTAGTGAAGGTGATTATCTAGCCATTTATCATATATTGAAAACTATTGGACGCAAGTATATGTTATCTAAGAAATTTGAATATAGTGACTTTAGAAAGTGGTACTCACTTGTTGGAGGAACGTGAAAAGGTACTTTGACAAGATGTGGAAGAAAACAGAAGCACTATTATAAAGTTAAAATACAAACCCCCAATAGTTGAAAGAGACTCCAATTATAACCAATTGTTATAAGATATTTGAAATGACCATTCTCATCCTTTGAAGCTCTTTGAGTTAGCATTGGATAATGCAAATTATGTTTTTCTACAACTAGGTTTGTCCTTGACTTTTTCATTTTTCATTTTTCATGAGGCTTTCAAATGGATTTTTTTATTATCTAGGTTATTCCTTTAATATATGAGTGCTTTATTAACAAGAAAAAAAATTCAAGGTGCTGAATTATGATTTTAACAACAAACATGTGGTTTCTATTTTGGACATGCCAATAGGAAAATGTATCACTTTGCAAGCGAATAAAGATTTCGTAAACAAGTTAGAAGATAGTATTACTTCTAAAGATGTATAGATGGTATGTGATGATGCAAGAAATAGTACCAAAGGATATAGTACATTACATAATCCTTTGAAGCACACATAACAAAATGAAGGTACTTTTTAAATTTTTTTTTATGGCCATATAAAGTATCCCTCAAGATGAACACCTCAATGAAGATTTGGCTAATATTTTGGGATATTACTTTCATATAGAAGAGACTATGGTTACATCCATTTTTCATGTAGCTATATCCAAGGAGTCAAAGAACTCATTTAAAAATGTATTTACTTGCACAAAGTAAAACAACATATTTGTTGATCTATAGATTATTCAATAAGAAATGATTCGATTCTATAAATCTACAACAAAGGGTATGTCAACTACTATTACGATGAAATTCATTGTATTTTGATTAATATAATTTTCGTTAATACATGTAGTTTGTAATTCCAAAATCACTTTTATATTGGATCTAGAAGAATATCAAATCATCAAGGGATGAAAAATGATGACACGTGCCATCATTAATGGAAGTATTGATTCCACCTCCTAGTTAGGATATAGTGTGCAGTTGAAGAAAGACGTATGGTGGTTAGATGCTATTATACTAATGAATCTGATGATGTTATTTCACGGATTTTTAGTAGGAATCCATGGTTCCAAAAGCTAATGGTTCCCTAAATACATTGTGAGATACTTTAATGTAGAAGACATGTTATTTTGGGGTAGAATGGCACTCGGGTGGAGATTTAAAGGCTATGAAAGGCATATTAGGTTACAAACAGGATGTCTTTTCTCTTTGCCTTTGTCTATAGTGCACATGAGGTTATATAGCAAAATCGAGACAACCAATAAGCACAGTTGCCTTGCTTATATATATATATATATATATATATATATATATATATATATATATATATATATATATATATATATATATATATATATATATATTATTAGGGAATGAGATTCATCTTTGTTGAAGGTTCCAATGCTAGATATACCTAATCCTGACATGTCTTATGAGGATTGCAATTCCATTATTCTATTTCCTTACGTAAATGCTCAATTTTTCACTTTGCATGTCTTTATGAGAATCTTTGATATTACTGAACCTCCATATTGAATATGCATTTTTCATATGGACAATTGAAAGTTTTACAAGCTATAAAAAAACTAGAGGTCCTTCTTAATTCAATTAGTTGCCATGGTGGAAACATAACCCTGGATATCATGCAACCTAATGAATCATAATGTTAAAATGCACTTTTAAATTACAGGCATTTTAAGATTTTTCGGGTTCTTGGGAGTGGTAGGGGTCTGATAAATCAGAGGCCCTGTAACTTGATTTTCCTAATTAACTTATCTAAACCATAGTACATTAACATTCAAAACTCCGTTTAATCTGAATTACTGTCAAATCTCTCGTTAGTCTTCTCACAGATTACTATTCATACTCAGATTAATACTTTCTCAATACGTAGTACTGGGGTTATTCATTACCGTAACACAGACTTATAATCCTTAACGTAATGGACTGTGTTAATCACAAGTTAATGTAATTAAACAAAGATGAAAATAGTAATACTCAGACTTCTCAAACACTGCACTACAGCAACTTCCCAGACCGCAATCGCCCAGACAAACAGTCTGGCGATACTGCTCGTCCCTCCCGGAGCGTCACCGTAATGCCTTTTTATTAGTTAATAAGTCGATACATCTCTTCACACGACCTTTCGGTTCGTGCAGAATATGAGACCTTTCGGTTCACGCGAGATAGAAAACTATAGGAATTATGAAAAATACAAAATGCCGATCCAGCGGCTCACACTGGCATGCATGGTGGACTTGAACCCGCAATGGAACAAGATTTAGGGCTCATCTACTATACCCTATATATACATGGTTCTGGCTAACTTAAAGGTTCTGGAAATCTTCTATTTCAGCGAGTCTAACATCTTTTTTAGAATTTCTGGTTCTACGAGCTGAGCATCACTTCTAACTGAACTTGCCGCAATTACCTGAGTCATCAATATTTCAGCCTCTGTCTGCAAAAAGGCCTCTTGCAGGTAGAAATCATTTGACAGTGCTGCATCGCGGCGCAATCACATCTCATTGATCTAATCATCTACCCTTGAAAGCCTGTCAGCTTGAACACCTAATTGCTTTTCTCTTCTCTCTAGTTCGTTGGCTTGATACTGGATAGTTTGGTAATATGCATCTCGTTCCTTTCTTACCCCTCCTATCTCCTTCTGCAATTGATTAGTTGAGATCATCTGAGCTTTAAGAGTAGCATTTGCTTCAAACAAATTGGCATTTGCTCTCTGGAGTTCTTCATTAGTCTGTTTGGCTAAATCCGCCATCTCTTGTCCTTTCTGTACAACTTCATCTAACTGTACTCGCGTTTCTTCTCAAAAACGCACTTACGGCATCTCTCGCCCATTTTATTGATGATTGACATGGCTTCTCATGAGCCTGTTAATTTAGCTTCGTTCTATTTTCGGCACATTCACCGTGAATGCATTACGGTTATTAAGCATGTTAAAAAGGGAGAGCTTCCGCATTTGCGTTTACCGCATATCATTACCTTTCTTTTCCCAGCCATTCAAGCCGCGCAACCTCCACCAAGAGCTCCAATTTTGTATCATGAAGAATCTGCCCAAGTGCTCGAAGACGAAGAAGATGATGATGAAGATATCTTCCAACTCCTTCGTCGGAAACGCAGAAGGATAAGCACCTCTGAAAGTCAAGAACAAGGTTCCCCCGCTGGAAATAAAGCAGAACGAAATGAAGAAGAAATTTTCCACGACACTGCCACCTCAACCCACCTTGATTCGTCTACCCAGTCTTATCCCATCTGGCAACAGGAACACAGTGTGTCCACTGCTGATTCCACGGAAACCTCTTCTCGGGCGGATTCTCAGCACTCGATTCAAGAAGATGTGCAAATTATGATTGCGGGCATTCTCGATGAAGTGATCATTGTGGTGGAATCTATTATCGTCAGCACTGCAGCGACTAAGCAGCAACCTACCGGAATAATCTTGGTCCCCAACAGTCTTATCCTTACTCCTCCACCATTGCCTCCGGTCGAGCCCATTGTCCCCATTCAACCCATTATCCCTGTTCCACCGATTGTTCCTGAACAAACTGCTACTTCATCCTCTTCACCTAAATATTCTCCACCATCTTCCGATCACCTCTTGTCAGCTTCGTCATCCCAGCCACTACCTCCTCTTTCTCATCCGGTCCCCATGTTTACTGAGTTAGCATCCATGGGTCAGATGTTGATCCGATTGTCACAGCAACTACCAATGTAGAAGGAAGTTACTGACAATCTCAGACAAGAACTACAACACAAAGTAGATGTATTAGAAGCGGATATTACTCCATTGCAAGAGGAAGTAGATGCAGTGAAGGTTGAAAACCATGCTTTGCATGTACAGATTCAACAGCTACAGGATAGACTTGCCGAACAGGATTCATTGATCAGTCAAAGAGATGCTGTGTTGGCTGAGTTAAGAGCCAAAGATGATTTATTAAGTGCTTGTGATGCAGAAATTTTGCAGTTGAAACAATTAATACAGGATAAAGAGGATGCTCGTGTAGCACTTGGAAATTTATAAATTAAGAATAGCGACGAGAAATTGCAAGGCGGTACATTCAGGGTCAAGGCGACACAAAATGGCGTATTCATTCGAGGAGGATCGTGGGAATAATTCTACCATAGTCGCAATAGGAAGAGGAGGACCATTCTCCACGCCTTCTATGGGCAAACGGAATGCTGCAACGAATGATGCTAAGGTGATGACGACGCGAGATGGTAAACATGTAATTGGCCAACTGTGCTCGGTAGCAGGAGTGGCGGAAATGGCTGCAATAATTTGTGCATAATAAGGATGACACTCCACAGAATGCCAAGGCAATTTAGCGAAGTTCAACAAGCCGCGGATACGCAAGAACTCACTCACGTCATGAGGGAGTCTGTCATGGAATGTAGCAAAATTAGCTAACGCTTCTACGTTGTGTATGCGAAAGCACAAAGACACGAATACACAGTAAACACAGAAAACACAAAGCACACAGAGCACACGAACACAATAGCAATTAACAACGAAAAGAAGAGGATTAAGTAGACACTCGACAATGGGAAGCGATCAGAAATACTTAATCATCGCACGATGTTGAGATGATAACCTTCATAATTACGGCGGGCATGCATGAATAGAATCAATAACAGAAGGGGGTGATTAATTATGATTATGTATCAAAACGAGGAACTTACGGTCTTATTTAATTAACACACAAAAATAAAAAGAAAGTAAATAACACGTGGAAAAATGAAGAACACGTCCGAGGATCAGGTGCTTGGTGATACGGCCGCAATTTTGAGACATTGATCACTTTAGGAAGGGGAACTCCGGTCAAGGTAGTCAACCGAAAAGTAGCTCGTCCCACTTGCTCACTAATCCAGCAAGGTCCGAACCACCGTAATTTAAATTTTCCAGTAGAACGATTTGATTTAGCATTATAAAAGAGCACAAGTTGTCCCACCGTAAACACAGGAGTCTTGAGGAAACAATCATGAGTCCGGGCTTGCCGCAACTGAACTTCTTGAAGAGTTAGAAAGCTTTCCCAACGATGTTCATCCAAGTTTCTGAGTGTTTCCAACCAAAAGGGCAAAGAGTCTTCGGGTAACAGCTGCTGAGTTATGGCCACGCGTAAGCTTGGCACAAAAATCTCCATAGGTGCGATTGCTTCCATCCCATAAGCAAGCTTGAAAGCAGTTAGTCCGGTTGCAACTTTGTATGTAGTCCGGTATGCCCATCAGACTGAAGGTAGTAACTGATCCCATCTTTCTCGTGATTCCACAATCAATTTGTGAAGCATACTTAACAGCGTCTTGTTGGTACTTTCAACTAAACCATTAGCACGAGGATAGTATGGCGAACTAAATTTATGGAGGATTTGAAAATTATGCATTAGTACTTGCATTAAATTGTTAGCAAAATGTGTTCCTTGATCTGTCACAAGTTCCAAAGGTAATCCATAACGCGGAAAAACATCCTTCATCAGGCACTTTGCCACCGAAACAACTGTCGCGGACCGTAAGGCCCAAGCTTTTGCCCACCTGGTAGCGTAATCTGTACACGTCAAGATGTAACGATTATTGCTAAGGGTTGTTGGAGGTGTGATTAGTCCAATAAAATCAAGACCCCACTTTTGGAAAGGTTCCAAAGGTAATATAGGTTGTAGAGGAAAAAAGTGTCTCTGTAATGGCTGTCCAGATCGCTGACAAGTGTCACACTGCTACACAAACTGAACTACGTCCTTGTACATAGTAGGCCACCAAAGCCCACTTTGCAAAATCTTCCGATGAGTGAGATCTGGAGCGAAATGTCCACTGGAGGATATTGAATGTGCCATAGTGATGACTGAATTTGCTTCATGTGGCGGAATGCAGCGAAGCAAGACACCCGTGTGATCCATATAGTATAACTGGCCTACCAGCAACCGGAATTTGTGACTATAAACTGCAATCTTCCGTCGCATAGCACGAGGTGTATGTAGAGGAAGACATCCATCAGTCAGAAAAGTTAACAACGTATCATAATAGGAAGGCGGCACAGGATGTTCGGGAGATTCATCAGGAGCTGGTTCAGTAGCGTAAATTGCTGGTGTGGTATCTTCAACGTCCACTAGAGCTTCATCAAAATCCAACCGAGAGAGAAAGTCGACTAAGGCATGGGTTGTACCTGGTCGATGAATCACTTCCTAGTTGAACTCTTGTAGCAATAAGACCCAACGAGCTAAGCGACCACCTAAATGTTACTGCCGGACCAGATATACGAGTGCAACATGATCCACATGAAAGGTGAATTTTCATCCTAGCAAATAATTCCTGAATTTCTTTACAAAATATACCAATCCAAGACATTCTCGTTCAGTCATAGAATAATTCCTTTCCGCAGGAGCTAGTCGGCGACTTGCATAGTAGACAGGCCAAAACCATTTGTCCGTTTGCTGCATTAAAACACTACCAATTGCTATATCCGATGCATCTACAAAGACATGGAATGGGCGGTCCCAATCAAGAGGCTGCAAAATGGGAGCCTGCATCAATAATCCTTTTAGACGATCGAATGCAGTTTGGCATTCCAGAGTCCATTCGAACTGTCGTGGAGTACTAGTCATTAGCCAATTTAGTGGTGTTGCTAAATGGCCAAGCCACCGTAGATGCCTGCCATGCCACCGGATTTAATCCAAGAAGCGCATAACCTCTTTCGGCGTTGTAGGAATGGGTGCTTCCAACACAGCTGCGACTTTATCTGGATCAACTTGGATACCTTGTGCCGATATGATATGTCCAAGGAGTTTACCACAAGACACCGCAAAAATAGATTTTGTCAGGTTCAGACAAAGTCGGTATTCATGGCATTTCTCAAAACAGCACCGTAAATGATACAGGTGCACCACAATCTTGCCGAATAAGGAGAAGTCATCTAAATAGACTTTCATAAAAGTGGTTAGGTAGGGTGAAAAAAATTCCTGCATACAACGTTGAAATATGCTGGGAGCATTCTGTAACCCAAACCACATGACCGTACAAGCAAAAACACCCCAGTTTGTAATGAAAGCTGTTTTTGGTATGTCTTGTTCAACCATTCTGACCTGGTTATAACCACTGTAGCCGTCCAAAAAGGAGTACATCTCATGCCCGGCCACTCTGTCAAGCATTGTGTCAAGAAAGGGGAGAGGAAACGGATCAGGTACCGTGGCCACATTCAGTTTTCGGTAATCCACACAAATTCGTAGCTGCTTATTTTTCTTAGGAACAATAACGATCGGAGATATCCATTCAGCGTGTTCTATTGGTACAATGAATCCCACCTTCAATAACCTATGGATCTCTGCTTTGACCTGTGTTGCATAATTGGGATTTATATGGTAACTGGATTGTTTAATTGGCTTGGCTTTTGACTTAAGCACGACTCGATGTTGATAGATTCGCGGATCAAGACCCTTCATATCGTGGTAATCCAAGGAAAAAACATCAAAAAACTCTCACAAGAGCCGGATCAAATCTTCTTGAAAGGCCTCGGACAATCCTCCCTTAATTTTAATAGGACGGGGGTTGTTTTCATCACCCAAATTATAGGTCACTAACTGGTCTTCCGGGACATAAAATTGACGAGGTTTCCCCAAGTCGTCAACTGATTGTAAAAGTTGATGTAGAGTAGCTCCATCCATAGCAGCATTATCACTGTTCCTCCGGTCACAGGAACAACAGTACAGGCTACGAGACTCCAGTTATCTGCAACAGCTTGAATCTATAGTGCCTAAGGAAATCAAATCTTTATTGTTCTACAGAAACGCCTCTTCTTCATCATTAGATAAGCCATCCAACATGTGGACTGGCTCGGCTACATAGGGTCTGGCATGAAGTTCATAGGGCTGAATGGCATCCAGTTTGATAACATATTTACGGTGGTTGTCTTTGAAAGTCAATTCCTGCGTTGACCAATCCTGTATAACTTTGGCCTATTTCAACCATGGTCGCCCGAACAGAAGATTATAGTCGAGGCTGGACTCTGGTAGTTCTAAGACTACGAAAGTCATTTTAAATGTGGTGCCTTGTAAAGTAATGGGGATATTCCTTACAAGTCCCACCGGATGAACTCGGGATTGATCTGCCATTCTGACAAAGAATTGAACGGGCTCGATTTGGGTCCACCCTAACTTTTTGCAGAGAGCTATAGTTGCTATGTTCACACTGGAACCACCTTCGATTAACACTTGCGTAATCTTGTGATTTTTATGCCAGACAGTGATTAAAGGGACAGAGTGATCCACTGTAGAGTCAGTTTCTGGTTGTATTGTTGCGATCGTCAGAGTACTAGGAGATTCCAGACTAACTTGTTGTTGAAATTGCTGCCTAACTCCGGAACCAAGGCGAGTAGTTGCCCCAAAGGGAGCGTAATTGAAGCCTTTGAGAGAATATCCCATACCTAGTATGTTGGAATTGCATTCTTCACTAGTTCCGATGATGATTGTCCTGTTACCAGAGTAGAGTCTTGTTCGTGTGCTTTCCCATTTGGCAGGGAAACCTGTGTCACCGGAATTGGATCGGGGAACACGGTAGGCTCTTTGGCGGTCCATTGGCTGGCTGTGGTATACATTGGATGTTGTTCACGATGCCCGGTTCAAACACCTCAGCTACGGGTTGCAACTGTTTACCGGATCTTGTCTGGATCATTGCTGCTTGTGATTCCACTGGGGAGATATAGACCATGTTGGTCATCAGGTTTTGACGCTCTTTCTTTCATTGGTCGTATTCGGCTACATCCTTGCAGAATCTCCGGATGTGGCCAAGCTCGCCACAAAAATGACATCAGGGTGGAGGCAGAGAAGTATTTTTCGGTGATGTACTTGCCTGCCAGCGATTTGTATTAAAGTTGGTATTCCATTGTCCTCGGTAATTCCTGTAACCTTGTGACTGATTGTTTCGCATCTGCGGTGGCACGTAGTGAGTTGCTGGCTGTCTTGGTTCTTGTATAATGGCATTTACAACTGCTCATCCCTGCACTTTGACATTATACGCACAATTTTTGGTTGAGTGTTCGGTGGTATTGCAGATGGCGCAATATGTTTGATTAAGGGCACAGGTAGCACTGGTGTGCCCAGGGTTTTTGCACTTAGTACAATACATCTGTTTAGCGTGATCATACTATACCATGCTTACTGGCCTTCAGCCATTCCAAGTCTTCGGTGAATCCACCAACCTTATGCTCTAGTTGCAGGGCCATCACAATAACAACATCCAGTGTCATAGCTCCCACACAGCGGATGATCATGATTTGCCTTAGCTGTGGGGTCAAACCATTAATGAACCATTGGGTTATCACATCATCCGGCAAGTTGGCATGCGCCGGAGGCAGTTGTCTTAAATGAGTTCTAAATAATGTGGCGTATTCCTGAACAGTCTGGTGCAGCTTCTGTCGATTATTCTGCAGATAGTCGAAGATTTTGGCAGGGTTTTTCTTCAACACCACTATAGAAATGCATCCCTTATCGCCTCATAGGTAACGAAATGATTGAAATCATACTCTGTTAACCATCTCGCTACTTCATTGACTAATGTAGACTGGAATATGATGGCCTTGTATGCCGGATCGGGTGGATGGTTTAGCACGACATAACTTATCTCAAAAGTACGCACATGGGCACGTTTTTGGCAAAATAGCTGGAAAAGCTCTCCATCATCATCATCCTCGTCCTCAAGCATGTGAGTAGATTCTTCATGTAACAAGAAGGGAGTGGTTGGAGGAGGTTGCACAACTTGGATTGCTAAAAAGAGGAAGGTGAGGATATGGGGTAGACGAGAACGTGGAAGGTCACCCTTAGTGACTTGTTTGATAACCGCTACACATTCACGGTGAATGCGCCAGAAATAAAAGGAGTCGAAGTTGACATACTCATGGGAAGCGATATCTATCATCGAATAGAATGGGCGGGCAATACCATATGTGCGTTTCTGTAAATTCAGGGTGGCTACTAAAAACTGCAGAGCTGTACACTCTGGTTCAGGTCTATACAAAATGGTATACTCATTAGATGAGTGTCGGGGAAACAATTCTTGCATGATGGCCACAGAAAGAAGGGGACCATTCTCCAATCCTTCTCGAGGAAGTCGAAAAGCTTCAGCAAATGTAGCTAAAGTAATAACGACTCGTGATGGTAAACAAGCTATGGGCCAACACTGCTCTATAGCAGGTGTGGCGGCGATGGCAGAAATGATCTATGCATGGAATGGTTGACACTCCACTCAATGCCAAGGCAATTCAGCAAAGACCAACAAACCACGGGTGCGCAAATACTCACTCACTTTAGGAGTGAGTCATGCATGGAAGGTTGCAACAATCGCGAGTGCTTCCATGGCACACAAGCAAACAGGAGAACACCGAATACACAGAACAGAGCACACAATCACATGAACACAATAGCGATTATCAGTGGAAAAAACACGATTAAGTACGAGCACGGACAACATTAGGCGGCAAGAACCCTAATCATCGTGCAGTATTGGCGAGATATCCTTCATGATTACGGCATGCATGCATACGCAACGACAGTAACACCGGGCAGCGAATAATCATAGTTAGATACCCAAAACGAGGAGATTACAGTCAGTGGTCAACCGAAATATGGGGATAAAAAGAAAAACAAGTGACTCGCAAACAAGACGAAGTACACATCAACGGTTATCAGACGGCTGGTGATATGGGCGAAGCTTAGAACCATTAATCGCTTTTGGCAAGAGAACACCTGTTAAGGTTGCCAATCAAAAAGTTGCCGGTCCCACTTGTTCAGCAATCCGGTATGGACCGAACCACCGTAATTTAAATTTTCCAGTAGCGCCATTGGCTTTGGCATTATAAAATAAAACAAGTTGATCAACCGTAAAGACAGGGGTTTTTAGGAAGCGATCATGAGTACGGGCTTGACAAAGCTGAACTTCCTAGAGAGTCATGAAGCTTTCCCAGCGGTGTTCATCCAATGATCAGAGCGTATCCAACCTAAATGGCAAAGATTCTTCCGGTAATAGTTTCTGAGATAAAGCAACACGCAGACTCGGTATCACTACTTCCATCGGTGCAATAGCTTCTGTGTCGTAAGCAAGTTTAAACGGGGTCGTTCCGGTGGCTACTTTGTACGTGGTCCAGTATGCCCATAATACGGCAGGTAAGAGTTGATCCCAACATTCTGGACATTCCAAAATCAGTTTATGGAGCATATTTAACAGAGTCTTATTGGTACTTTCAGCCAGACCATTAGCACGTGGATAGTACGGTGAGCTGAATTTATGCATAATCTGAAATGTTGGAGTCAGCACTTGCATTAAGTTGTTGGAAAAATGTGTTCCTTGGTCCGTCACGAGCTCTAAAGGTAATCCATAACACGGGAAGACATCCTTCATCAAACATTTTGCCACCGAAACAATTGTGGCAAACCGTAAAGCCCAAGCTTTCGCCCACCGCATGGCATAATCTTTTGTATCGATTGTTGGTGAGCGTCATTGGGGGTGCTATTGGACCAATAAAATCTAGACCCCACTTCTCAAAGGGTTCCAAAGTTAGAACTGGTTGAAGGGGAAAGAAGTATCGCTGCAAGGGCTGTCCAGTCGGTTGACAAACATCACACTGCTGCACAAATTTAACCACATCTCTGTACATTGTAGGCCACCATAGCCCACTTTGCAGAATTTTCCGGTGCGTAAGATCAGCTGCAAAGTGTCCTCCAGAGGGTAATGAATGAGCCATAGCAATAACTGATTCCACTTCATGTGGGGGAATGCATCTAAGGAAAACACCAGTATGATCTAAGTAATAGAGTTGCCCAACAATCAACTGGAATCGTCGACTGTAGACCACAATTTTTTGTCGCAGAGCAGTGGGAGTATGAGGCCCGAAAGACAGTCGGCGGTGAGGAACGTTAGTAATGTATCATAATATGAAGAAACAATAGGAGGTTCAACAGAATCTTCAGTAGTTGTCTCCGTGACGTAAATTGCCGGTGTAGTGTCATCAACCCCTACCGGAGACTCACCGGAATCCAGTCGAGATAGAAAATCCGCCAAGGCATTTGCTGTGCCGGGTTGATGAGTAACTTCATAATCAAACTCCTATAATAGTAAAATCCATCTTGCCAATCTACCACCTAAATGATGTTGCCGAACCAAGTACACCAGTACAGCATGATCCACATGGAAAGTAAATTTTCAGCCCAATAAGTAATGCCAAAATTTCTTAACAGAGTACACCAATCCAAGGCATTCATGTTCTATTACAGAGTAATTTTTCTCCGTAGGAGCTAATCGGCGGCTCGCATAGTACACAGGCTGAAACCATTTGTCAATTTGTTGCATTAGGACACTACCAATCGCAATATCTGACGCGTCCACAAAGACATGGAATGGTCGTTCCCAATCAGGTGGTCATACTTCCACGGAGCGCTGGTCATAAGCTGATTAAGTGCTGTCGCTAAATGAGCTAACCACCGTAAATGTCTGCCATGCCACCGGATTTGGCCAAGAAAACGCATAACTTCTTTGGGCGTCTTTGGGACTGGTGCCTCCAACAGGGCGGCTACTTTATCTGGATCCACCTGTATTCCATGTTTAGAAATGATATGACCAAGTAGTTTACCATAGGAGACCGCAAAAACGGATTTGGTAGGATTCAAACATAATTGATAATCTCAGCATTTTTGAAAGCAGCACTATAAATGATACAGGTGCGCTGAAGTGGCTCCAAATAAGGAAAAATCATCCAAATATACTTGCATAAACGTGGTCAAGTAGGGTGAAAAGACTTCCTGCATACATCTTTGGAATGTACTCGGGGCATTCCGTAGACCAAACCACATTATGGAATAAGCATATACACCCCAGTTCGTGATAAAAGCTGTCTTCGGTATGTCCTGTTCGGCCATCCTCACTTGATTATATCCACTGTAGCCATCCAGAAAAAAATATATTTCATGTCCTGCTACCCTGTCGAGCATTGTATCAAGAAAGGGGAGAGGGAATGGATCCGGGACAGTGGCTGCATTAAGTTTCTAATAGTCGACACAAATACGCAACTGTTTATTTTTCTTCGGGATGATTACTATTGGAGATATCCACTCAGCATGCTCAATTGGCACAATAAATCCCACCTTCAATAAACGTTCAAGTTCAGCCTTAACCTGCGCCGCATAATTAGGATTCATCCTGTAGCTTGGTTGTTTGATTGGCCTTGCATCCAGTTTGAGCACTACCCGATGTTGATAAATTCGTGGGTCAAGGCCTTTCACGTCTCTATAATCCCAAGCAAAAACATCGGAGAATTCATGCAGGAGTTGTTCCAAATCATCTCGGAATGTCTCTGCTAATCCTGCCTTAATCTTAACTGGTTGCGAGTTGACTGTGTCACCCAAATTGTACGTTATTAACTTATCTTTCGGTACATAAAATTGTCAAGGTTCTACCAAATCATCAGTGGGCTGCAACAATTTTTGTAAAGTCGCTTCATCCATAGGTATATCAGCATCTGCTTCTACTTCTCCGGTCATTGGGACGGCCGTACAAGCTGTCGGACTCCAGTTATCTGCGATCGCCTGTAAATCTACAGTACCTAATGGGATAAGGTCCTTATTGGTTTTCAGGAAAGCCTCCTCCTCATCATCAGATAGCCCATCCAACATATGTACTGGCTCTGCTACATATGGACGTGCACGAAGATCACAGGGTTGCATAGCATTCTATTTAACTACATACTTCCGGTGATTATCTCTGAAAATTAACTCTTGAGCTGACAAATCCTGTACAACTTTGGCTTGCTTTAGCCATGGTCTACCGAAGAGTAAGTTGTAGTCGAGGCTAGATTCTGGTAAGTCTAGAACTACAAAAGTCATTTTAAATGTGGTTCCCTGCAAGGTAGTAGGAATATTGCGTACTAGTCCCACCGGATGGACTCGGGATTGGTCTGCCATTCGCACAAAAAATTGTACGGGTTCAATTTGGTTCCAACCCAATTTCTTGCAGAGCGCGGCTCTTGCTATATTTACACCAGACCCGCCATCGATTAAAACTTGGTTAATCTTCTGGTTTTTATACCAGAAAGTGATTAATGGGACTGAATGATCCACCATAGAATCCATCTCCGGTTGTATGGTCGCAATCGCTAGAGTACATGAAGGTCTGGGACTAACCTGCTGTTGGAATTGTTGTCGTACTCCTGGAACTAAGGTGAGCAACTGTCCTAAAGGGAGTGTGATTGATGCCTTAGATAAGACGTCCCATATCTGATCTGTTTGGGCCATGGTCATCACCGATTCTAGTGATGGTTCTAATATTGTTGAGGAAGAATTATGTTCATTTGATCTTGCCTACTATAGAGAGACCTGTGTTACCGGCATTGGATCAGGAAATACAGTCGGCTCCTTAGTTGTCCATTGACTAGCCTTTGCAAACATCCGCTGTGGCTCACGAATACCAGGCTAAAAAACTTTAGCTACTGATTGCAACTGTTTACCCGATCTTGTCTGAACTACAGTTGCTTGTGACTCGACTAGTGAAATATAAACCATGTTGGTCATTGGATTTTGTCGTTCCTTCTTCCTTTTGTTGTACTTTGCTGCTTCCTTGCAAAATCTATGGATATGGCCAACCTCGCCGCAAAAATGGCATCGCGGGGGTGGAAGAGAGGTACCTTGCACCGATGTACCTGCCTGCCATCGATTTGAATTGAAAGTGGTGTTCTGCTCACCCCGATAATTCTTATATCCTTGCGGCTGATTGGTTCGCAATTGTGGCGGCACATAATGGGTTGCTGGTTGACCTGGTTCCTATATTATGGCGTTTGGTGTGACCTAGATTCTTGCATTTGGTGCAATACACCTATTTGGATGGATGATCAGCTACATTCTTACTTGCTTTTTTCCATTACAAGTCCTCTGTAAAACCTCCAACTTTATGCTCCAATTGCAAGGCCATCGCGATTACTGCGTCCAATGTCATTCTACCCATGTAGCGAATGATCATTATTTATTTTAACTGTGGATTCAGGCTGTTAATGAACCATTGTGTGATGAGATCATTTGGCAGGTTAGCATGTGCAGGAGGCAGCTGCCGCAAATGGGTTCTAAACAGTGTCGCATACTCCTGGACACTCTGGTGTGGTTTCTCTCGGATTTTTTTGCAAATAATCAAAGATTTCGATAGGGTTCTACTTCAAAGGTGGAACCTTTGTAAAAACGCATCTCTCACATAATGATAGTTAGCGAAATGATTAATATCATATTCAGTCAACCACCTTGCTGCTTCATTAACCAATGTGGCCTAAAATACAATGGCCTTGTATGCCGGATCCAGTGGATGATTCAACACGGCATAACTTATCTCGAATGTGCGAACATGTGCATTGGGATGATCCCCTGGAAATCCACCGAATTTAGTGTATGTCACCCTAGTCAGAACCAGTCAAGGTGGGATGATTGGCTATGGCTGCTGCTGTTGCTGATGCTCGAACTGCGGTTGCGGCTATGGGGGTATTTGTTGCTGTGACTGTGAACCACTCATAGTGCTATTGTGGATAGTGTTGTTATTATTTGTATGTTGATGGGGTGTCTCTTGTCCTTTAGAATCTGTATTATCAGCTTGTTCACTTTTTGGTTCAAAAATGGTGTTGAATCTCTTACTTATCTCCAAATCAAATAGCATGTCCTCAGCTTTGGTATCGGAATTAGGTAAGCTTTTCCTGAGGAGTGGTGAACGTAATACGGATCCACCAAGTAGTACCACACTATCACCAAAAAACTTCAAAGTTCCACCAAATGGTACCGAACTTCCACCGAAACTTATTGAACTTTCACCACACCAAGTTACCTTTTCACCAAAAACGGTTTCACTCGATAACACCACTTTATCACCAAAAATGGTCAAATTTTGACCAGATAGTGTTGGACTAACTCCGCACTGTGTCTCTGTACAGCCCGAAGTCACTGTACCTTCTCCCAAAAGTACCAGATCCACACCGGAATTCACCGGAATCTCATCATGGGTCACCAAACTGGCACCGGAATCACTACTAACTAGCTCCGATCCTTCTGCAACGGGACTTAATTGGCCTATACTTCTACCACCTAGGGGTGTCCCTAATAGATTTGGAACTGCCCAGGGATGTTGATCTCTCCTATACTTTGGATAGGACTCGTTAGAACGAGTAACCGGCATATATCACTTTTGCACCGCTTGCCTTGCATACTGCTCTTCCCTTACTGCTTATTCCCAATCTATTTCCATCTTCCCACAGACGACGCTAGTGTTTACATGGTTGAGCGCACATGCAACAGGGAAAGAGAAGGAGAGATAGAGAGAAAGAGCATCACCATTGAATAGAACAAGAAATGAAAGTCTGCACGCATTCCTAAAGCACACGAGATTCAAGAAAATTGAGAAACTAAAAAGAACCAACTAATTCCAAGAATCCACACATCAAAAGCCATGATTGGCGATGCAAGAAGAGAGTTTTTTCATTACCATGAAGCCATTTTTATACAATCAAGTGGCCTTAAAGGCTCTTCCCACTCAATCTCTAACTCACCCTCCAAATGAACCTTAGTACAATGAAAACGTGCCCTTGACACTTAGTACAAGGAAAATTCATGCATCAAGCTCATGCATGATTGTTGCATGCAAAGAGCATGCATGCATGCGCATGTGAGCATATGGATTTGCATGTAGGCACATGCATTTGCATGAAAGAACTGGATGTTGTTTGCAAGTAGATATGAAAATGTACTCTCTTAGTATTTAGCTTACTTGTAAGCTCACGGCTTGACATTAGGGAAGACAAGGGACTAGTTAGTTGCAAAGACATGCTAGTTCTAGTTTACAGCTCAACTATTTAGTCGATTCCTTCCCAAGTTGATACTTCGTTATCAGAAATAAATACTTAATGACAATGAAGTATGTTTGATGTCTTACTAGGTATAAGTAGGCACTAAGAGAAAGTTAAGTATTAAATTTTCTTGATGACCAAGAAAATTTAATGTATGATGACTCTAAGTCCCGGATGTACTCAGGGAATCGTGAAGATAAGCTTATAATGATTACTCTAAGTATAGGTGATATTTAGAAATTCATGCGGATAAGCTTTACTTGATTAGTTATGTAATTTATGTAACTTCTCAAGCATCTCAAGATTGGATGATAACTTCAGCTATACTTCCAAGTTCCATGAGCACTCTTCGATTTCTTGAAGCTCAACAACCAAATTGATGAACTTAAATACAAATTGAACTTTGAAGTTCAATAGATTTGTGTTTCGTTCATGTTTTGCATCTCTGGTAATGATGCATAGGGATGTGAAAACATGGAAACTTTGGAAGCACTCTTCTATTTAGAAGATTTCGAAAGTACTAAGAAGTTTCTTTGTGGTTAGGATGAAACCTCGGTAAGTGACTTTCAGGAACTGAGATATTTCCTAAAAGAGAAACACTAAAATGAAATAGTCAAGCCTTCTATTTCACACATGAGATCATTCTCCTACCATGTTCGAGATGAATTTATTTTTGGGAAGGCAGACGTTCCAAGTAGAGGATCTTAGGTGATTCATGAACTCTTCCCAAAATACATATAAATTCATAATATATGATAGGACCAAGGAATGATGATGTTTTAATAAAAGGTATATAAAGAGATAAGCCGTTGGAAAAATGATAGCTTAGACCTCTTGTTAAGCACATCTTTCCAAAAACAGACATACCCATCAATCGGGATAGAAATTGATGGATTGGATAGATAAGAGCAAAACATCTACTGGTTATGGATGTTTTTCCGAAAGATGAAGAAGGCAAAACCTCTTTAGGATATAGATGTTTTTCGAAGGGCTTGGTTCTTTTTAAGCTAATTCGAGCTTAAAGAAGAAACCCAAGTCAAATTAATCTTTAGAAATTAAGCTACTTCCTAAAAGTTAAACCAATAAAGGAAATAGCCTAGTTAACTGTTTCCTTAGTTAAAAAGGAATATCTTTTGGACAAGCAATAAAGCCTTAAGTCTTGTTCTTGTTAAATAGTCAATATTTCTTTTAGAGAGAAGATTCTAGTAAAACTAAGGATTCCAAGATGAATCCTTGGACTGGAAAGCAAATGATTCCTATATGAATCATTGCCTTAGTATTATTTGATTCCTTGACAGGAATCTAAAGTTTTGAAAGAAAAATCTCCCTAGATATGAGACTCAAATCTTTCAAGTAAGTTGATAGTAAGTAGTTCCTAGTAATTCCCAAACCTTTGGTATGGGTAATTAAGTCCAAATAGTGATATAACCTAAAGGTATATCAAAGATTCTTAGCTTTGGAATCTAAGAGGCATAAGTGTATGCTTGGACTGAAGTTTGGGTAAGGATCTCAAAAAATCCCGTGGGTAAGCAAAGAAGCTTTTGATAGTTTAGGAGATCTTAATTATAAAGATTTATTCTTTATTTTAGTCACAAGATCAAATAGACTTGATCAAGCTTGGCCATGATTATCCAAGAATGTGTGATTGGAACTACTCTGTAGATTGCCCAAGTATTGGTAATAAAATTCCTTTTGGGAATCATTCACTCAAGTTCCATTTATCCAATGGAAAAATGTGAAAAGAGTAAGCTGTTCCAAGTGTGAACAGAGAAAAGAGATTCCAAGAATGTAGTCTGCAATTGTGAAAACGGTACTTAAGTCTATGGAAGGTAAAACATAAGTGTTTGCCCATCCTTGAAGGGATTTTGGTACAAATCCAGAGAGCATGAGCGGATGCTTGAACTTAGGCAGTAGAGAGATTCCTGTAAAAGTCTCGGCCGAGATAGGTACCTAAAGCATCAATAAGAAGGACCTTATACATGAGTGCCAGATCCTTGTTAACTGCATCACTCCTAGGGGGGATTTGTTGATGTATTTTAATACTGATGTGTGTGGACATGCTAGGACCTCCGGGGCACTTTTTTGCCCTCTTAAGGAGGCTTTTTCCCCATGGCTTGTATATATGCCTATAACCCTAATAAGTCACTTACCTTTGTACATTCTCTTAGTAATACATTCAGTATTATGTGTTGTGCTCTGAGCTTTTTCTTCTTCCTTGTGTTCTTTGTGTGCTACTAAAGACCTCAAACTCCAACAAATCATTCTAAGATCCACCCAATAAATTTTAATTGTTGATCTTGGTATAAGACGATAAAAGCTTCATGTTTTTTGCACTCTTATAAGAGAAAAGAATTAAGATTTTGGTCCTATTATTTAGTGAGGATTGGAGAAAGTAAAGCTTCCCATTGAATTGAGAAGTGAAAGTTTGTGGAAACAAAGTAACTTCATATTCTAACAAGGGAAAACTCCTCAAATGATCATTCTTTGATGATTTAAGATCATTTTTAACCAGGTTCTACCATGAAACCACATTATTTTGAGGAAAATTGAAACAAGTCTTACGCATGCAATGAGGATGCAAAATTTGCAGCATGACTTCACAAGATGGAGAAAATAATGCAGGAAATGATAAAGAAGGACGTGATGTTGAACCGAATTTTGAATATAAGAAGCCAATGCATTTTTTTACGGTCTCTTGCTTATTGCTACATTTTTTACATCTCACAAAGAAAATACCTAATGGAAACTAATAATGTAGATGATATATTAGATCATGTAAATGATATGAATGCTGAGTGTTCTATGTGTTACCTCACGTGGTATGAATTATATTATAAACACTCATAATAAGCAATTATCATCATCACTTATAATGATTAATTACCTTTATCATCTCGACGTGATGATATTAATGATAAACATGATGATCTTAATGATAATGATCCTGATAGAGATGAAAAAAGTTTTTATTAAAGATTTAATAAAAGATGAGAGAATAACAAGAAGAAAGGTGTTGAAAAAGAAATTCCATAATTTTTGAGATTTGAATTGGAGAATGAAAGTGTGATTGATGCTTATGTGAAAACGATATCTATCGAGACAATGAAATTATGTTATGACAAGGAAAACAAGTGAGGGGATATAAAAGTTCACTCAAAATAAAGGCCTACCATGAATGTAAAAAACGTTTATCCATAGAGCTATACTTTTACAGCTATTATGCCATGATGACATATGATCTTATGGAGCCAACCTCAAGATGAGTTACAATATGATCACATGATTCACTTACATTAGTAAAACATTATGTGCGATTCTCTTTGAATCATGAGTGTAAATCATTCTTTTATAGTAATGTATTGAACTCATGTTGCCCATCATAACTGGCATAGAGGCAAATGGAGACTTCAGTTCGGCTTGAGAAAAAACATTTACAATATCTAGCCAATAGCTTGTGCTAAAAAGGACCTTGCCTTAGAATGTCTGTTTGTTATTGATCTTTGGAGTTTTCCTCTCCAATCATTTAGCATAAAGAATTAACAATAAATCTTTAATTGTCAATCCTGGAAGTATATATGAGACCATAGCCCCTTCTACATGATAGAATCCAAGAAATAAGAGGTAAATGACTGGATTTCTGAGAAGAGTGAAAATGAAGAGGAATATCTAGGGTTTGGATTATCTTGAGTAAATCTCCATCATTTTCCACTATCTTGGTGTCTAAAGCATGTTATTTCTTCAGCAGAATACATCCATAAAGTCAAAACTCAAAAATGTTACCTGTACCATACAGATGAGACAATCGCGATTCTGTAAAATCAGACGATTTTCATCTCCAGCACTATCTTACATCAATTTTCACTCAACACATCAGTATTCAACTCTCTTCATACACATTCAACAGAAATACACAATAGAAGCTCACAAATCTCCATGAATACACAAGGAATAGACTCATAACTCAAAGAAATCACACAAAGAGGAGAAAACACGATTTTCAGCAGGAAACTCTCTCTTCACTTGGATAGTGTAAACAAATAATCAACCAAGCCCCTCATAATAGAGGAAATTGTCTTTTATACATTTTCAAGTGTCCCTTTTCACACTTGAATTTTGGTCCTTTCCTCTATTATTTTAAAAATATGCTATCTAGGAGTTTCCAAAAATTCTAGAAAAATTACATAAGGTTCTACTCTACATAAGGAAGACTCTTCCTTATTTTTACATCAGTTACATAAATATTTTTACAAGTTTTTGACATTTTACAATTGTTTCTCATCAAAAAATACTACAAAAAATACTTCTTCTAACATTCTTCCCCTCCTAGACCTTTTGGCTCCTGACGAAAGACTTTCCTGCTCTTATATCCTGAATGCTCTCTTCACTTCTTCTTTCGTTGATAGACCTGTGACAGTAGGTCATGACTTTTTCTTTCTGTAATGTTCAGGTTATTTACCATTTTGAACAGTGCTTTCCTCCATTGTATAGCAGCCTCTCGTTTATCAATGACATCCTTTTTCAAATACTCTATGTATGCAGCTTCATATGCAGTGAGTCAAGATTTTGTGACTATAGACAAGTTTCCAAATATCTCTGATTCTCTTTCAAAAAACCCATAATCAAATGCATCTTCAAAGATCTGTAGATAATGACTGCCCAAAAATATTATTATGTTGTAATAGGCCATCAAGCATATTCTATCAGGTGTTTCACTGAGATCAAACAATAATGCATCAGTAGGAGAATTGAAGCCAATGTAATTTAATATTCTGACATCTGTATCTGTGTATGTCTCTATACATGCCAAAATGAGTCTCGTTACTCTGATCAGTAAAATGCATGTTGGGTCATTCACATCTTTGTATGTAGCTATAACAGATTCAGCTGTATCCACCATATAGTTTTTTGTAGGCCATGTTCCTGCCTTTGGTCTTGCTAATTTTGGAAAATTCAACCATTTTGGAAGGATTTGTCCTTCTTTCCCAGAAAACTGTCCACTCTCTTCTCCTTGCTACTTGGCAGTATGTTGGATTAATTTTGAACTGAATGGATGCTTCCTTCCATATTTTCTTGCACTCTTTATTTGCATCCAACCATCTATTCCTCCATTTTGGATTAGCTTTCTCAAATAATTCATTGGTCACATTGATATCTTCTTCATATTCTAGATATTTATTTGGAGATAATCCAACCCTTGCCATCTGATAATTCTTGATACTTTCCATGATCATGCATAAAGGTATGCCCAGTCCATCTGCAGCCCAATGATGTTGATCAAGATTTATCCCTTTATTTAAAGCAAATGTGACAATCTGATCTTCATATTCATCATGCATTTTTCTAATGAAGTCCATTCTAGATTCTCTGTTGGTCAACAACTTCTGGACAAATTCCTCTGAATATTCTTCTTCTGGTCTTTTATTTTCTGGTTCACTGCCATGTTGACTTCTATCATCATTTCCTTCTTCATAATCTTCTATATATGTAGTCTCCATCTGTGCTTCTTCCTGAGCTTGTGGCTTTTCCAGCTTTTTTTGTAGCTCTTCTATTGTCACCATCAAACTTCTGTTCTGAGTTGCCCATATCTCTCTTTCTTTTATCCATTCACTCCTTTCCTTTTCTAATTTTGATTGCCAATCACTTCTTTCTTTTTCCATATCCATATGCAACTTGTTATAACCTCTCATTGATGTAGCAGCATGTGTACTAGCCTGTTTCTCCAACTCCTTGGCTTCCTTCAACTCTGTTTGCAATTTCTTGATTTCTTTGTGCAATTCTTCCTTTTCTTCCTGTGTCACCTGTACAGTCTTGCCTTCATCCTTCAATTGGCCTTCTTCCAATAATAATCTGTTTATTTCCTCATTTGCTATGGTCAAAATTTGATAAGAAGTCTGCAAGGTTCTGTGTCTTCCTTCAATTTTTCTCAGCTCCATCTCCAGTTTATTATTCTGCTCTGTTAATTTTACACTCTTTTCTTCAAGATATTGGATTCTATTTTGTTGTTGTACTTCTAATTCTTCCAAAGAAATTATTCTATGTGTTAGTTCTTCATTCTTCTCCTGCACAATCTTCAATTGTTCTGTCATTTGTTCCTTTTCCCTTATGTGCTCCTTAATGATATTACTACCTTTTTCAAATTCAGACTCTGCTACCATTCCTGAAATGATCATATTCCTGCTTGAAGGTCTGAACTGCTCTATGTTGCTCATAATGATTTGGCAAGCAGATCTTATATTTTTGGGTATTCTTTCCAACCCAACTTCCATTTCCAGTTGTTTGACTTCTATCTGTTTATCTTCTTTGCACTCATTATCCTCTTCTTCTTCTTCATACTCTATGACCTTAGTCTTTTGTTCTTCATAGCTTTGATCAACTTCCAATGTTTCTTGGTCTGCAACATCTTCTTCAAGTTCCAATGTCTGATCATCCTGGTCTTCATGTCTTGATCTATCTTCAACTACCTTTGCTTCTTCTACCTTATTATTCTCCAATTCTTGTTGTTCTTTTTCAGAGAACTGCATTTCTTTCTCCTGTACTTCTTTTTTCTGAATTAGGGTTTCCTGAATTAAAGTTGATTCAGTTTCCTCAGTGAATTTTATCTGATCATTGCTTGTCTGCTTTTTTTGTCCCTCCTCTTGTTCATCTATGTACATCAAATCGAGCTCCTCCTCTTGTACTTGATCTTTTGTGATTGTAATCTCCTCATTATTATTCAAATCAAAAAGTACATCCTTTATGCTTTGGTTGATCTCCTTTTTTGAACCTCCTTCTTCTAATTCTTAAACATTCTTCTTTTCCATTGTTTCCTTTGTTGCTTGAATTTGGTCTGCACCCTTCTATTTTATGGCTAAACTGCTTATTTGAACCCCTTTTTCTGCTTCTACTTTCCCTTCATCAAATTTAACATAAGTTTGTTGGGAAGGTTTTGTCCACATTGACTTTAGTCCTGAATGCACTAGCCCACAACTGAATTCCTTTCTTACTTCACTTTCTTCTTCTACCATTACTGCTTTTCCTTTCATCATCCTTCTTTCTTCTTTAGGACTAAGTTTCTTTATTGCTTCTTCTTGGACTTGCTTCTCTTGAAGCTTCTCTCTCAACTCTTCAGGTGTTTTATGTTTCTTAGTGGCCTGTATAGCCATATTAGGAGTACTAGGTACTGAAAAATTCAAACTTTTTAATAAGAAATTTTCAATGTCACTCTCAGAGTCTGAAGAAAAATGTGAAGATCCTCCTATTTCTGGTTTTTCCACTTTTGACTCTTCTTTAACAGTAGATTCCTTATGATTTTCTCCTACTGTCACTTCTTCTATCTCTTTTATAGTTACAGTTTCAACTACTGATTTTCCCTTCCCCTTCTTGGTCAACTTTTTCTTTTGCACTGGTTTCTTTTGAACCTTCTTTTTTACTACAATTGTGGTTCTGGTTTCTGGAGGTCCTTGCAGTTCTTTGAAATATGCTAGCAGTTCTACTTCTTTCTTAACAAATACTTCCTCTGTCTCGGCTGCCATCATTTGATCATGAAGCTCTTCATAATGCTCTACTTCCTTATGAACCCAATCTGTTGCCTTGCAAGAATAATCTTCCAGCATCTTTTGATATTGTGCCTCATATATTTCTCTTTTGTTATTACCTTGAGTCAGATAAGTATATAACTGCTCTTTGCTTGTTTGAGGTGGATGAGGGTCATTAGAGGATTGGACCTGCTTCTGAGCAGCTTCATGTTCCTCTTTAGTTGCTTCATCCTGCTCCAATTCAACCTTCCTTGGATCCAACCTCCTTTTCTTTACAGGGACCACTTCCTCAGATATTACACTTCTCTTCATTCCTGCCCCCCTCATGCTAGTTTGTCCTTCAGCTTCTCTCATAGACATCTTCCTGGGAGGACTCTTGATTCCTGACATAAGACTTCTGAAATATTGTGCCTCTGGAGCCAGCTTCAATTGATCTTCCATTCCCAATACATGATATATGATCCTAGTGAGAAACTAAGCTCCATTCATATATTTTTTCTGCTCCCAATGTTTAGCTGCTTCTTTTAGCTTTTCATGTATGTACGGGGTTACATCCATGACTCCAAAGGGCTTAGTTCTGTCCTTGTTGTTAAACATAATTAGTGTAACAGACTTATGTGGCATGGTATACCTTGATAGTTTTGGGAGGCAAAAATATTGCAAAAACATCCTAATGGCATATTCCTCATTCTCCTTTCCCTTGAAATCAGTAAATTTTGAATATCCTGTATAGGTTTCTTTATTCTTTTTCACAAAGCTATGGTCAAGCTTAGTTCCCATTGGGTAGAACTGCAAAGCTGCTCCGATATGCTCTGCTTTGATAGTGATATTCACCTCCTGATTGTCTTTGTTCTTGACTTTGCACTGGAAATAAGCATCATTACCTTTTCCCACTTCCAACAAACTGTTCATTACTTGTGCCACTCTCTCAAAATCTATGAAAAATATGGGTTCTTCCAGTAATTTATGCAACCCTACTGCCTTCCACCTTTTCTGATTGACCGCAACTCTTTGAAATTATAGAATTCTTGACACAGCATTGTATATTTGTATCCCCCTACTCGTACTGTGAATATATGCTGGCCAATTATGCTTAGGGTTTCCTTGAGCTCCTTCACCACCTTTTCTGCCTCTAGAATATCTTGCTCCTCATCAGACTCCAGGTCCACCTTCTCTATCACAACTTCACTATCCAGGAACCAATGTCCCCTAGACAGAGTGACTGATTCTGCTTTGAAATCATGAATAGGCAGCTCCTTTGCATTCACCATTCTAGAGTAAATATAACACATAAAAAGAAAGAACTCCACCCACATGAGTCACATAAAATAAAAAATAATAGTTATTTTGAGATGAAATGAAGAAGGAATTTAAACTCTGACTTCTTTAGAAAACTCAATTAAAGTGACCATTATATGTGTAGCAAGATGTCTAGTGCACTCCCCTCTTCTGACAATTCTCATCCAAGAAGAAGATGTTTTTAGAAGAAAAAGATTGAAATAAAAAATAAACAACAATAAAAAATTACAAAAAATAAAAAATCATAAAAAATAGAATAGACAATACAAAAAATAATAAATAGGGATCGGCTACCCTTCTTCCTATATCTTGCTTTGTGCTATATAACTTTATAAAAGCAAAAAATAGACAATTTTTCTCAATTTTTCTCTTTCTTTCTTTCTCTTTTTTTAAATAATAATAATATTTTTTTCTCTTTCTTTCTTTCTTTCTCTCTCTTTTTTTTTCTTTTGTTGTTTTTTTTAATAATAATGATTTCTTCTATTTCTTTTCTTCCCCTCCTAATTCTTTCCTTAGAAAAAGGATAAGGTAAAAGATTTTTTTTTTTCTAACTTTCCATATGTTCTGATTTTCTTTTGTTTTAAGAATCAGATCAATTACAGATGGTCTTTTTCCATTGAATCAACTCTAATTTCTTTACCCAATAATATTTAACCTTAGTTTCCCTTGTTTCAGGAAGAAATCCATCTCCTTCTGATAAGCAGTTTTTAGAATGTTTTGATCTCCATATCCATTTTGTTCTGGAATTTTGTTTTGATGAGAAAACCTTGGGTATGCTTTGTTTCCATATCCTTCTTGTTCGAATGCTTTGATGCTTCATATTATACCATCGTCGCCACCTTGCTTCTTGGTGTCCATCCTCCTTTGCCTTCTCAATTTTTTGCAGATTTTGATTAAATGAGGCTTGATCATTTGGTGTTTGTATTGGTAATGTCTGTATGTCTTTTATTGGAAAAATAAATTCTTCCATGTCTGGGTCATGAACATCCTGATTACCTTCCTGTTCTTCATTACTCAATAAAAATATTAAAAACATTTTGTCATTTATGATCAAATTAAGCTTCATTTTTTCAAAATTCAAAATTACTTTACCTTGTTTGAGCCATCGTTGTCCCAAAATCAATTTTCCAGTCATCAAATAATCTGGCCATTCTTCACAATCTATTTTCATATATTCATCATTGAACCTAACTTTAATAGATAGTGAAGACATGCTTTGTATCATTTGTCCTTCCAGAGTTTTGATAAAGGTTCTGCTTTTAGTTCTTTTTAGGCTAAATTTATTTACCAAAGCTGAACTAATCAGATTCACTTGTGCTCCAGAATCTATCAAAACCCTAATTTTTTTCATTTTGATAATCCATTATTATCACAAGCAAATGTTCTTTTTGTCTTAGAGATCCTTTCCTTTGCTTCCCGTTGAGCCTCTTTTCTAATGTTGTCTTCTTCTTTTTTCCTGTTTTGAGCTTGTTGCAATCTTCTCCATTCAGAAGGGGTTAATGGGAGATCATATCTTTGGACTCTACATCCACTTATGAAATTTGGCATGATCTCTCCATCTATATTAGCTAATTGGATAGCTCCACCGTTACTTATCTGATGTATAATATATGGCCCATGTGCTTTTTTCTGAAACTTTTTCTGATGTTCTTTGACTGTGTAAGCCAAAACTAGATCTCCCTCTTGTAGATCTTTTTCTTTTATATGAACATCATGATAGGCCTTTTGCCTTTTCTTGTCCACATATAAACTCATAATGGCTTGGATTCTAGAAGCTCCCAATTTTTCCAATTCTATTACTCTCTCTGATAGTTCATGTCCAGTTCAATTGTAGTGACTACCTACTTTTAATGTTGGAATGAGGAATTCCATAGGTAGAACTACATTTTGTCCATATACTAGATTGAATGGTGTGTTTCCTATTGCAGTTTTATAAGCCACTCTATAAGCCCATAGGACATGATTAAGTTGTAAATCCCAATCATTCCTGTTTGTGTTTACTAATTTTGACAGTACAGTGCAAAGTACTTTATTAGTACTTTCTGCTAACCCATTTGCTTGTGGGTGACATGGGGCTGACTTTCTATGACTAATTAGGAATTATTCAGTGATGTTTTCTATGATTTGGTTTACAAAATGGGTCCCCCTATCACTTACCAATTCAATTGAAAGTCCAAATCTGGTGATGATATTTTCATAAAGGAATCTGGTAGTAGTATGAGCATCATTCCTTCTTGTGGCTTTGGCCTCGGCCCACTTTGTCAGGTAATCTGTAGCCACTATTATGTATTCAGCATGGGATTGTTTTGCTGGAGGATGTATAGGTCCAATAAAATCTAATCCCCGTTTACTAAAGGCTCTGGCTGAAATTAATGGAACTAATGGCATATTATTTCTTCTATTTGGTTGACTCACCCTCTGACAAATGTCACATCTTTTTACATAGGTTCTTGCATCAGGAAATAGGGTTGGCCACCAAAAACCAGAATATAATATGAGTTTAGTTGTCCTGTCACTTGAAAAAAGTCCACCTGCCACTCCAAAATGTGCCATCTCCAACATTTCCAAATATTTATCCTCAGGAACACAAATTCTTAAATATCCATCCACGCCTCTCTTATACAATTGTTCTCCTATCAATTGATATTCTTCAGAGATTACTTGTAGATTTTTTGAATTTGCACCAGCTATTACTTGTTTTCCTTTCTTCTTCCTTTTCAACTCTTCAATAATATTTCCACTCCACTTTGGATTTTTCTGAAACCAATATAGAGTTATGAAGTCTGAATCTTGCAATGATTAACACTTCCAGCAATTAGCAATGTATTTTGTTACATCTTGAATCTTATTAGGCCAATGTACCCCCATCCTATTAAGATTACTTAGGGTAACTACCCTAGAAGCATGAGTGCAAGGGTTCCAACAATGAGCTCTTTTTAGATATTCATATTCCTCTTCTTCAGGAGTACAATATTCCAATATGCCTATATCGTTGAGATGATACAGGTGGCCAACTAGCAACATAAAATTTCTGCTTTGTAATACTAAGTGTGTGTTGTTTCCAAATGTTCAACAAGGTCCCATGGTTAGCAATGGTACTAAACTCATAGCCCACTCAGGAACACTTTCTACTTTGAACAAATAAGTATCTGCCAGGTCATCATCTACAAGTGAACTGGGTTCTTTAGACTGAATTCTAGACAAATGATCTGCTCTTAAGTGTGTTTTCCCTTGTCTGACCACCACTTCAAATTCAAATTCCATTAGTAAAAGAAACCATCTGACTATTCTACCAGTGTGACAAGGTTTATTTACCAAATATAGTAAAGCTTGATGGTCCACAAAGAACTTAAACTTGTTGGCCAAAAGATAATGTCTATATTTTTTTACAGCAAATATCATTCCCAACCCCTCTCTCTCAGTGGTTGTGTAATTTTTCTCGGCTGAATTCAGTTGCCTACTAGCATAAGCCACTAGAAAATCTAATTTGCTTCCTTCTATTGGTTGTGCCAATACACATCCCAAAGCATAATTTGAAGCATCCACATGAACATGAAAAATTTTATCCCACTAGGGTGTTTTTCAGAATTGGGGCTGTAACCAAACAAGTTTTTAGGGTTTCAAAAGCTTGGTCACACTCCTTGGTCCACTCAAACTTTGTAATTAGGGCATATAAAGGTTTGGCTATGTTAGCAAACTTGTGTACAAATTTTCTATAGTACCCACAATGTCCCATGAAAGTTTGAAGTTCCTTTACATTTGTTGGTCTTGGAAGTTCTATTATAGCCTTTATTTTCTTCTCATCAATTGAAATTCCATTTTTAGAGACTATGTGACCTAGCATTCTTCCTTGTCTCACAAAGAATACACACTTTTCTGGATTTAAACATACTCTGTATGTTTTGCATTTCCTGAATATATTCTCTAAATCTTGCAAATGATCTTGTCTTTTTAATGAAAAAGTACATAGATCATCTACATAAATTTCCATCACACTCCTCAGGAATTCTTTGAAGATATGACACATCAACCTCTGAAAAGTTGCTGGGGCATTAGTCAATCCAAAGGGCATGACCCTAAAAGCATAAATTCCCCATTCTGTGGAAAATGCAGTTTTATGTTGGTCTTCCAATGCTATAGGTACCTGATTGTATCCTGAAAAACCATCTAGAAAACTATAAACATCCTTCCCTGCAACTCTTTCTAGAAGGTGATCTGTTATTGGTAATGGATAACTATCTCTTATAGTTGCTGCATTCACCTTTTTCAAGTTAATGCATACCCTAAGTTTCCCATTCTTTTTTGGTACCACAACTATAGGAGATATCCATTCTGTATACTCAATTTCATAAATGAAATTGGCAGCCAACAGCTTGTCAATTTCTTCCTTGATTTTAGCAGAGTATTTATCATTGAATGTGTAATGTCTCTGTTTTCTAGGTTTTGCATCAGGTGTAATAGGAATCTTATGCTCACAGATTTTAGGATCAATACCTTTCAAGACCTTGTAGCTATAAGCAAACACATCCCTATAATTTTTGGCCAAATTTCTTAATGCCTCCTCTTCTTGATTTGTCATGTCATCTGCTACTACAATATGTCTTTCTTCCCCTTCTTCCTGAGTGATCACAACCTTCTTCGTTTGTTCCTCATTATCATAAGCCTCCCCTTTCTTCTTTTCTCTCTTGGGTTTCATTTTTAGAAGTAGTCTATCTTCTACTTCATAAGTCTTGAAATTTGCTGGTACATCAAACTGTTGGTCTTTGTTTGTCATTTTCTCCTTCTTTTCATCCTCTTGGTCTTTTTCTATTTCCTTGTGTTTGTTCTTCCTGTATTTGCCTGAAATTTTATCTTTTATTGCATCTTCAACTTTTACTTTTTGCAAATATTGTGTTTTCCCATTTCTCAATATCATTTCTTTTTCGTGTCCTCTTCTGCTTTTGATACCTTTATCATTTGTATTCCTATGTGAAAAACATCATACCCCTCTTCATTTTGAAATTCCACTCCTACATACTCATCATTGGCCAGATCCATGGTAGCCAAAGTTTGTTTCCACCCATAGGGCTCAAATTCTTCATCCTTGAATTCTTGTGGTACATAGTTCTCATCTTGTAACTTCCTTCCTTTCACACAATCTTCTCTTCTCAATCTTCCTTTTCTATTTGTGAAATTTCTTATCATATTGCACTTCCATAGTGATGATTCAGTTTCATTCTGGTCTTTCATCTCTGACTCTTCACTTAACTCTTGATTTTGATGTATTTTATACCATTCTTGAGGAGATATGTCACAATAATGCCCATTTCTTAGATTCACTCTGGTTATTCTTCCTTTGCTCTGAAGGTATAGACAATCATTACCCCAATCTTGCACAATTTGCATTTGTCTCATAAATGGCCTTTCTAGGATAATTTCATATGAAGTAGATTGTGGGAATTCAACTATGGCAAAAGTGTTTTCTATCTCTATTCCACATACGTCCACAATCACTTTTTCCCATATTCCTAGGGGTTTTTCTATGTGACCATCTGCAAGTTGCAATCTCATTTTGGTAGGTAATAATTCATTTTTTCCCCATTTTTCCCAAGTTTGTTTAGTCATGATGGCCACTCCTAATCCACTATCCAGAATAGCTTTGGCATGTTTTTTTACAAATTGTATTTTTAGGGTTGAGTTTCCCTCTTCTCCTTCACAATATCCTCCTATCTTATCAATGGGAATATACCACAATTCCTCCAATTCTTGCAGTTGTGGATGAAGATTTTCTGGTATTGTTTCCCATTTTTTCATTTTGTTTTGTAAATGAGGATTCTGTTTTATCAATTCTTCCAATGTGGTGTGATATAGAATTGTACATTGTTTATCTATATTCACCTGTAATGTTATATGTGGGCTTTCTTCCTTATTAATGTTTCCTCTTGTTCTTGTTGCCTCAGATTCCTCAACTGTTTCTTGAGAATTGTCTACTTCCCCCAGTTTGAGTTGTGCTTCCTGTATGATTTGTTTACACTTCTGCATCCTTTCATGTTCTAGGTCTGGCATAGGATAAGCCATTACATGATCTGTAGCACTTGGTCCTTCTTGAATTCTTCCCTTGTATGCTTTTATCATGGTGTCCAGACTCTGTGAGTTTCTTATCTCTGACTGGGTTTGTGTTTTTTGAGAGAGAGTACTGTTTGGATGTTCCCTATTCTCCTCTTCCAATTTTTTCCCCAATCTTTTCTTCCTTTCCCATTTCCCTTTTTGTCTATTTTTCTTCACCTTTGAAACTGAACCTTCATTTTGTTCCTTAGTTGTTTCGTGTTGTTTAGCTTGTGCCCTTGTTATAGCATTTACATTCACTTGGTCAATGTCACTCAATTCTTCTTGTTCCATGATGTTGATTGTTTTCAGTGGTATGTTATTAGATGTGTTTTGCTATTTTTGAGGATTTCCTGGACAATCCTTTATTAAATGTTCCCTACCAAAATCCTTACAATAGGCTCCCTCTATTCTTAATGTAGGAGGTTGTGGACAGTCTCTAATGAAATGTTCTCCCCCACATCTATAACAAGTTATCTTTGATCCCCCTTTGAACTGAGGTTTTTTAATTGGACATATAATTATTGGTTATATACATGAATGTGGTTGTATCCATCTCAATTCTCCCATTTCCCAAATCTAGGGCTTGTAGTTCTGGTTCCCTCAGTTCATATCCTTCCCATTCTTCCTGATATCCCTCATTCCATTGATAATCTTCCTTGTATGGTGACCTTATATTTGAATTTCCCTCCTCTATTGGTGTGTATTTAACTGGTACCACATTTGTTGGTAATGGAGGTTGCTGCCCAAGTACAGGTCTTGGTTGCTCAATATATCCAAATTCTCTTTGACTTGAATAATCTCTCTCTTTAATGGGTTGTTTGTTGTAAAAACATTCTTCTCTAGTGTGATTTTTCCATTTCCTTTCTAGTGTACAGTATTTGAGTGTTTTTCTGTCTTGCAAGTGTTGTGGTTTCTGATATGCACATTGTTGTACCAAATGATTTTCTCCACAATTATAGCATTTTTTATTTGTTGTTATCTTGGTATTTATCAAATTGGTTTTAGTGTTGACTTCTAGAGCTTTAGCAATGGCTTGAGCCAATGCTTCTATTGGTGGGATTTTATCCTCATTTGTTCTAGATTGATCAAATGCTAACAGGTCTTGGCCTTTGTTATCTTCTAAATCTATTGCCTCCTTCACGCATGCTCCTAGATCAGGGCATCTCCTATAATATACCAGGGTTCTTAATTGGGCACTTCTTAATCCTTCTATGAATAGGGATACCTGTCTTGCCATGGAAGGTACTTCTTCTCTGGGACATATGTCAATGTACTGCTTGAATCTCCTAGCTGCCTCTCTGACATTTTCATCTTTTTACTGTTTAAAGCTATGTATTAATGTGGCTGTGCTATGTTTTATTCCGGTCTTTGAGAATTCCCCAATGAAGGCTTCTAGAAAGGATTCAATATCTAAATACATTTCTTTTCTTAAGGGAATGAACCAAGATAAGGCAGGTCCTGTTAGGGTTAAACCAAATGCTTCAAATTGGACTTTGTAATCCTCTACTTCTTCAGCTCTGATTAATTGCCTAAATTTTGCAGCATGAGCATGAGGATCAGAATATCCTTCATATTGATTTTTCATGCATTTGGCTACTTGATATGGTCTAAGCATTCTACCCTGATTTTGCCAATGATGTCTTCTTCTTAGTGGGAAATCATTAATTCCTTCTAGTTCCTTTTCAAAAGGATTTGGGGAAGTATGTGTTCTCCTACCTCGTGATTGTTCACCATTATTGTGAATTCCATGTGGTCTTGGCAAATCTGATTGCCCTAGGTTTTGTTCCCAAGGTCTCTTGTCTGCACATTGCCCTAGGTCATTTGAATTTTCTGGGTCTTGTGAGAAGATGTATACACATCCTTGCCTGTCCTCATATCTACCATCTTTGAATTGAGCTACTGGTGTTATGTTCAGGGGAACTTCTAAGTTTCTCAATCTAATGAGAAACTTATGCATTCCATCCCGATATACATAGGTTCCAAACCTATTTGTGTACATATATTTGAGGATGTTTTTATAAATTCTCCATGTTGTTTCATTTAAATTCTCCATGTTGTTTTCTTGCCCTAAATCCCTTTCTTGCAAATCCCCTTCTACTGGCTCTGGCTCTATGTCTTTCCTTCCCAGTTCTTGTTGGGAATGTGTGTGCAATTTATTACCAGACCTAAGGATCATTCAATTAATTTCCACCATTCTATGATTAGAATCGTGTTTTCCACAATTTTATGCTCAAGATCATCTTTATTATGATTCTGTGGTCACAATCGTGTTTTCCACGATTTTGTGTTCAAAATAGTGTTTTCCACGATTTTATGAATAAAATCGTGTTTAACACGATTCTGTGCTCAAAATCGTGTTTTCCACGATTTTGTGCTCAAAATCATACTTTTCTTGATTTTATGAATAAAATCGTATTTATCACGATGTTGTGATTAAAATCGTGTTTTCCACGATGTTGTGCTCAAAATCGTGTTTTTTTTACGACTTTGTGTTCAAAATCGTGTTTTTCACGATTCTGTGCTCAAAATCATATTTTTCACGATTTTATGAATAAAATCGTGTTTTTCACGATGTTGTGATTAAAATCGTGTTTTCCACGATTTTGTGCTCAAAATCGTATTTTCTACGACTTTGTGTTCAAAATCGTGTTTTCCACGATTTTGTGCTCAAAATCGTATTTTTCATAATTTTATGAATAAAATCGTGTTTTTCACGATGTTGTGATTAAAATCGTGTTTTCCACGATTTTGTGCTCAAAATTGTGTTTTCTACGACTTTGTGTTCAAAATCGTATTTTTCACGATGTTGTGTTGAAAATCGTGTTTTCCATGATTTTGTGCTCAAAATTGTATTTTTCACAATTTTATGAATAAAATCGTGTTTTTCACGATGTTGTGATTAAAATCGTGTTTTCCACGATTTTGTGCTCAAAATCGTGTTTTCTACGACTTTGTGATCAAAATCGTGCTTTCCACGATTTTGTTCTCAGACAATTGTGATTGCTCACAATCGTAAATAACACGATTTTCTTATGAAAATCGTGTTCTAGGAATCGCGATTTTGTACTTCTAATTTCGAGAATCGCGATTTTGAGTTTGACTACAGAATCGCGATTCTGATCAATTTTTTTTTTTTTCAAGTGTTGATTTTCAAATTTTTAACTCTTCTATAGAATCGCCTTAACTATTTTTTGACATGCAATAAAAGGGTTTTGTAAAATCTATTATTTTTTCACAGAAAATTCATAAACTAAAAAATCACGATTCCATGTTTTTTGTGTTTTTGGTTGATTTTGTGCTGATTTGTGCTTAATGACCATGTGAATGTAAAGAAAAACCAAGAAATTTTATTAAGGGCTCCTTACCTTGCTTGCTTGGTTCCAGAAATCTCAAAAGCTTTAATCTGCAGAAGATCGCGATTCTGATCCTGCTCTCACTCTCTCTCTCTCACTCAAGAATGAGTTTTTTCTGAAACTCCAGACTTTTATAGTGTCCACACAATCGCGATTTTGTGCAATTTCCACTGTTTTTCACTTTATTTTACTTGTCCAATTTCTTTCTTCCACAACTTTTTGGTTTTAATCCTTAATACTTAATTTTTCATGATTAATCCCTCCCATTGGCTATTGATGAAAATCGTGATTTTGTACTTTTCCACCTTTCTCACTTGATACTCAATTTTCCTTGATTCTTTGGAATTTAGATTCCTTCACTTTCTCAATATTAATGAAATCTTTTGCAATTACCTTTCTCCAAAACCCAATTGTACTCAAATTTCCCAAAAATTTTTCTCTTACAGAAAATCGCGATTTTGTGCAGAGAATCATGATTTTTCTGTGTTTCCTATTTTTTGCAATTTTGAGTATTCTTTTCTCTTGTTTCCCTTTAGTACACTTTACCAATTCTAGTTCAACTGTCACTTGTAATCTTGCATCATAATCACAAAATTATCCAAAAAATCGTGATCCTGTGCAGAGAATCGTGTTTTTTCTAATTTTCTAGTTTTTGGTAAATTTTTTTGCTCTCTTACCACCTGGTCTCTTCCACACTTGTCAACAAAACTTCAGTCCATCTTCCTAAGGAGAAAAGAAATTTGTTTGATTGTTTTAGTGAATTTTATGAAGTTTTTTAGTATTTTGCCCTAAATTAAGGTAAACACTTCACTTAGGGTTTTTTGTTTGGTGATCTATTGATCTTGTGTTCCTTGATTGGTTATACTCTCCTATGCTTTGGCTATCAAAACAATTAATGAGCAAAATTTCCCAAAGAAAATTATGTTAAGAAATGCAAATGTCAATTTTTGCAAAGATAAACTCAAACATTTCTCTCCTCAAGATGCAATTCAGCTTTTCTCAAGATTATAACTTTGACTTGGCTGCAAATGGATCTTATCTACTTGCATCTAGCTACTTAACTTGACTTTTCCATAATGCAATCTTGTCATCTTCCCAAGATCAACAATTTTGCTTAGTACTTGATCAAAAAGCAATCTACAAATGCAAGAATAGACACATTTTACCTTATCATCAGCTTTCTTGATTAAGTTTTTCACACACCTACACTTTACTTCAAAAAAATGTCATGAGCAACTATCAATTTGCAAAAATTTCAACACTTCTTATTCTCAAAAGATTATCTAATGCTTTCTTTTCCCAAAAGACAAACAAAGAAATCTACCTTTTCATGTTTTACATTTCTTGATTAAGGAGTATTACCTTTTCCATGTGTTCAATACCATCCCATTAGAAGATCCAGCAAGGTCCAACTTCAATGAAGCTTTTGATATACTCCCTGGCAACGGCGCCAAAAAATGTTTGTTATTCATCTTTGGAGTTGTCCTCTCCAATGATTTAGCATAAAGAATTAACAATACATCTTTAATTGTCAATCCTGGAAGTATATATGAGACCACAACCCCTTCTACATGATAGAATCCAAGAAATAAGAGGTAAATGACTGGATTTCTGAGAAGAGTGAAAATAAAGAGGAATATCTAGGGTTTGGATTATCTTGAGCAAATCTCCATCATTTTCCACAATCTTGGTGTCTAAAGCATGTTATTTCTTTAGCAGAATACATCTATAAAGTCAAAACTCAAAAATGTTACCTGTACCATCCAGACGAGACAATCGCGATTCTGTAAAATCATACGATTTTCATCTCCAGCACTATCTTACATCAATTTTCACTCAACACATCAGTATTCAACTCTCTTCATACACATTCAACAGAAATACACAATAGAAGCTCACAAATCTCCATGAATACACAAGGAATAGACTCATAACTCAAAGAAATCACACAAAGAGGAGAAAACACGATTTTCAGCAGGAAACTCTCTCTTCACTTGGATAGCATGTAAACAAATAATCAACCAACCCCCTCATAATAGAGGAAATTGTCTTTTATACATTTTCAAGTGTCCCTTTTCACACTTGAATTTTGGTCCTTTCCTCTATTATTCTAAAAATATGCTATCTAGGAGTTTCCAAAAATTCTAGAAAAATTACATAAGGTTCTACTCTACATAAGGAAGACTCTTCCTTATTTTTACATCAATTACATAAATATTTTTACAAGTTTTTGACATTTTACAATTGTTTTTCATCAAAAAATACTACAATACTACTTCTTCTAACAATGTCACTAGGGACTTTGCAAAGTTTTTGTGAAGAGCCTCCACAATTTTTTCGTGGAAGGGCTTTTTCTGTAATTTTTAAGCCATGAAGACCCCTTATTAGCACTTGTACAGACTAGGTACATAATGAAGCTATAGTAAAATCAAAGAAAGGAAAAAGATGGATCACATGCTTAATCTGGATGAAACAGTAAGAAAAATTTAAAATGAGAAAACCATTAATTAAGTATGCAAGTAAGAAAAAGTTAAAATGAAAAAACCATTAATTAAGCATGCTTAATGGTATGCAAGTAAGAAAAAATTAAAATGAAAAAACCATTGATTAAGCATGCAACTTCACAGTTGACTACACTAAAGCTATGAACAAATCGTACACCTAGTGATTATGATAACTACAATATGGTTTCTTCTTTGCAGGTATTGGGGTAGTTGATAGATCAATATAGACTTGGAAATTAAATTAGAGTCTATCATTTAAGACGCACGCTATAGTTTTCGTTTGTTGCTTGCATGCTTTTAGTTGTAACTACGCTTAGGAATAACACGCACACACACACATATACACAGCACAAGCGCGCACACACACACATATATATATATATATATATATATATATATATATATATATATATATATATATATATATATATATATATATATATATATATATATCAGCTCACGGAGCATAGTGACATAACTACTGAGAACTATGTCAAGTTCTCTTTGAATTATATTTATATATATATATATATATATATATATATATATATATATATATATATATATATATATTTATCAGCTCACGGAGCATAGTGACATAACTACTGAGAACTATGTCAAGTTCCCTTTGAATTATATTTATTAAGCTTGAATATATATATATATATATATATATATATATATATATATATATATATATATATATATATATATATATATATATATATAACTCCGAGCAAAGTTACAAGTAACAACATTGAGACAGAACTAACAAGAACTATATCATGTTTTCTTTTAATATTTTGCAATTTGAATAAAATCAACCCTAAATTGGCAACGTTTTACTATTGCATGTAACAACATCCATCTTAGAAAGGATTCAAAATTGAAATTAGGGAAGCATTATGGTATTGATAAATACTTAGGATCCTGCAAACACCAGCGTTTCACAAAAGGGAAAAACCTCTATATTTGTTTCTAAATGCAAGCCAAAAAACATTTTCATGATGTTCATATCATGTATTTCTTTTCCGAAGCCCAATTTCGAAAATTGTCAGCACTATGTAGCATTTACATTATGAGCATTTACTATGTAGATGTTTATAGAGTACCCCATTATTATGTAGCATTTACATTATGAGTATGTTTATAAAGTACCCCTATTAAAACATGATCGTCAAATCAACAAAGGTGACTAAAAAGGGACCTATTTAGAAAATATAATCTCCCCTGAAGGCTGGCATTCTTAATGCATGGCATCGATTTTATAGTTAAATCGGATGTTTGACATTGGCGTTCTGCACAAATTCAATTCATGACATCGACTTTCCACATAAAAAGGATGGCATACATCAAGAGTATGCATAAAACAAGATACACGTTAACATGAAGTCACTATGGAGGCAATCAAGTATTGTAGAAAATACATAAACACTAGAAACTTCCAAAATACCGTGTATAGTATAAACGATGTTTGATTGATTAACAATGTATTTTTGCATTTTTTATATATGTTTGCAGTAATTTAATTCACTCATAAGAGAAGGAGATCCAATTATTGTTCTTGTGTTTGAGCATCATTAAGCTTATCTTTTTCTCTATCCTGGTGATCGTCCTCGGCAACTAACTCCTCAATCTCAACAAGCTACAGGAGGAGGATTAGGTTCCCTACATGAGAGTTAGAAGTGCTCTATATTGTCTGTGTGCTTTTTATTGAGGGTATATTAGGTACATCATTGCACAAAATTTTATAGTATGGTGTGTAGCTCAGTGATGAGTAGCACCTCCTTTAATGTCAATCCGGGAAGACGTGAGGATGGTATGAAGACCTCGAGCAAGTGGAAGCACAAGTGCGTGAGTGAGAAGCACACCAACATGCACACACATACACACACACGCGCACACACGGCAAGACAAAGAGTGAGGAGCAATGGAGTTCTTTAGATTACTTTCACAAAGCTCTTACAAGTTCATTTCAATTACAATCTACTCCCAAAAATGAGCTCTCTAGCTCCTTTTATAGTTTTTGACTAGCTTTGGCCCTGTCCAGACCTAGTGTCCGGCCTAGTTAAAAATTAGGTTCCAGGGCTTATTTGAGGGCTCAAACGAGATCTAAAAAATACGAAAATTGGCAGGTAGATACTTCTAAAGCTCCTCAAGCTCAAGGACTCCTTGGCTTGCACAAAATGGAGCTACAAAAATATGAAATGGTATTTACAATGGTGTTCAGTGATTAAAATCACTATTTGTGTAGGGATTTTCTCTGTTGATTTGTCATACACCTCTTTGAGCTCCCTACTTGCTCTTTCTTCTTGTGTGCTCAACTCCTTGATGTCTGAAAAATTTAGATGGCCTATTTTCCAGATCTTCTTTGACTGCCATGTCTGCTTGTGCTGTCCCTTCGCTCTGACTCTCTTCGTCTTGTGGCTCCTTCGGTTCCCCGTCTGCTGCCAACACCCCCCCCCCCCCACTCTCGCGTCTGTCGCCCCTGACAGACCCTTGTCTAGAGGGTTTTTGAACATAATATTGGACGACATCGGAGGCTAGGTGGTGTTCTTCTAGTCGTAAGCCGCGTGCTAGATCTATGAGCAAATCATCCCAATTCACAGGTCCGGGAACATCTGGATGAGGCACCCTCAATTGTTCTGAGTGAATAGTTCTCTCCACATCAAATAATTGGAGGAGATGTGATGGTCTGGGTATAAAGATTTCGGAGTGATATTCCCAGAATTCTGTGATGAACATCTCCTCAAATGTCTGTTTAAAGCAGGCTGGGAGGTACTTGATTCTGGCGTGCCAAGCATATATTACTTCAATTGATGGGGTGGTACTCGTATCGTACACCAGATCCTGGTTTCCTGTCACGAAGCCTGCTCCTGAGAAGTGGGGGTCCTTAATGTTCTTAAACGTCCTGAAAGTGATCAGCATTAATTCAAATATTTTCATACACATCTAGGCCATCACAATGGGATTATTGCGTAGCCGAATGCTCCAGTGACGGATTGTAGAAATCATGTAGTTCACCGTGGGGGGTCCTCGTGGAGGTGCTAGATAAACGTAATTTAACCATTTTGCGTAGGCTTTGATGTCTCTGACGGCAATAGTGAATTCAGGCCAGGTGCGCCTTCGAAGAACTGGAACGTAACAAGGATTATATTTAATAAACAACGGCATATTATTCCAGGTTCGGACCATTTCAGGATATGTTTCCAAAAGCCTGATCCTCCAGGTGCGTTGATGGATGGACCCACGCTTAGCACTTTCCGGTATATCATCTGGACCAAATTGTGTAGCAAATGTGGGAGGCTTGCCGCATTGTCGTTGAATCTCGGCGTTGTAATCGGCCAAAAGTATGTAGTATGGCACATATTGGTCATTATTGGTGCCGATCCATCTATGATGAGACATGCTTCTGAAATATTCTGACTTTATGACAGTTTCTTCTAGGTTCGCTAGTGATTGGATCTGAATGGCCACCCGTTCTTCGTGGGTGTTCGCTGTCTTTTCCAGTGTCTGAAGCCACTTGGGTGCTTCCACTTCCAAGGTGTCTAGTCCCTCTGAGGTTCGTTGCCCTCCTAACATCGGCATAGGAACATACGGTTCTTCGTACGAATCATCTACCTCAATAGGGACCAACTCTTCTGGCTCTGGTTCTTCTACTGGAGAGGGCTGCCTCTCGTATGTCAGTAACCTCTTTTGTAATTCTGCCACCTTCTCAGTTAAGGCCTTTACCTTGTCTGAGGTAGAGGTTGATGGGACACTCTTCGGTTGTTCTTCCTGTTCCTTAAGTCTGCTCCGTAGTGTGTCATGTTCTCTTTCCAAGTCATCATGGGCTTCCAGAAGATCTGCATAGCTTTCCAAAATGGTTTTCATCGTCTCCGAGGGAAGTGCTTTGAACTCCTCTGGATCTATCTCGTGGGGAGAGCCTTCCATTGCCGCTTCCAGATTCTCTTCATTTTGTTTCTGCAGTCTCTTGTTCTCTTCAAGTGTTGTGGCCATATGTTTCCTGAGTAGCGCCAAGTTACGTCTGACTCGTAGGTTATCGGCCTGGTATACTTCGAGCAAGGCTTCTACTTGTTTGACGCCTGATTCTTTCGATGGTTGGGGTGCCTCTAGTAGTGTTTGGTGAGCCTGCTCAAGCGTTGTATAACGTTGATTCACATCTGCATTTTCCTCTTCAAGAATTGTAAGTTGCCTTTGTAAGTTCTGGTGATTTGTTGTCAGTTGTTGATACCGGCCGTCTAGAGCTCTGTACTCATTCTGAAGTTGATAGACACATTGATTTAAAGCTAGGAATATACTATGTACATTAAATGATGCAGGGAGGGGTGAAGATGCAGGGGGAATGGGGGCGGGAAAGGGAGTTGTGAATGATGTGGATGCAAGTGGAGATGTGGGTGGAGGGGGTATGGGAGATGGAGGTGGCATGGGGGGAGGGAGCGGTGCAGTGGCAGGAGATGTTTCCATAGTGTCAAATGTTTGAGTGACCGTGTAGATGGGGATCGTGGGTGGGGTGGATGTGACGTTAGTGAAGAGAGTGGTGAAAGTGGGCATGGTGACTCCCCCGAATTGGATTCCCGGAGAGAGTGGAGTTCCCATGACGATTGTGGTGGTAGTGGACGTGATGGTGATAGTGTCATGTGGTGGAGTGAGTTGTGTAGTGAGAGGTGGGGAGGGTGGTGACAGTGGTTCTTCCTGATGTTCATCTGCTTGCGTTGTATCTCCTGGTGCTGATACATTGATATGAATTTGTTTCTCGGATCTCCTGGGACGGGCGGGAATTCCTTTCTCAAATCGGTGAATGTAGGCCATTGCCTCATGAATGGCCTCATCCAATCCTACTGCATCTGCATGTAGGTTGATGGATTCGATGAACATATCATCCACACCTTCCTCTGCCAGCAATTGGTTCATGAGTTTCTTGCCTGCTTCAAGTGACATTTTATGCTGTTCTTGAACTAGCTGCATGGTTCGATATAGTCTTTTTATTTATGCCGAATACGCGGGGGCACTTGCTAACTGTGAAAGTTCATCATACTCTTGTTCTTCGTAGGCTTCTTCCCCTTGTTTGGTCTCTTGTTCATCGAGGTCGACTTCTACAACTTGCGGTTGGGTGGGGGCTGACGTTGTTGTATGGGTTTGTGGTTCCTGAGCTCGCTCTGTTTCCGTTTCAAGATTAGAGTCGTAGATTAGTCTAGCCACTTCTTCATCAGTGAGATCATTGAGAGTAAAGCCCTGTGGGAATTCCAAGTCCGATGGGACGGGTGGAAACACCAGATTGGGTCCCTCTGTACTTGGTCTTGGTAGCTGAATGGTGAATGGTCTAACGCATCGTGTCTGGGGAGGGGTAATCTCTGGTGTAGTGGTGGCTCCCCTTGGTTGAGCGCAGGGTAATTGGACTCCCCCTCTCATCTTCTTTGATGGAGGACCTACCACTGATAGCCTTCTCTGGAATTCCTGGGCCCGGGACCATACGAGTGCCCGCTGAATAGGCACGTCATAGGCTAGACATCGATAGATTATCTTGGTCAGAGCACAACACCCATGGAGCACATTTTTCTGCTTCTTGTTCCACCGTTGATGGGCTAGGTGAATCTGATCTATGATCCAATGTGGTACGTTGATAGGGAGGTTTTCTGTCTCTGCCAAATACAAGCTAAACCATATCTTCTTTGGGGGCATGGTGAATCTTTCCTGGGCGGGGAAAGCAAAATGCTGCATGACGGTCCGTAGGTGAAGAGCAATGGTCGGTGTCATTGCTACATATCCTTCAGCTTATTGAGATCTTTATGTTTCATTCTGCTTGGAACCATTGTTTCCTTTTCAGTAGGAATGTGCATACCATACATGCCCAATGCTTCTCGTACCAGATTGAGGGTCAGTTTGAATCTTTTAAGTTCGTGGCCTGGCAATAGTGAGGGTAACACAAAAGTGCTCTCGCCTCCCTTGGCCCTGCTAGGAGTGATGGTACTGATAAGATAAGAACAACGTAAGAAGTCTGGCTTCGGTAAGTGGGCTCTGAAATAACTGTCCAGGCTAGCTTTGGTCCATATTGAACGCATGACATCGGCATTCTGATAGCTCTCAAATTCGCGCGTGAAAAAAAGGTAGCGTCCCCATTTACCATTAAACTCCAATTCAGCTTCCCAAAAATAGGTTCCATCACCCAATGGTCCTGCAACATCACTGAACCAATGAGCGTGTTTGCCCACTTGAGAGGTGTGCCCCTGGGGAGGATCCTGAACTGGAAGTACATGTACAGCTTGAAGTTCTTGCGGTCTTTCGGTGAGATGTGGTTCGAGGAGGAGTGTTTCTATATCCACAATCTGTGCGGTGGATCCGGCGTGAGAACTGGCACCTCCAACTTCTGCCATGGCCTTGCTTGCTTGTTGGTTCTGTGAGAATATAGAACCAGGTTTTAACATCGTAATGGACAGAATAAACCCGTTGTTGTCCCCGTTACAACATTAACGTGAGGTAGATGATGAGTCAGTGGTTAGTAAGTGCACGATGACAGTGTGTGTAGTTAATGCCTGGATAGTCCTAGGAGCTAGATGGAAAGATGCACTGTCTGACTAATGCAGTTAGTAAGCGGAGATGAATTCACAGATTGGGGTCGGGGGGTTTATTACAAGTCTTAGGTTGCCAAACACCATGAATGGCTTTTGGTCTTGGTTTTGTGGAGATTCGGGAGGGTTGCACGAGTAATTTTGCTGGGAGTTGTTGTGTCATTGGGACCCATTTACGAGTGAGTCTGTGCGTGCTTCTAGGTGGTAGTGTGTTCGAGTGTATCAGACAAGAGTGGGTGGCGGCTGCTTGAGCGAGTGAACCCTGTCGTGTATGATGTGAATTCTGTGGGGATAGTTGAGCCCGCAAGCAAGCCTTAGGCACCCAAATTTGTCTTGATTGTGGGTCAGCCTTCATCGACTTCTTGGGTACCCAAATGGATTTCACTTTCTCAACAGAGGTTTTAGGAGTCCTCTTATTAGCATCAAGTTGTTGATTACTAATAGGAAGTTGAGACCGTTGTTGCGACTTAGTTACGGTCGGCAATTCGTCTTTCCGCACCCACATTTGTTTCATGGGCTGAGTTGTTCTGCTTCACGCGTTCTTTTGGTCTCTCGCCTGGAGAGTCTTCAGTGATTGATCTGCCCTTAGTTGCTGCCTCCTTCTGACCTTTGGAAAAGAAGGGAGTTCCCTTGTGGTTCTGACTCCTTTTTTGAGATCTTCATTCTTCTGCATTACATAGCCTTGGACAAGAACAGCATGGTCAACTTCATGTGTACCCCTAGAGGGACCAGGAGTCTGTGCCTTTTCTAGTTCCTTGAGTGCGCCATTATTTAACTCAATTGTAATTCTAGTTTGATTCACCCATACCTGAAGAAGTCCACTTCTTAGGTTTAAGTTGACTGCTTGGTCATAGATCCAGTCTTGACCCAAGACAAGGGGTTCAGTGAGGTCCTCATCTTGACATACTAGTACTTTAACTGTCATTGCCGCATCATGAATATAGAGAGGAAGTTCCACCTCGCCCATGCAAGGGGTTTCCATGCCTCCCAATCCTATGAGATATGCTTCCACAGGATTGACAGTTAATTGCAACTCTTGACAATAAGACAGTTTAACAGCACTAGTGGCTGCACCTGAGTCAATCAAGGCTCTTACAGTCCTTGCACTCTTTCCTTGTCCTATATCTAAGGTTATGAAAGGACGTCGATCAGTTATCCTATGTGAGCTAACAACTGAAACTTCACACATAGCCACGTCATATCCTTGATCTGCATATGCATCTTGCCTAGGGTGCTTTCTACCTTGTCTTCTTAATTTCATTCTCCGTATGCGCTCTAGGGCTTCTGCTTGAGCTTCTTCTCGAATTCGCTTTTCTTCCTCTTTGCGTTTCTTAGCAGTATTGAGTCGACTTAGCATTTCCTCTGTGAGAGGTTCTTGATACAACTTGACTCTGCATCCGCTGATATAACTTGGGAGAACATCGCCTTCTAATGTGGCTAGTTGCACTGCTCCACTTGTTGAGATTCTGTTAATGATCATAGGTCCATAGCCACGCTTCTCTAATTTTCTCGCATGTTGTTTCAGTGTGTAGACTAAAACTAAGTCGCCTGCCTTTAAACCCTTATCCTTAACGTGGGCATCAAAGTATGCCTTTTGTCGTTTCTTTGCTGCATATATCCCTGCAGCTGCCCTCAGTCTTGTTTCTCCCAATCGTTCAAGGTCAAAAAGTCTAGAGGAGAGTTCATGACCCGTCCATTCATGCTCTTGTGCCACTTTCAATGTAGGTATCAAAAAGTCTAAAGGTAGCACAGCATTTTGACCAAACACCATTTGAAAGGGAGTGGCTTGGAGTACCGTTTTGTAGGCAACTCGGTATGCCCAAACAGCATGGTGTAGCTGTTTGTCCCAATCAGAGCGTTTATTATTCACGAGCTTGGTCAACACATTGTACAGAATCTTGTTTGTGCTTTCGGCTTGGCCATTTGCTTGAGGGTGATAGGGGGCAGACTTCTTATGCACTACCAAGAATTCTTGGAGCAGATTTTCAATAACTTCATTCAAGAAGTGAGTGCCTCTATCACTAACTAGCTCTATAGGTAGCCCGTATCTTGTGAATACATTCTCAAACAAGAATTTAGCAGTTGTTTGAGCATCGTTCTTCGTTGTGGCTTTTACCTCTACCCACTTTGTTAGATAGTCTATCGCAACAATGATATATTCTGCATGGGAACCCTTAGCTGGGGGATTAATAGGACCTATGAAGTCTATTCCCCACTTAGAGAATGCACGTCCACCCATCATAGGTTTTAGTGGCATCTCATCTTTACGTATTGGATATTGAGTTCTCTGATAGATATCACAGCGTTTCACATAGGTATGTGCATCCATGTGAAGGGTCGACCACCAGAAGCCCGCAAATAGTATTGCCTTGATCACTCGATCTGGTCCAAAGTGTCCTCCTGCTACACCTTGGTGAGCAGTGTCCAAGATCTTGAGATACTCACTCTCATGGACGCATAGTCTCAGGTATCCATCCTTACCACGCTTGTAGAGATTATCACCAATGAGTGAGTAATCCTGGGCTTCTTGTTCTAAACTCCTTTTCCTAGCCAGAGTCATGTCTGGAGGGAATGTTTTCGTCCTCAGAAAGGATACTAGTGGTTCACTCCAATCTGGCACTATGGACACTTGATAAAGAGTGGCATGTTCTACAGGTGGTTTAGTGTAGCAGATTGGGCATTCCTTGCACAGCCTTTGGACATCAGCTTCCATAGTTGGCCAATGCACTCCGAGTCTCCGTAATGTTTGTAGGGTTCGTCGCTTTGAGTAGTGTTGCACTAATGCACCTACATGTGCTAATTGCAACCATTTAGTGTACTCATCCTCTTCCACACAACAAGTCAAGATTCCTTGATCTGTGTGCTTGTACATACTTCCTGCCATGATGTCATACTTTTGGGCTCTTACGACCTCTCTATCCTGTGTGGTTATTATTGGGTGGTTAGGCCCGTATGTCAATACTGGCACTAATGGCTTAGCCCACTGCGGTACAACTTCCAAATTAAACAAGTAAGCATCAGGAAGATCATCTGATACTCCTTGTGGGGCTTCTCCCGATGTGAGCCTAGAAAGGTGATCTGCTCTCAAATGAGTCCTCCCTTTCCTTACCACTACCTCAAAGTCTTATTCCATTAGTAAGAGAAACCATCTTACTAATCTACCTGTATTTCATGGTTTGTTTACCAAGTACAACAATGCCTGATGGTCATTAAAAAATTTAAACTTATTTGCAAGCAAATAATGTCTAAACTTTTTAACTGCATATACCATGCCTAAGCCTTCTCTCTCAGTAGTGGTATAATTTTGTTCAGCTGCATTCAATTGTCGACTAGCATAGGCAATTGGAAGATCCATATTACCTTCACCAGTAGGTTGCGCGAGTACACACCCAATAGCATAATTGGATGCATCCACATGAACATGGAATGGCTTGTTCCAATCTGGTGTGGTCAAGATTGGTGCTGAACATAATCTTCGTTTAAGCTCCTGGAAGGAGTTCTCACATTCATCAGTCCACTCAAAGTTAGTCAGAAGCCCGTACAGAGGCTTTGCTATGATGGCATACATGTGTATAAACCGTCGGTAATAACCACAATGCCCCATGAAAGCTTGTACTTCCTTGACATTCCTTGGCCTAGGTAGCTCTGCTATGGCTCTCACTTTCTCTTCATCAGTGGATATGCCATTCTTTGACACTATGTGTCCTAGAATCTTGCCTTGCCTGACCATGAAAACGCACTTTTCTAGGTTTAGGCAGACTTGATATTCTCTACATTTGTCAAAGATTTGTCTGAGTTCAGGGATATGGGTTTGTCTGATATTGGAATGAGCACAAAGGTCATCAACATAGACTTCTAAGTTCTTCCTCAGGAACTCTTTAAAAACATGGCACATTAGTCTCTGGAAGGTAGCTGGTGCATTGGTAAGCCCAAATGGCATTACACGAAAGGCAAATATACCCCACTCTGTGGCAAAAGCTGTTTTATGCTGATCTTCTGGAGCTATGGCTACTTGATTGTAGCCCGAAAATCCATCAAGGAAGCTGTACACTTCCTTGCCTGCTACTCGTTCTAAGAGATGTTTTGTGATGGGAAGCGGATAGTTATCTCGAATTGTGGTTGCATTGACCTTCTTCAAGTTAATGCATACACGCAGCTTGCCATTCTTCTTGGGCACCACTACGATGGGGGATACCCACTCAGTGTGCTCAATTTCATAGATAAATCCAGCTTCAACCAGTCTATCTATCTCCTCTTTAATCTTGGCAGCGTAATTATCGTTATATGTATAGGGCTTTTGCTTAGAGGGTTTAGCATCTGAGGTCATGGAGATAGTGTGTGAACATATGTCAGGGTCAACACCTTTCAAATCCTTGTAACTCCAAGCGAATACATCTTTGTATTCTCTTAGCAAGGCTATTAACGCATGCTCTTCTTCCTCTGTTAGGTCATGGCCTATGTACGTGCATCTCTCCTCTCCTTCTTCTAGGGCCACTACTATTTTCTTGGTGGTTTCTTTGTTATCATAGGCCTCTCCTGATTGTGCCTCTCGTTTAGGCATTCTGATCATGACTCTCCTGTCGTCTATCTCATACTTCTTAAAATTTTTTGGGACCTCAAACAAAGATTCTTCCTCTTCTGGTGAGACTTCTCTCTTCTTTCGTTTCTTTCCTTCTCCTTTCGGGTTCACATATGTGGCTAGCCTTACCTCACTTGTAAGCTCTCCATGCCTCTAGGGTTGAAATTTTACTTCATGGAAGTATTCTTCATCTGATGCAAAAGGTGGGTCCATAATGATTGACTCTAGATCCGTGTCACTTGCATCCTCAATTGCATCAGGGATAGGTTCGCATTCTTCTAGAACTGCCTCTCCCATGATTGGCTCTATGGAGAAGACTGAAATGTCATAGCCATCCTCATCACAGTGGGGTGTCCATTGTTCTTCATTGATGGCTACATCCATTGTTGCTAGGATTTTTGCCCAGCCATGGGGTTCAAATTCCTCATCAGGAAAGACTACAGGTGCATAGGCTGGGTCTTGACTTGATCTATGGTTTTCTTTTGCACCTACCTCTCTGGCTTTCTCTCTCTTCTCTTCTTCTACTGCTACCTTACACATCCATAAGTGGGTGTCTTCATGCATCCACGAGGATCCGGATTCTATAGAATGCACAGACTCAGTCTCATCTTTGGCTCTATGGATGGGATTCCATTGAATAGGTGGTACATCTCTATGAGAGTAATCTTTGAGATTCACTTTGGTCGTGACACCTAGGTGTTGCAGGTACAAAGAATTGGTTCCCCAATCCTGTACCACTTGCAACTGTCGCATAAAAGGTCGTCCCAAGATCATTTCATAGGCATGGTTCTTGCTAAAATCACATATAGCAAATGTATGCTCAAACTCGACACCACAGGTGGTGAGAGTTATTCCTTCTAGAAATCCTAAGGGTCTCTCTATGTGACCATCGGCCATTTGCAATTTCATTCTTGTTGGCCTGAGTGTTGGCTTGCCCCAACGCTTCCATAGGGAAGTGGTGGCAATTGCAACTCCTGCGCCTGAGTCCAAAATTGCCTTGGTGGTGTACTCCTGGTAGGTAATGGGAAGATAGGTGTTCCCTTCTTCACCTTCACACATATCTCCTATCTTATCCAAGGGTATCTCTGGCACCGTCCTATGTGATCCTACCTGGGAACGAGGTTTTGCTATCTCGGGCACTTGATTGGCTACATGTTTCCACACTTCTGGTCTAATCTTAAGCAACTCTTCCAAAGTGAGATTGCACTGCACTTTGGTGTTCTTCACTACCTCTGTGTTCCTAGGTATGACTGAATCTTCGTTTCTTACCATGATTGTAGGTGCTCTCATACAGGTGGACTTTGCTTCCCATGGACCTGTGAAATGGGGTAGTTCTTGTAAAGAATTAGACTCGAAGTCTAATCTTTCTTGAGATTGGGTACTCTCCTGCTCTCCATAAATGGAAGGAAGGTCTTGTGGGAATTGATCGTGTGTGTCATCCACCAGTTCAATGGGAGGAGGAACTTCACTCTCTTTAGCCCGTTTCTCTTCTTGAATCTCTCGCAAGAATTCTGGTGTGTATTGATTCATAGAAGAAGAGGTGTCTGGCTCCGTAGAGCTAGGCACGTAGGCTTCAGGCACATAGGCTTTCTGGGTAGGAAGACCTGCTCTTTCACTAGCCTTGTCATGATGTTGAGGGGCGAGTTCCTTTTGTGATTGTGCCATTAGATTCTCCATTCTTTATAGGGAAGGGGGGTTGTCTGGTTCCATGGAATCGGGCACATAAGCTTTTGATGGGGGATGGGTCATGTTTTTGCTTGCTTTATCTCTCTCTTGATTTTTGTCTCCCTTGGCAGATCTTGCAATTATGCCCTCTAACTTCTCTAGAAGTCCATCCAAGTGTAATTGCGTCTTGGCTGAGCCCGAGTAATTGAAAAGGCGACTGGCTTCAAACATAGTCTGAGCCAATGCGACCATTTTCGCGCAAAGCTTGGTTCTTTCTATCTCTAGGTCAGCTCTAGGGTAGCACTTGTCATGATCCGTGACATTCGGCCCTTCTTGGATTCTGGCCTGATATGCTTTAAGCATCATGTCTATGTCTTCAGGAGTGGGATCAGCTAATACTGATCCTACTCTAGGGGGTGGTGGAATCGTATGAGGTGGTTTGGAAGGTGGCGGGTCGGATGGCGATGGGAAAGGTGGTGGTGGGGGAGGTGATATGGATTGAGGCGGGGGTGACATGTGAGAGTTCGGTTGAGAGGTGAGCTCCACAATTTTGGCTTTTGTTTCTCTTATGCTTTCTTCTAATTCGTTCATTTTCTTTGCCCATTGTCTTTTCATTCTTTCACGGCTATCTCTCCAGGCTCTAGTCCTCTTCTTGGTTATGCTCTCCGTTTCACTAACTTCTGGGCTCTTTTCCTGATCTACAGCTTGGTTTTGCTGCAATGCTTGAGCTCTTGTGACCACTTGCACTGGTGCAGTGGAAGTCACACTCCCTGTGGAGTCTACAACTAACCCAATAACGTTTATAGGAGTGATTTTTGGCATATTGTTGGGATTCTTAGGACAATCTCGTAAGAGATGCTCCTTTCCACACTCCTGACAATAGCCTTGGATCGTTACTGACTGGGGTTGTGTAGGTGGAGGCAAGGGACAGTCACGAATGAGATGATCTCCTTGACATCTGTAGCATGGTCCTCTAGGGAATGGGGGTCTTACTTGCCTAGGTTGGGGTTTAGGGTTGGGGTTTGCATACATGACATTTGTGTAATCTGATTTCCAGCTAGGTTCACTCGGTTCCTCACTATAGTAAGACTCACCATGTTCAGGAGACTGCATGTAGTAAGCCTGGGGACTATCAACATGTGTAGAATCGAAGTTATGGTCACTGGGATCACTTTCTGAAAGCAATGGTGTTACGGGGACTATAGCTCTATTCAGGTTTTCTTCTGCAGCTGCATACTTTACAGGGATCAAGTTGGATGGAGCTGGAGGTTGTTGGGCTAACACAGGCTGAGGCCTTTGCTGGGCTTGGTGTTGTCGTTGTGGTTGGTATTGGTTCTGGTATCTGCCTTGTTGAGGGTATGTCTGAGGGTAGGTTTGCCTAACTGCTTGCTTGTTGTATGGGCAGTCTTGTGCTGTGTGATTTGTGTATCTTCGTTCTATAGTGCAGTACTGGCTACTAGGATTTACTTGGGGTTGGGCCGTAATGGGACATACATTCGCCATGTGGTCACCACCACAAGTATAGCATCTTTTTACAGGGGCGAACCTTGGGATTTGTTTACTAGAGACACCTAGTTTCTGAGCAACTTTCTCTGCAAGTTCCTCGATCGATGTGGATTGCGTGGAAGAGAGGCTAGAGGCACTATCTGAATCTTTGTATATCTTGGAAAGCTCTAACTCCTCCCCTAGGTTATCCTCAATGTCAATGCACATGCGTACACACTCTTCTATGGTCCTAGGGTCTTTCAAGTACACATATGATCTTAATTTGGTACTTAGCAATCCATCCAAGAATAAAGCCACTTGCTTAGCTGGTGTGGGTAGCTCAGGGACAGGGCATCTTTTGAGATATTGCCTAAATCTCCTTGCTGCAAGTCTCACGGTCTCTTGCGGGGTCTGCTTGAAACTGTGAATCAGTGAGGAGGTATTATGTCTTATGCCACTCTTAGAGAATTCAATGATGAAAGCCTCCAGGAGTTGGTCTATGCTCCTAAACTGTCTCTCGTTTAGTGGCTAAAACCATGTCAGGGCAGTGTTCCTAAGGGTTAGAACAAAGGCATTGTACTGTGTGAATAGATCCTCCACTTGTGTAGCTCTTAGGACTTGTCTAAACTCAGCCACATGATCGTATGGATCTCCAGTGCCATCGAAGTAGTTCTTCATGGACTTGACTAGCTGAGTTGGTCTCAAAGTCCTTGTGTGTTCTCTAGGTCGTGGTAGAGGGAACTCATCCGCATTTCTTTGATTCCTGTGAGCTCTAAGTACCTCAGGCTCTCCTCTATTTGTTTCCATCCTCGTTCTTTCTCTGCCCCCTGAGTTGGCAAAGCTCACCTCCGGCCTTTCTCTATGTCTGTCTCTTTGAGTTCTGTGAGCGTGGGAGGTTCCAGCTCCTGTGTGACCCAAGGACACGTTTGATCTTGGTTGGGGGAAAACGAATTCACCCTTCCAAGTGTAAGCATGCCTATCATTTTCCGTAACCACAAAGATCCTCTCCGAAGCGTGATCTAAGTAGGTCACTCTGCCTGGGCTATCAGGATCCTTAAACTCATAGATCATGACTGTTCCTATATCAGTTGGCTGATCAGATTTATACCTCCAAAAGGCTTCGTCAGTTTCTCGATTGAGGAGCAAATCTATGCTCTTATTATCCTGGGGAATCCACTCTGGTGTGATAATCCTAGTGAGAACCGATTTGCCTCGAGGGGTTCTAGGTTCTGTACCCATGTTTCCTTGCTCTAGGTCATCTAAGTCCGATTCTGGGACTACATTCCCAAATTCATCAGTCCTATCTGGATGACTGGTGACTACATATATTGTCCCTTCCTTGTCTAAGTACACTCCGTTTTCAAACTTGACAGCTGGACGCTCTAGTCCAATGGATTGTTCAGGATTCTTAATCTGTACCACAGATCTTCCTAGGCCGTCCTCATAGATGCTAGCACCTAGTCGGTTGGTCCTAAGGTATTCCAATTGCGTTTTGTAAGGGCCTTCTACCCTGTGCAAGTATGGCACTCCTGAACTTCCCGTAGGTCTGTCCATGCCTTGAGACATCTCTGATTCACTCGTCTCAGAGCTAGGGTAGTATGAGTGGTGGCTCAACTGCTGGGCCCAAGACCTAGCAGTGTGATTAACGCTAGCCTCTGAAGACCTAAGGCTTTGTCTCTCTCTCCCTAGATGTCGCCCTGATCTAAGGTTCATAAGCTTAATTGAATAACCCAAATTTGCCCAAGTACAACCACGTTTCTGAGTCCTTTGTATCAATTACTTAATTCCCTTTTTATATTGATTATCGTGTTTATACTCTTGTCTGATATCACGTCGTTAGGAATGCTTGAGTTTGATTTTGCACTTTCGTTTGGTCATTTCTCGTTAGGTTCTTTTCCGTTAAGGTTGTCGTTCACACACACACAGGTTATCTCTTGACTTGAACTTGATTTCTTAGAAAGTCTTTGATTTATCTTGTGCCTATCGTTGCCTGGAATTACTCCTAACACTACCCGCACTTAGCCTAAACTAAGAATTGACAAAGGGTGTTGCGGGTTTTCCAACCTTGAGTTCCTTTCCTTCAGTTGTTGCCCTGGTGTGCCCAGGACGCGTGTTCCCAAGCCTGCACTTACTCTTGCTTTGCGTACTCTTTGATGCTCTCAAAGGACCTGTAAAAGGCCCAAGATTAGCTCAAGACTTAAATTCAAAAGACAATCCCAAGCACTTCCATTCATGTAACTCAAATACCAATTAGCCCATTGGTTTTATGGAACATAATTCTAGGGATCCCTGAATTTTTGTTCCCCCTGGGTATGGTCAACTTCAAAATACCCTATCTGAAAATCAATGCATTATTCTTCTGCGTATAGTATATGCCACGAGCTTTCTGACAAGCCCTAGAACTCAAAAAATGGATTTCGTATGAAAAAGTTATGACCGTTCAGGGTTTTGGAGTTAAAAGAGGATTCAAAACAGGCTAACAGGTAAACAGGAATTCTCGAGTTGCTTGTGGCACGGCCTCGCCATGCAATACTACACCCTAGTGTTTGCCCCACACTTAGCCACAATTTAGACCATTATTTTTGCCTTAAAAATTTGACCTAATTTGCCCTTCTAACGTGTTCGCAAAGTCCGTCGGTCGCGATTGACAGGTCAGTCGCGATCGACGTGTCGATCGCGATTGACAGGTCCGTCGTGGCTGTCAGTCGCGATTGACAGGTGGCTCAAAAAGTCAATCAGTCGTGGTCAAAGGGTCGTTGACTCTGTCAGTCGCGATTGATGAGTCGATCGCGATTGACAGGTCGGTCGCGAGGGTCTGTCCGTCGTGGTCAAACAATCGTTGACTGTGTCGGTCGCGATTGACGGGTCGATCGCGATTGATGACTCGATCGCGATTGACACGTGTCACGTGTATGATCCGTCCGTCGTGGTCAATCGGTCGTTGACTCTGTCGGTCACGATTGACAGAGCCGTCGTGGGCTGTCAGTCGCGATTGACTGGTCGATCGCGATTGACAGGTCTGTCCGTCGTGGTTTGTCGATCGCGATTGACAGAGCGATCGCGATTGACAGAAATCTGATGAATTTCAAAAACTAAACACATTTTTGGGAAGCTCTAGGCCTGTAGGTCATGGATATGCACTTTGTTTAGCAAATAGAGCAACTTTTCTGTCGGTCGTGATTGACAGAACCCGGCGACACAGAGACAGGACCGAACAGTTTCGTACCTGCACAGAATGCTGGGGATGGTGATACAGCAAGAACCTGCAGAATGCTCAAAAAACATGCAAGAAACAACGCACGCAATATCGCTCTCTCGCTCTCTCTCACAAGTGAAATGAGGTAAATGAAAGGGGGAAGGAGATATAGTAAAAAAACTGAAATTTTTTTGTGATGATGGAGATGGAGGTGGGAGATGGTGATGATGATGATGGTGATGAAGATGGTGTAGAAGAAACAAGAAAATAGATGAAAGTGAAGAAATTACCTACAACTCCAACGCGTCAACTCTACATCTTACCATCACACGCTCGTCCTCAAAGCTCGATCCCCGGCAACGGCGCCAAAATTTGGTGTAGCTCAGTGATGAGTAGCACCTCCTTTAATGTCAATCCGGGAAGACGTGAGGATGGTATGAAGACCTCGAGCAAGTGGAAGCACAAGTCCGTGAGTGAGAAACACACCAACATGCACACACATACACACACACGCGCATACACGGCAAGACAAAGAGTGAGGAGCAATGGAGTTCTTTAGATTACTTTCACAAAGCTCTTACAAGTTCATTTCAATTACAATCTACTCCCAAAAATGAGCTCTCTAGCTCCTTTTATAGTTTTTGACTAGCTTTGGCCCTGTCCAGACCTAGTGTCCGGCCTAGTTAAAAATTAGGTTCCAGGGCTTGTTTGAGGGCTCAAACGAGATCTAAAAAATACGAAAATTGGCAGGTAGATACTTCTAAAGCTCCTCAAGCTCAAGGACTCCTTGGCTTGCACAAAATGGAGCTACAAAAATATGAAATGGTATTTACAATGGTGTTCAGTGATTAAAATCACTATTTGTGTAGGGATTTTCTCTGTTGATTTGTCATACACCTCTTTGAGCTCCCTACTTGCTCTTTCTTCTTGTGTGCTCAACTCCTTGATGTCTGAAAAATTTAGATGGCCTATTTTCCAGATCTTCTTTGACTGCCATGTCTGCTTGTGCTGTCCCTTCGCTCTGACTCTCTTCGTCTTGTGGCTCCTTCGGTTCCCCGATTGCTGCCAACATGGTGGAAAAAGAGAATCTAAAGTATTTGGTATGTCTTCATTGTGCCTCACTTATCAATTCTTTCACTTCTCATGTGTGGCTCTCTCAATGTGAGATCATATGGTCATGGGAAATCATCTCTTTGTTCTCTTGTTTTCCATCACCCTAGTAATTCTTTACAAGCATGAAGCATAATTGGGTCATCTCCTTATTTAAGGACCCCTAAAGTAGAGAGTCAATGCTTGGCATGAAGCTTATGTTAAAATTTTATGCCTAGTATCAACTTTGTGCTAAAATTCAATGCCTATAATTGACTTTATTCTAAAAATTGATGCTTGGCATCAACACTACGTGGTTAAACATGAATATCAAAAGCTTATACGATGCAAGGCATCAAGTCAGCATAAACAACCATAAACTATTCTACATAGCATACCCTTTTTCTAAAAAGAATCAAATATTCTATCAATGCCATATAGGACCTCATGGAGGGATAGCCATTTTGTATCTCCTACTACATGAAGCATGTTTCTTCATTCACCTCCAACACCATTTCCTTGATGATGAGCTCTCTAGGGATCATTATAAAGACGGTTGAAACAATACAGTTCTCATCTCTTATACCCTATAAAGACCTCCACAGATTTGACTTCATATATTTAGCAAAATCCTCAATGGTTAAATCCACTTTTTTTTCTTTTCCCTTTTGTTGGAAAAATGAATCATTTGAGGGGTTTTGGGTCTTAAAGAAAAGTCAGAAGTATTCTTGACATTCAAGAAATTTGTGGCTATGGTTGAGAATTAAAGCTAGTGTAAGATCAAGATTTTGAGATCAAGACTTTCCTATAAGACAAAGGAATCTCTCATCATCTAACTATTGCCTATACTCCATAATAGAATGGTGTTGCAAAGATGAAGAATAGGAAACTTGTTGAAGTGACGTGTAGTATGATGTCCTTAAAGAAACTCCCACCTAAGTTTTGGTTTGATGCAATACACAGAGCAAACCACATTGTTAATATATCTTCTATAAAAGCATTGAGGGTTATTAATTCTTATGAAGCTTATTACAGGAAGAAGCCCAATGTGAATTACTTAAAAGTTTTTGGATATCCAACCTATCTTCACATTGAGAAGAAGGATGATGGTAAGGTAGATGTCAAAGCATTCAAAGTAGTATTCATTGGCTATGCAATCGAGAGTAATGGATATAGGTTCTACTTACTAGAGATAGATGATATCCTAATCTTCCGAAATGTTTACATTGTAGAAAGCAAAATGTATGATATACATGTAGATATTCCAGACTTCATCAAGGAAGATGATCTTGCATTCTTTAAGACAAATTTGAATGCTTATATTCAACCATGCAAGGGGGCCTTCTCGAACCCCAAAGGTTACACTTGATAAAGATAAAGATAAAGTTGTTGAACCTACACCACCACCATCTAAAGCTCCATCTTCTCCTATTTCTTCTATACTTCTTGATGTACCAATTTATGAAGTTGGGGAAACTTATAGATCACTTGAAGAAAGAGTTGAAGATTCAAAACTTTAACCAGCATTCTAAAAATTCTAAAATGGTACGTAAAAACACTAAAGGATAGTGGGATTAATCCATTTGAAGGAGAAACCAAATGTCAAAAAGATGTGGAAGATCAAGAAAATTATGTAGAAAAATTTTAGAGCAATAATATTCTTGAATCAACTTGAGTTGAAGATGAACGAAATAATTTCAAATATGCATTAGAGAATCCTTTTTGGAAGAAAAAATTTGGCGTCAAGTGGATCTTCAAGATCAAAAGAAAATCATATGGTACAATTGACAAGTATAAAGGTAGCTTTGTAGTCACAGGTTATGCACAAAAGAAATGAATTAACTATGAAACTTGGAAGCCATGTGAGTTACCAAAAGTAATTAAACAATTAGTGCCAAGTGGATCTTCAAGTTCAAAAGAAAAGTAGATATTATAATTGAAAGATATAGAACCAGACTTGTAGTCAAAGATTATGCACAAAAGAAAGGAATCGACTATGATGAAACATTTGCACCTAATTTGTTGTAGAACAAAATTTCCTCTACAAGTACATCAACTTACGAAGACTAAGGAGGATAACTAAAAAGAACAAACTAGGGGGAGAGATGCACATTTCCACCCAACCAGCCCCTCAAATATATAGCTCCAAGACCAAGGGAGTAAGTCCCTCTCAAGGGGACATGTGTACCTTCCATCACATGGGTTCTCAAGCTGATCACACGGCTTTCCGTGCTTAGGAAATCACATGAAATCATATGCCTTCTAAAAGAAGACCCTCAAAGCTCTCACATACAAATCAAGTGCCTAGGAGAAGCTTCCAGTTAAGCCTAAGGTACTCAACCTTAGAGAATCAACCCTAAGGTTTAAGACCCATCTAAAAGGAGTAAATAAAAAATAAATCCCAAGGGTTTCTAACCTAGAAACCCAAGGTTTCTACCCCATAGACCCATGTAGTTATACAACATTCTCCCAACCCCCCCAAAAAAAAAGCATTTCCTTCCTCGAAAATGAGTGGAGATATATACGTTGGGTATTCCCTCATGCCCCGTGATCAATCTCAAGGATCAAGATCTTCATCTCTCTAACTTTTCTCTTTATTTAAAAGGGGGATCCTATCCCAAATGCACCTTAAAAGAGGAGAATCCATGTGTGGTCTCATCCCCACCTTCACCACTCAAAGTTCATCTAGTTTTGCACATGAAAATCCAAATCAAGTACAACTTATGAAAACAATGACAAGGGTGGAATAGAACATCGTTGCCTAATTCCTAGTTTAAGCTATGTGCAATATGGGCCTTCATAGTTTAAACATGTGCATTAGGTGGATCTAAAGTGTCTTCAACTAAATTGCTATCTTGTTCCATCTATATGGATCACTTGTGCATGAACCTAGCAAAATATATGAATACTGCTTAAGAATTCCTTATCATATTCATACATCAAATCAAAATCCATCTTGTTATAAAAGGCATATAAATATTTCTTAATCCCTACCCAAATCACTTCCTCTTAGATACATACATACTATGTACGTTTGGGCTTAGTGAAATGGGTGGATTTTCTTGTTTGCGATTTGCCTTGACAAAAGGAAATAATCTAAAGAGAGGGGAACTTTATTTTATTATCCCTACCCAACCAATAGAATTGGTATAGATGGATTATCTATCTCATTTTAAGAGGATATAACATCCTCTTTACTCTCAAGAGAATTAGCTTTACTTTTAGTGGGTTTAAGGCTCTTTCAAAACTGTATTTAGTTTTGAGAGTCCAATTTAAGAGACTATAATCCATAGGAATCAATTTAGTTGTTGAAGACTCTTATTGGTTGAAATCTATTTTATCTGTTCTTCCAAAAAGATTAAGATCTTTATAACTACGTCCCCAATGGGAAATCATGTTGTGAAATACACAAGGAAGAAATTGTATGTAGAATTACTATGCTAGTAAGTGTATATCAAAATTTTGATGCCATATAGTGAAGCTATTTTGAGATCCTAATCACCCTCAGTATGCTCATCTACCTTCATGGAATTTTGAGACTATGACTGGAGGGGTGTTGACAACCCCTAGATGAAGCAACGACGTGCCCCAATACCAATTGTTGGAGTTCAAGGTCTATAGAAGCAGAAGAACAACACAAGTTCTTCTTGACCCACAACATTAAATGTATAACCAAGTGAATGTATAAAGATAAGTGACCCATTTGGGTTATAGGTGTATATACAAGGTAGGGGAAAAAGGCCTTGTAAAAAGGGAAAAAGTTCCCTGATGGTCCTAAGTTTTTTCATATACATCACTTTCAAAATATATCAACATTAAAGTGATTAAATCATTCAAATCTAATTTCATACAATACAACCATGTCATTCTTTTGTGATCATCAATGAAAATGATAAAATACATATTCCCTCCCAATGAGGGCTCCTTGTTTGGTCCCCATACATTGGTATGAATGTTATCTAATGTAAACTCTCTGCTTTGTGTACTCTTCTTGAATGGAAGCCTTTCTTGTTTCACAAATTGACATGCTCCACACATGTTGCATGCTTTGAAAATGGAAATTGGGAAGTTCAGTTATCACACCTCTCCTTTGCATATCCTTCAACATTTGAAGCTTTATGTGGCGAATCCTCTTGCGCGAGAAATCTGCTCGAGCTATTTGGTTGGTGCGAAATGTCAAATATACCATATGTGATGAGGGTGGTCTTACCTCTATTTCAAATAATCTTGTAAAACTCAAGTTTCCATGACATCTAGAGAATCGTGTTTTTGTGTGACAGGCAGGAACTGAAAATCGCATTTTTTTTTTATTGGAGTTTTATGAAAATCGTGATTTTCATTCAGAATTGTGTTTTTTGGTGGAAAATTCAAATTTTTGAGCGCTGAGCAATGGCGAGCTCCATATGTGCAGAAAATCGTGAAAAAACACAGGTGCTTGGTCTCCCTTGCACTTCCTCACTCCTTCTCGCACAATAATGCATGAAAAATGCTATGAAAGTGGTGAAAATGCACTAAAAAACAAGAAAAATCTATGAAGATGAAGATGGATAAAGATGGTGATGATGATGATGATGAAGATGAAGAAGAAAAATCTGAAAAATAACAAAAAATAACTATTTTTACCATCCAACGTCACAAATCTACAATCTTATCATACTAATGCTCGCCCTCGAAGCTCTTTCCCTGACAACGGTGCCAAAATTTGGTGTAGCTCAAGCATAAGCACCAGTTCCTTTACTTGTCAATCCATGCAGATGTGAGGACTACTATGAAGACCACGAGCGATTGAAGGCACAAGTGTGTGAGTGAAAGCACACAAGCATGCACACACATACACACACATGCACACCAGGTAAGAGCAAAGATAGGAACAATGGAAGGAGTAAAAGCTCAAATCTACAACAAAAGCTCTATTCTCTAACAATCTAACCCCAAAAATGAGCTCTCTAGCTCTTTTTATAGTTTTCGGCCTAATTAAAAATTAGGTTCCAGGGCTTATTTGAGGGATCAAACAGAATCTAAAAATTATGAAAATTGGTATGATGATACTTCTAATACTCCTCAAGCTTGAGGACTCCTTGGCTTGAACAAAATGCAGCTACAAAAAGGTGAAATGATATTTACAATGGTTCAAGTGATCAAAAGCATTGTTTTTGTAGGGGATTCTTTTGAAAATTTGACGTACACTGCTTGGAGCTCCCTACTTGCTCCTTCTTCTTGTGTGTCCACCTTTCTGATGTGCTTTGTATGCTTGTCCTTGACCTTTAGCTGCAACACCTAGTCTCAAAATTGCTCCCCAATATAGCTTATCTAAAGAGCAAGTAGAGAAGGGAAGATGCTAAGAGTTACTAGGATTATAGGACAATAGATTGCAAGTTGTATACGTTGCATAGGATATTGAAAGAAGACACAATGAGGATATTCAAAGAAGACACAATGCATGGTTGAAACAAAATTTAAAGCATAACAAGTTTAAAAACAATGAATAGGTATCGTTGTACAACAACAAGTTAGGAGAACATGCTAGTAACTTGAAATTGCGGCAAATGGGTCCTTTTCAGATAGCTTAAGAAATTGGTTTGTCAACATATAAACTATGTGATGAGCAAGGTGATATTCCCAACACTATTCAATGGCTTTTGACTTAAATTATTTCACCACAATCAGACTAAAATATCTAGAGATTTACTTTGATAGCATGGACTGAATTGGAAGCTAATGGAAATGCCTTATATCATTTAGGCTATCTATATATCTATTGGAGGAAATCAAAGCATAGTTAATTGTGATTGGTAGAATAAACTAGAGTGAGACTATGGTCCAACTTCACACTATCAAATTATGCAATTACTTTCCTACTTCAAACCCAATGTGGCAATTGAATTCAAACAAAAATTGTAAGATTAATTGATCCAACTAGAATCAGACAATGCATGCAATGAAATAAACACACAAAAAGGGGAAATTCCACAATTACAATGATGGGATTAGATAGGATTATGTTGATTCTACTTCATGCAAAGGGGGAGTTAGTTGAATATTTTTTTCCTAAAGATCCCGATTTGACATATCAAGCATATAAATAGTAGCTTTTAAATATAATGGGCTTCTTTTCATATAATTTAGTTCGTGCCATATGTGAAGGTGTTGTACTATCACTATTTTTTGCATGAAACAATTATTGGTAAATATGGAGAGCCTATGTGCTTGAACATAAGTATTGGACTTCACAGAACTTTAAGCTAAAGCATATGTATACAAAATTTTGTATTATCTAATTGTTCCTAAGGTTTAAAAAAGATGGTATTTTTCCAAAAAGTAAAAAAAAAAAGTAAATCAAGAGAGAATCATGTGGAAGTATTGAAATCCAATTCCCACAAACTTATTTGAGTTCAAAATTGAAATGAAACTCCTAAAACCATGGAAGAATATTAGGTAGATCTAGCAACAATCACTTTTGAAAAAGTGTGCATATACACTTTTGCTTGGTTGCAGACCATCATCAATCATATCACACCCATTGGAGTGTTCATTTTAATTCCTTGAAGCTCTTGGAGTCCTCCAATATCTCCATGTACTATATATCATATATCAATACATATAATTGAATTTTGATCATCCACTCTAATCACTATTTGCCCTTGCAATACACTTCTTTCAATTCATCAACTTCTCTGAGTCAATGAAGTATGTATATTGTCTCCTTCTCTTGCTTATTGATTGGAGAATGAATATATCACTCTTTTAAGTGTGCCTACTTTTATCTTGAAGTTATCTTGAAGTATCTTGAGATACTACTTTTATGCTTCTTGAATTAAAATCCTTCTTTGAAGTCTTAATTACCTTGAGGATCAAACCTAACTTCAAGATCCAAAATAGGACTAAAAGATAATTATCATCCCACGGTGCGATGTCCCATACCATCTTTCCTGCATCAACTTGAGTATAAAATCTGGTGTCCCATACCACCCTAGTTTATATTCACATTAATGTGTGGGTGATACTTATCCCAAAGTCTAAACATCCCTTAATAGAGTACCTTTCACTTCAAATCTTTTGAAGTTTCAGGCATTACCTCTAACTTGATATTCTAGGTTTTGATTCCTTCACACGATTATCACACAATCACTTGCTTTACCTTGGAAAATTGAAAACCTCTTGATAGAATATCTATTCCTCTTTGTTCACTCTATTCAGACTTGGAATAGCTTACGCTTTTCACACTTTTCCATTGGAGAAATGGATCTTGAGTAAATAATTCCCAAAAGGAATTTTATTGCCAATACTTGGGTAATCTAGAGAGTAGTTCCAATTGCACATCCTTGGATAATGATGGCCAAGATTGATCAATTCTAATTGACCTTGAAACTTGAATAAAGACTTAGTCTTTATTATTAAGATCTCTTAAACTAACAAAAGCATCTTCGCTTACCCATGGGATTTTTAGAGAACTTCCGCTCAAATTAAGTCCATGCATACACTGATGCCTCTCGAATTCCAAAGCTAAGAATCTTTGATATACCTTTTGGTTATATAAATATTTAAACTTAATTACCAATACCGGTGGTTTGCAAATTATATGGGAACTACTTGCTATTAAACTTTTCTTGAAAGATTCTAGGCTCACATCTAGGGAGATTTTCTTTTTTCAAGAACTTTAGATTCCTGCCAAGGAATCAAGTAATACTAAGACAATGATTCATCATGGAGTCTTTTCCTTTACTGGAAGGATATTTGAAAGACATTCTAAGACTTTCAAACAATATCCAGAACCTTTACTGATTCAATTATGTTCATTTCTTGAGTATCAAACTAGAGAATAAATATCACCTTTATGATATGGTTTCCTATTCCACTATGAAAGTTTAACTTGAACTTTCATTTATGTGATATTGATTCCTGTTCTTGAGTTTGATACAAGATGCTACTATGAACACATAATTTTGAACTTTATCGCTTGTTTAGAAAAGATTCATGGATTGGAAATCCATATCTTGGAACTTTGTATTCCTAAAAACATTCACAGTTGGATTCAAGACTTTAGGAATTTATCTCATTTCCTAAAGATTACTTACTTTGGTTTCCACTTTAAGCTTCAATTAGGTTAAATGAATCCAGAACTTAACTCTCTAAAAGAGTTCTTTCAACTTTCAATGATTGCTTAGCAAGTTGCATCATTACCAGAGCTTCAATCATCATGGAACCTAACATCCTCCTATTGAATGTCAAAGTTTAATTGATGCTAAGGTTCAAAGGTATTGAACATCAAAGTTCAATTGATGCTAAGGTTCAAACTTTGATTCGCATCACTTCTTGGGATAGAATCGAAAGTAAAAACTTCAAAAACTTTATGGTTTTACAAATTTGGAACATCTCTAACTATCAATGGAACTTTAAAAGTTCCATTAGTTTACATTCCAATTGATTCTATTTGATTGCTATCCCGTCTTGGGATAGAGTCAAATAAAAGCATTCCAAACCATCCTACTTGGATGCATGATTTCTAAAATCCAAGCTAACGACTTCATCTCAGCGTGTCGTTAGAAATCTCTAAGTTTTCTCCTAGACTTAGATTCATCATGGAAACTTTCAAACAGCTCTATTTTCTTGCCATTCCAATGAGCAAGAAAATTGAACACTTGACTTTCAAAGGGCTTGCTTTTCCTAATCAAGAATCCCAATTTATGACACCTAAGTATCACGTCTGGGAAAAAAAATTAGCTACTTGAGTTGCATGGCAGCTAGGAGCCTTGCAACTACCTAGTTTGCTATTTTCCCTAGCTATCTAAGCCAAGTTAGAACAAAGAGATAATGAAAGTATAAGTATTCAACTACTTAAACCACAATCATGCATCTGCAAATGCCTGTTCTTGCATGCAAATGCATGTGAGTGCATGCATGTGTTGGCATTCTCCTTTCATGCACTGAACTTAAATCAAGCAGTTCTTGAGCTCAAAAATGCATGTTCCCAATCATTCATGCATAAACATTCTCCTTGCTAACTTATTTAAAAAGATATAAGAGTTCTTGTGCATAAACTTGAGCATTAAATATCTTTTCAAGCAAGAAGAAAACGTGTTTTGTGCATGAAAACATTCTTTGAAAAAGACAAATGCACCAACATTCTTTCGTCGATGCATGCCTATGCTTGATAAGTGTTTTCATACTTCGATGCTTTCCTTTTTTTTCTTTCATTAAATCGCACACAATGCTTTCAAAATAGAAGATTTGTTCCCTATTTCAATGATAATAGCAATGCATTCTATATGAAAGCATAGGATAAAGCAAATATTAAAATGAAGATATCAACTCGTAAAATACTTATCTCCACATCAAGCTACATCATTCCCTTGATCCTTGGGAAGAGCCAACCTTCATAGCCATGCTCATAATTGGCTTCAATCCTCTCATCTTTTGCTTTGTGTGATAATCGAAGAACAATTGTGCTCCTTTTATCCTTGAAAATACTTGGAAAAAGTAGACCGTCGGGTTGTTGAAGGTAAAATAGATGGGAGACGCTTACTACTCAAGTATGGATTTGAAACCGATATCAACCGTATATTGCTTCAATCCCATACATATAAGTATAGATGTATGAGGCTACTGAAGGTATAAACATGTCTTAACTTGCCTTCATTTGTAGCTCAGTAATAAAGCAATGGGCTGTAGTCGGATGGGTCATCGGTTCAACCCCGGGATAGCAGATGTTCTCTAAGCAGATTGATTAGATGAACACAAAACAAAAATTTATAAGTGTTGATAAATATTACACAAGTTGACCGACTGGTCTAGACTGCTAATTGTACTCGCAGAGGTTTGAAGTTCGAATCGAGACAGCCGTCTCTAAAAAGCTCGTCCTTTTACTTCTCTTGTATGAAAATTTGCAGCGTCATATGATAGGTTGTAATAAATTGCACACGAAATTCATCCTCATCGGCTGTGTTCGAGTGGATAAAGCAGAGTCATCCGCTTTCAGATCTCGGGCTCAAAGCCCATCGTACCCTCTGCAGAATGTAGTTCTTTTATTTCTCCCCAGCTTCTACGACAGCACCGCGTAGGACTTTGTATATAATTAGTACAAAAAAAATACTTATCAAGAGATAAGGCGCCGATGGTTAGCGCGTCGGCATCTTGTGAGGCAATTGATGTGTACGAAACCGGTTTTTCAGAAGCTGAAGATGAACCCTTTTGCTCATCATCAATGATCTTTTATAATGCTCTACATCAAGACTTATATAGTTTGCAGATGTTCACTGCGCTCGCTATGTTGGATAGAGAAGCGACCTTAGGATTGCAAGGCGCGAGTTGAAGTCCTCACTGCATCGTCCGAAGCTGGAGTATTCGATTTTGCTTAAGTTGTGGACCTCTTGAGCGATGCTAAACGAGCTTGGAATAATAATAGTACGTGGACAAGATATTACCGACGTTGTGGTTATGTTGTCTAGAGGAGAGGCGTCTGCAAAATAAAGTAATGATTTCGACTCTGACTACCAGCACTCATAGATAAACTATGATCTGTAATTTCTCTTTTGCTAGTGAAAGAAATTCGATAGAGAACGTGAATTGCTACCAAGAACGATTCCGTTGAATGAGAAAAAATGCAACAAAAGAATTCGCCAAGAGGAACTTAAGAAGATTGCATCTACACAATCTTTCATTAAAGCTTGCATGAAGAAGATGTTGAATCCTAGAAGAACTCAATGAGAGCTTAAGGAAGATGATGAGCCACCAATGTCACCATGAAAGCTTGCTCTGATACCAATGCAAGATTACGACCACCACGTGCTAGAGAGATGACTCTCCTCCCAACCAAATGCCTCTATATATAGCTCTCCCCAGGGGACTACCTTCTTGGGAAGGTGGATACTAACCATCCATGTGTCAACCATGTAACTGCATGTGCACCAAGTGTCCCAGTTGGGTAGGTGGATACTAACCATCCATGTGTTGGCCATGTAACTGCATGTGTGCCAAGTGTCCTAGTTAACTCGATTTAACTCAGTGGATGCTTCTAGAAGGCTCTAGATCTCTTTGGGAAAGATACTCTCCCCATGAACCCCACGGGGATTGAACCCAAGACCTCCTCCTTCACACCCTTGAGACTTAACCACTGGGCTAAGTGGATTACTTGTTCAAGAGCACAAGACCTCCTAGTAAGTCTAAACTTGAGATCTTTGGCCATACATACAGATGACCGAACGTCATCCGATTTTAGATCCATCTGAATCGGTCGGACCCCTAGATCATAAACTTACTTTATTACAAATGAGATCAATTATATGTGTCTAATTGATATTGGGAAATTCTAGTAAGATAAGCCATCTACATCATGAATAGGTTTTCCACTTTAGGTCTTCATGCGTTAAATCCATATGAAGCATGGTATGATAAAAAAAACCATACCTATCCCATCTGAAGACTTTTGTGTGTGTATGTTATGTGCATGTGCCTTATGAATTGAGGTATAAAATGAAAGAAAAATCCTTAAGGGTGTATATTCATTGGGTATTAAAGTGAGTAGAAATGCATTAGATGCTATGATCCTAAAACCAAAGAGCTAAGATGTTCTCTTTGATGAATTGTTGCTTTGATATAATGTAAAAGATTTATTGCAGTTTGAAGACATACATGATGTTGACAGAAGACATATACAAGACCATGAACATGTGGAGATTTTTGTTCCAAATTTGATGCAACTTTCATCCTATACCAAGGATGAATAATTTAAGAACTCTCATTGCAATTGCAACCCCAGAGAGTTGTAAGATCTACCAACTAGATGTCAAGAATGCTTTCTTAAATTGTGATCTAGAAGATATGATTTTCATGAATCATGGATCTGCCTAAAGTCTTTGAGGATCATAAGTATCCTCATCATGTGTGTAGGTTAAAGAAGGCCATTTATGGTATCAAACAAACCCCAAGATCTTGGAACCAAAGGATTTTTTGATATACTTAGCCAAATATGTCTAGAAACAATGTGATGCAAATGTTTTTACTATACATGAAGAAGGAGGGTGATCTAGATGTCTACATTTGCATTTAAGTGAATGATATTATCCTTCTAGGGGCTGATGAAGCACACATTAGAGACATATAAGGAAATCTTGAAAAAGTATTGGAGGTTTATTATCTTGAAGAATTGAAGTATTTCTTAGACATATAAGTAACGTACAAGGAGAAAGGCATATAAATCATACATAACCTAGAATATTCTTAATCTAGTCACAAAGTATGACATGTGTAAGGGTAAAACAATTGAGAATCCATCATAGATGAATCTAAGTTGAGTGTACACGAAGGAGAAGATATTAAATATGTTACTTTGTATACATCCATTGTGGAAGCTTTAAACTATGGAACTCTTACTAAGCCACACATCAAGCATGTAGTAGGAGTTCTCTTACAATTTATGAAAACTTTGAAAGGAAAACACTTAATAGCAGCTAGGAGGGTTCTACAATACCTCAGAGGCATTATAAATGAAGGTTTATTTCATGATCGTAATGACGATTTTCATGTGAAGGACCATTTTTTATGTAGATTGGAAAGGCTTGAAGGATGAGAGGAGTACATGCTATCTAGTCATGATTAGAAGCAAGGCTATCTTTTGGAGCTCCAAGAAATACTAAACATTAGGCCTATACTCAAGTGAAGCTAAATATAGATCTTTTGGCCTCTTGATTTGTGATCTTATGTGGTTGAATGAGCTATACAAAGATTTAAACTTGCAAAAGAAACAGATTCCTATATGCGCGCCAACATTATTAGTGTACATAACCTCGAATCTAGTTTTCCATGCTAGGTCTAAGCACATTGAAGTAAACTACCACTTCATTGTAGAGATGATGATTGGAAAACAGGTCAGGATAGAGCATGTGAGTACCGATTATCAATTTTCAAACATTTTTACAAAAGATTTGGATGGAACAAAGATGCTAAACTTTACGAGAAGCATTGGTATGACATATTCAAATCCAAGGTTTGTGGGGGAGCGTTAGAATCAAGCATTAAACTTATGTGAAAGCTCAAGGGCGTGGATGATGAGTGGACATATCATTTGGGGGCATCACATTACAAATTTTAGCTAACATGGAGTTTCAAAATCTTTCTTAATTCATAGCTCACCAAAAAGTTAAGTGTTGAAGTTTCAACCACTTTCTTAATTCATAGCTCATCAAAATGTTAAGTGGTAATTGACAAATTCCTCCTAAATTAAAGAATTATTTGACATCTTATTTATGTATGAAACCAATCCATGAAATAAATTCCATGAACCTTAAACTCTTTGTAGTTATTTTATAGTTTTTTAAGCTTCTATTATAGATAATTGAAAATATCTAATAGCATTCTCGAAAGTCTCATATTAATTCCCTATGAAAACTCTAACTTAGAGTCAAAATAGTGAGTATGGGACACCATGGAAGAAAACATGTGGGGGCCTACAACCTTTCGAAGTTGCATAGGGGTGTTGATTAATTCCCAAGAAACCTCTTATATAGTGGGCTAAGAGGGTTTGAGATTGGATGGTGGGTAGTCTTTTATGCTTGTGCTCTCACACAAGTTTTCCTTACACTCCACCAAGAAATTCACATTCAGCTTATTTTCTCTCTTCTAATAAGTTTCTAGCCTCTACATTAACCTCATTTTTCTCATGCATAAACACCTCTATGATATTAGAATCTAAAGATGAGTCACCAAAATTACTTCCATTTCATTGTTGGGAAAAATATTGATTGCAGAGGAAAATAAAGGACGCTCAAAACTTTGTTATGGTATCCATTGACCAAGTTTACATATCAAACAATCATAATAGAATCTAATGTAAAATGAAGTATGTACACGCTTCACTCATTTTACAAAGGTATCTATTCCCCTTTTCCACTAAATGTACCTTGCTCATGTGTGGTAATTTTAAAAATTAAAAATATGGGAGTCTCTAGAAATGTAAATTCTTCGAACACTGGCATACAAAACAATGGATAACAACATAGCAATGTCGTCCTACAAAACTAGACACATGTGAAGTTCTAAGAGTTACTTATATCCATTAACATGTTATGCTTCAAAGATGACAAGAACAATATATCAAGTTGTGAAAAAGAAGATAATATACCTTAATCATCTCTAATCTATCAAATTGAATTGTTGTGGAGGGTACAAGATATGTATGCGTGTAAAAGAAAGCTCTCTTATGTAAGCGTTGACCAAGAGGTACATGTAGAAATAGTAATTTCTGAATACTCCGAATACCTACATGGAGTGTTTAAAAGTACTTGTAAGGCTAATTGGTTGCCCCTCTACCAAAAGTAACAGGTAATATTTTTTATGAAGAAAAGAACATTTAAATAGGTAAGAGAAAGACTCAACATCATGATCCATACAACAATGTAGAGTAATACTTTCAATTGATAGGATATCTAAATATGTTTTTGTTTTTGAATTGCATACTTGACATTGTAAAAACATGTTGTACAATGAAAAAATTCCATTGTCTTTAAATTTCTTAAAGCCCAAGAACTCCTTTCCAATGAATATCTAAGTTTCTACGATGTGCACACACACCTTTGCAAATGTGAGATCTTCATCTTTTAATAGCCTACAAGGGTTAGATGTTTGCATTGGAGTTCAAGCTCTTAAATTTGCAATAGGAGTTCAAATAGGAAGCTACAAAGGTATTGATATGGAGACATATGAGTTTTAGTAATATGGTAGAGAGAGATACTAGTAGAAAGAGATGATTTTTTTAGGACTAAGAAAAAAGTGAGATTTAGATGGGAAAAGTAGAATTTTGAGATTATTTTGATAGTGTCCTTCTTTTTAGCTCAAGAAATGCGTGTATTTCAAATTTGTAGTTAAAAACGACACTTTTGACCCTAAAAAGTGATTAAAGGTCATTCAATGGTGTTATTAAGTGGATTATAATGTTTTTGAAAAGTTTGAATTTTTGGGCCAAGATTCATTTCCTTATGTAGTGGAAAATCAATAACTAAGGGGAAAATCTATTCTTATTCCTCCATTCAACCTAGTATTCTTTAGGATATAAAATTTTTCAATCGCCCTTTTTTTATTGTTCCATCACTAATCACTCCTTAAATCTGAAGGATCCATCCACAGTTCATTTTTTCCCCTAAAATATACACTAGCTCAACTCAATGTAAACGAGTGTAGGAGCCATCTATAAATAGGAAAAATGGAGATATATGGCCTTTCCTAGATAGCTAGACATAATAAGCAATTGTACATGGGCATTCATTGCTCATATGTGAGTGATACACGATATCCATTGAAAATAGTGTGTGAAACCACAAAATTGACTTCATGATCAACAGTATAAGTGAAAATGATCCCTATCAAGCCATGAGTTCTTAATCCAACTCAAAATCAATATGCAAGAACATACGACTTCCAATGTGTGTCCCACAATTTAGTTAAAGTGCTAGTATCCTATTTGGAGAATGATCTATGCTATCACTTTCCTACAAAGAAACAATACCCTCTATCAGATTATCCTCCCTAGAAATATACTTTCCAAGTTTACTAACATGAAACACTGATTGGACTCTGCAATCTAGGGGAAGCTCTAATCGGTATTAAACATCACTAAGCTTCTTAATTATCTTCCAAGGTCCATAAAACCTTGGTGAAAGCTTACTACAATTCCCTATGGATAGTGAAGTAGATCTAGTTGGTACTTGAAGAAAGACTCGATCTCCTTCCTCAAAGGAACTAGGAGAGCTCTTCCTATCAGCATACTCTTTTGCCCTATCAGTTGCTTGCGACATCTTGGTTTTAGCTATTTCTAGATTTTCTTGGAGGTTCACTAAGAATTCCGAAGCACTAGGACATTTCTTTGACATTCCTATGGTAGTGGAAGCATTGGGATTCATGCCAGAGCTCATCTCAAAAGAGACATTCTTGTCACCTTATGCAGTCTATTAGTATAAGAAAACTCTACTAATGGCGTAACTATCCCAATCTATCTTTTGCTCAGACACGTATGCCATGAACATGTACTTAAGAATGTGGTTGACCCTCTCGGTCTGACCACCTCTCTGTGGATGATCACCGCTACTAATTTTCAATGACACTTTTAGTTTGTCAAATAGAAACTTCTAGAAGTGTCCTACTATACACTAACACATCATCAACAAGATCCACAACACACTTTCCAATGAAGAGTCATAGAATATGTTAAACGCTTAAACGCGAAACTAACTGTCAGAAACACATTTAAGCACCTAAGTGGGTTCTTGGGAGTGGTAGGGGTCTGTTAGACAGAGGCCCTGTACTTAGTTCCCAAAATAACCACTTCAGATACAGTAATATACTGATGCTAAGAACTCTGTCAAGGTTTCATGACACTTACAATTCTCGTCGTAGCTCGGCCAACGTGTACTGAATACACAAAGATGCTATATTGCTAAACTTACTGAAGATACCAGAGATAAGAGTGATAATTCAACCTTTACCGAATAGGTACCACAATCTGCTCAACGTCTGAAACACAGAGAATTCAATTATTCAGATACACCGTACTCAAGATCCAGTACTTAACCCAAGAATCCTTACTGTAGCTTAGCCCTTACCGTAGGATGACAGATCTCAATGCTGGAGACAACACTATCCCGCGTAGTGTTAGAACACTATCATAGTTTCACAGACTTCGCTAAACAACTGGCAGAACATTCCCAGATCGAGTACTAACACAATACACGTCCCTGACACAAAGATCGCAATAAAGATTCGCAGACGATTCACTTCAGACAACAGTTCGATAACAAATCAACAGAACGAGACAGATGCTTCAAATTACCCAGCCCTGCACACAGTAACGTCACCACTCAGTCACTCAGATGAATTGTCACACTAGATCAAACTCCGAATCAGACAAAACAAGACACAATTGTGCACAGAATACACAGAATACTCAGAAATTAGTTAAACAACGCTACAGCAATGCTCGGACAATCACCCAGACGAACAGTCTGGTGATTCCACGAATCGTCCCTCAGCATCTCTTTTCATTGCTTTATATAAAAGATTACAACTGTTATGTAACAACTTTTCGCGCGTGCGAACACAAGATTCAGTTTTACATTTTCCAATCCGGCGGCCGACTAACAAATATCATTCATTAACATCATAAATGTAGCAGATCCATTAGTCAAACCAAATGGCATGACTAAGTACTCATAATGCCCAAAGAGGGTCCTGGGAAAATCAACAACTTGTCGATCCCACTACAACATATCGAGGGAATACCGACGGTCAGTGTACTGACGGGCAGCTGTCGGCGTCGGTATACCCCTCGGCAAATTTGGGAAAGCTGCATGGCCTCGGAATAACAGCTACGTTGACTCTGAATCACGGTGTCGGTATATGCGTCGGTACTTTTCTAGAAATACAAACGCTTATACCGGCGCTCCCTTTTTAATCGGGCCCGAACCCAAAATTCGTAATTTTGCTCGTTTTGAATGTAGAACTTCTGCTTTTGGGTTTGCGTACGCCAACAACAGAACTCTGTTTGTCATCCTCTCTCTCTCTCTCTCCCTCTCTCCCTCCCTTCCCTCTCTCTCTCTCTCTCCCTGTCTCTCTCTCCCTCCCTCTCTCTCACTATCTCTCTCTCTCTCTCTCTCCCTCTCTCTCTCTCACTCTCTCTCCGTCTCTCTCCCTCTTTCTCTCTCCCTCTCTCTTTCTCTCTCCCTCTCTCTCTCTCTTTTTCCTTTTTCTATGTTTTTTCTTTACTAATATGTTCTTTGTTTGGTTTTGCAAGAGATTTTGGGATGCATTCTTTGGAAATTCGACGAAGAAGAACTTCAAGTGGATTTTGACGATCGTGTCAAACAATTCTCTCTCTCTCTCTCTCTCTCTCTCTCTCTCTCTCTCTCTCTCCTTCCCTCTCTCTCTCTCTCTAAACACACCTCTATTTTTATAGATTTGACGCTTTGGTAAGTAGATCGCACATATTGTATCACTCTATTTTCTTTCTTTATATTTTTTCTTTTCTAATATCTTCTCTCTTTAGTTTTGCAAGAGATTTTTTAGATCAAAGCTTTGGAAATTCAATGAAGGAGAATTTCAAGTGGATTTTGACAACTTTGATTAAAAAATTACATCAATGTAAGTAAAACATATATCACTCTTTTATCTTTCTTTATATTTTTGTTTTCTAATATCTTCTCTCTTTATTTTTGTTTGAGAGAAAGAGAGAGAGCGAGAGAGAGAGAGAGGGATATGCATATGCATACGTGCATGCATATGCATACATGCATGCATATGCATACATGCATGCATGCATATGGATACATGCATGCATGCATGCATATGCATACATACATGAATGCATATGCATACATACATGAATGCATATGCATACATACATGAATGCATATGCATACATACATGAATGCATATGCATACATACATGAATGCATATGCATACATACATGAATGCATGCATATGCATACATGAATGCATGCTTATGCATACATACATGAATGCATGCATATGCATACATCAATGCATATGGATACATGCATGCATGCATATGGATACATGCATATGCATACATGCATGCATGCATATGCATACATGCATGCATGCATATGCATACATACATGAATGCATATGTATACATCTATACATGCATACATACATGCATACATGCATATGCATGCATATGTATACATGCATGCATATGCATACATGCATGCATGTGTATACATGCATGCATATGCATACATGCATGCATATGTATACATGCATGCATGCATCTGCATACGTGCATGCATATGCATACATGCATGCATGCATGAATATGCATACATGCATGCATGCATGAATATGCATACATGCATGCATGCATGAATATGCATACATGCATGCATGCATATGCATACATGCATGCATGCATATGCATACATGCATACATGCATGCATGCATATGCATACATGCATGCATGCATATGCATACATGCATGCATGCATATGCATACATGCATGCATATGCATACATGCATGCATATGCATACATACATGAATGCATATGCATACATACATGAATGCATGCATATGCATACATGAATGCATGCATATGCATACATACATGAATGCAAATGCATACATACATGAATGCATGCATATGCATACATGAATGCATATGGATACATGCATGCAGGCATATGGATACATGCATATGCATACATGCATGCATATTCATACATACATGAATGTATATGTATACATGTATACATGCATACATACATGCATACATACATACATACATGCATACATACATGCATACATGCATACATATGCATATACATACATACATGCATGCATATGCATACATATGGATGCATGCATATGCATACATATGGATGCATGCATATGCATACATATGGATACATGCATATGGATACATGCATATGCATGCATGCATGCATGCATGCATATGGATACATGAATGCATATGCATACATGCATGCATATGCATACATGCATATGGATACATGCATATGGATACATGCATATGGATACATGCATATGGATACATGCATATGACCAGGACGTGGAAAAACATATGACCAGGACATGCATGCATATGCATACATACATGAATGCATATGCATACATAAATGAATGCATATGCATACATACATGAATGCATATGCATACATACATGAATGCATATGCATACATACACGAATGCATGCATATGCATACATGAATGCATATGCGTACATGCATGCATGCATATGGATACATGCATGCATGAATGCATATGCATACATGAATGCATATGCATACATGAATGCATATGGATACATACATGAATGCATATGCATACATGAATGCATATGGATACATGAATGCATGCATATGCATACATGCATACATGCATGCATGCATATGCATACATGCATGCATGCATATGCATACATGAATGCATGCATATGCATACATACATGAATGCATATGTATACATGAATGCATATGCATACATGCTTAAGCATGCATATGCATATGCATACATGCTTAAGCATGCATATGCATATGCTTACATGCTCAAGCATGCATATGCATATGTAAGCAAGCAAGCATATGCTTACATATGCATACATGCTTAAGCATGCATATGCATATGTAAGCAAGCAAGCATATACATACATGTATATGTACATGTATGTATACAAGCAAGCATATGCATACAAGCTTAAGCATGCATATGCATACAAGCAAGCATATGCATATGTATATGTATATACAAGCAAGCATATGCATATGTATATGTATATGTATACATGTATGCATATGCATATGCATACATGTACGCATATACATACATGTATATGTACATGTATGTATACAAACAAGCATATGCATATGTATATGTATACATGTATGCATATGCATATGCATATGTATACATGAATGCATATGTATACAAGCTTAAGCATGCATATGCATACATGCAAGCATATGCATACATGAATGCATATGCATACATGAATGCATATGCATACATGAATGCATATGCATACATGAATGCATATGCATACATGAATGCATATGTATACAAGCTTAAGCATGCATATATATACATTGGATGAGATGAGATCTTCATATTGCATCAGATGGGATCTCCACGTACACCTTGGGGTGCACATGATCATGATGAATCGAAGATATATCATATCCGTAATGGAGCTCCAGTTATAAATGCGGCGGGGAAAGTCAATGCGACAACGTATACGACAACTCTGCTCTTTCGAATTCTATCATTCAGTAATGTTAAAATGGGCCGAACAGGATAGAGACTCTAAAAATCATATCACACAATGCAAATATGAAGAGTACCAGCCAGCACCTGGCAATCCTGTTGTGAGTTCCGATTGGATACAACATATAGCACGCGAAGTGATGTCCCATCGAAGATCAGAAGCTCGCGATGCTTTCAAAGCAGGCTTACCGAAGCTTGTATGGCTAGACGCCGAAGAATGGGAATTGATTCAAGATGAACATCAACATACTCGTGATTGGTATCGTCAACAAAGAGATGTGGCGGCCACACGGTTAGATACGGTTGGAACGTCGCATTTAGGTAGCGGTAGATACGACAGTATGCACTACCAATTCGTAAGTATGATGTTAATTATTGAAGTTGTTTGTGTTAAGTATATTATGTATATTAATCTAACATTTTGCATATTTACTATAGGAGTTGGCAGTGAGTCGTCCTCCAACGCGAACTGAAGAATCGTATGGATATCGACATGGAGTGACTGCACTGTTACAAGACTTAGAGGGACACGGTGCAATCGTCTCATGGGAGAATATTCTTGATTAGGTAAAGTTATATCTTGGTTTCGTGTTTCTAGTTGTTGTTTATAAATGTCATGTTAATTGGTCTTATTTTATACATATGTTTTGTTGTAGGATTGTAGGTGTAAATATTTTGATCAATGCCACAATTTTGTATCACACTCGCATACGACAATGATGAACCATAATTTTGTATTCGATTCCTATATGGAAGTGTTTTGTCACATTGCCACAATTTTGTATTACACTCCTATGTGGCAATGATGTACCATAATTTTGTATTTGATTCCTATATGTAAGTGCTTTGCCACACTTTTGTACATTTTGCATTTATGGAATATACGGCTTTCTGTACATGAATCATTGTTCATTTTTTTTCATATAAGTTTATGTTTTGGTTGCCATTAGAGTACATAACACATGTACTCAGTTGGGCAGGGTGTATTGTCTTTTGCTAAACAACATCATGCTTTAGCAAAAGACAACACACTCTGTCCAAAAAAATTTGTGCAGGTATGGTCGTCGGTATACGCGTCGGTAGGTCCAGTATGGTCGTCGGTATATGCACCGGTACACCCAGCGGACGTCGGTATAGACGTCGGTATTTGCATCGGAAATACCAACGCTTATACCGGCGCCCATACCAGCGCTTTGGTTCTGACGCCTACACCGACTACAACACCGACGACGCGAAGAATTCACGCCCGTTCATTTGCCTTGGTAGCAACCTCGGTATACCCTCGATATGTTGGAGTGTCCCACGTCTCTGTTCCCTTCCCATCGGCTAATTCTACTATGTAAGCATACTCTAACTGCATAATCTCTAGATGTAGCCTCTTGACTAGTTGGGAACTAATCACATTATGTGTTGACTAGGGTCAAAGAGTACCTTGGCAAATTATCTCGCCACAACTCCCCTCATGACAATGATTTCTGTATTTGGAAAGTGATATTCTTTGTGTGCCATTGATGAAAGCACAATGTCTCACACAGGTTGGACCTTCTTCGTGATTTCCATGGCCACTATGGGAGATGATATATGGGATGGGGAATCTCCAAAGTCCTCATCTCCATCACTCCCTGCCTGAGTGAGATTAATAACTATGGTGGCTGCTATTTTCTTTTTCTTAGGATAGTCCTTGAAGAGCTGCTGCCCTAGACACCCATAGCATAACCCCTCTTTCATTGCCTTCTCTTTCTACTAAGGGGTAAGAATAGACTTATTATATGCCCTCTCAGTTAGAGTCGACACTTTCCTTTTACCTCCTGAAACTGTCTTGATCATATGCACCTTTCTAGCCTCTCTAAAAGGTTGTGCAATAATCAAGCCAGGAGTTGATGTGTGGAAGGGTCGGCTTACCTTAGTCCATGAGGAGCTCTGACCCTGGGATCATGTGGCCCTATGGCCGTCCTCATAGACTAAAGCCATCTCTGTGGCTTGTACCAAGGATTGACATCTCTAGTTCCTCACCAAAGTTCTAATGGCTTCTCTTAGTCCCAAGATAAACTTGTGGACTTGAAGAAACTCACAAATAGTATGGGGTACTTTAAGAAGTACCTCTTTGTACTTATCCGAGTACTCCTAAACAGTGTGATTCTTCTAACTGATGAAGAACCATGTGGATATCTAGACCTCTCATTAGGTGGTATGAAATCATTATAGAACAAGACCTTGAACTAATCCCAAGTCGTGTGTTCTTTCTTATCTTGTTCTATCTTGCACCACCACCTATGGGTGACATCCATGAGGTTACAAGTGGCCTGCTAAATTTTGTGCCTATCGTCCATGATATGACACAAATGGAAGCACTGCTCCCACTTGCTGAGCTAATGCTCAACAGCATCAACATTCCTAGCACTAGTTGAGCCATGGTATCTAGACAGCTTAAGATCCTTAAGCTGCCATCTAGCCTCTCTGACGAGGATGCTACCTCTAGGGACTTCTAGAGCTTGATGCTCATGTGGAGCATCTACCTCCATCCCTCGTAAGTCAGGCTCATGCACATCTTCCTCTTTCGTGGAACCATGCATGTGTTCCAAGACATCGTGAAGTGTGCAGTCTAGATGGGCAATCCTAGCACTCATGATCTGAGTGGGATCTACGGGGTGCTCTTCCATGAGTGTATCAGTCCTACTACATGATGATTGGTCTTGGTTTCATACTAGGGTATGGTTTTGGTCACTTTTTTTCTGTTTTTATGTTTTCTTTTTTCGAGTTTTACGATCGATGTATACCTAATATAAAGAAGTGGCAGCAGAGAATAAAACAAGTCACAACCCTTTGCTTTTAAAAACGGATAAAACAAGAAACTTTTAGTATGTTTGCTACCCGTTAATGCATATGCATATAATGAATCCTAAACATTTTGGCAAGATAATGGTATAAAAAATGAAAATCTCTCTCTCTCTCTCACTAATGGGAAACACTCACACATGCAGGTTGAGCGGTTGAAAGTTTGAGCAGTTGAGCCAAAATTTTTAGGATTCATTATATTTATATGCATTAACGGGTAGCAAACATACTAAAAGTTTCTTGTTTTATCAATTTTTAAAAGCAAAGGCTTGTGACTTGTTTTATTCTGCTGCCACTTCTTTATATTAGGTATACATCGAGCATAAAACTCGAAAAAAGAAAACATAAAAACAGAAAAAAAGTGCCCAAAACCATACCCTAGTATGAAACCAAGACCAATCATCATGTAGTAGGACTGATACACTCATGGAAGAGCACCCTGTAGATCCCACTCAGATCATGAGTGCTAGGATTGCCCATCTAGACTGCACACTTCACGATGTCTTGGAACACATGCATGGTTCCACGAAAGAGGAAGATGTGCATGAGCCTGACTTACTAGGGATGCAGGTAGATGCTCCACATGAGCATCAAGCTCCAGAAGTCCCTAGAGGTAGCATCCTAGTCAGAGAGGCTAGATGGCAGCTTAAGGATCTTAAGTTGTCTAGATAACATGGCTCAACTAGTGCTAGGAATGTTGATGTTGTTGAGCATTAGCTCAACAAGTGGAAGCAGTGCTTCCATTTGTGTCATATCATGGACGATAGGCACAAAATTCAGCAGGCCACTTGTAACCTCATGGATGTCGCCCATAGGTGGTGGTGCAAGATAGAACAAGATAAGAAAGAGCACACGACTTGGGATTAGTTCATGGTCTTGTTCTATAATGATTTCATACCACCTAATGAGAGATCTAGATATCCACATGGTTCTTCATCAGCTAGAAGAATCACACTGTTTAGGAGTACTCGGATAAGTACAAAGAGGTACTTCTTAAAGTACCCCATACTATTCGTGAGTTTCTTCAAGTCCACAAGTCTCTCTCTCTCTCTCTCTCTCTCTCTCTCTCTCTCTCTCTCTCTCTCACTTAATGGGCAACACTCACACAAGCAAGCTGAGCGGTTGAAAGTTTGAGCAGTTGAGCTCCTTGGATGTCGTGCTCGTGGGAGGGGGTCATATGGCCTCCTCTCTACTTCTCTTTTGCTCCCTTTTCCATAGACTGGTTGACGCCAACTACTACATGTAAAGATCGTGAAGAAGACGATGATGATCATGCAAAAACAAAAATGCCCCAAGAAACGCTCAGGCTTTCTTGAATCTCTTCTAAAATTGGCTTTCATACCAAGTGTGAGAAAAGCTAAAAATAAGGCTTGCGAATGATGTGTGTGCAATTCTTTTCCTATCGTTTTATATCCTCTTGTATTCTAAACATTGCAATGATGTGAATGATCTAATGCTGCCATGTGGCCATCATGCAACACTCATCCCCATTACTAATGAATACGTTAGGATATCCCCTGAGCTTGGGACCTTGGCTCTGGTTGGCCGTTGTCCCACAGACACATGGAGTGGTCCCTATGGACCAATGTCTAACATAACAAACCTTGATATGCTCATCAATAGAAATCTAAATCTAAAGTACAAGCATTTGATTCTTTCCAATGCTCGAAATCTTCAAATTATTCCGTATAGTGTAGCATTGTATTTAGTATCTTTATTTTTATCAATGCTATAAACAATGTCTATGTTTTCTATACAAATTGTCTATTTATGTTGTTTATCATGATTCAATATGGATCTTTCTCCAATCCTAATAATCTATTTTACATTATTCAGTAAATATCAAATTTAAACATAATCTTCATTAGATGTTAATGAAGCGCGTAACAACGGTTAAAGCCTCAGAATTTATAGGGTTGATTCAACCTGCACAGGCATCCAAGGGACCTCTTTATCCCCCACATTCAGGAGCTTCACATCAAATGGTCAATAAGCCGTGGCATATTGAACCCTGGAAAACATCAAATGGTCAATAAGTCGTGGCATATTGAACCCTGGAAACGTTGCATACGCCATGTGTCTTGGCAGAATTCCACAATGTGGATACACCAACATGCTTAAAACCCCCAACTTGTATGTGTTTGTGTATTTATGTTGGATAGAGACAGTGTATGTATGTGGGCTAGAGACAGGGAGTAAAATGAAGTGCCCTAGATATGAAGAGTGAGGAAGAAGAGTTCAACAAAAGTAAGACCGTTCATGTTCTTCAAATTAAAGAGAGGAGAGATCGAACCCAATTCAGTACCAGAGAGTAGTGAAAGTAAGCCTTTGACATTATACTTTTCTGTGGCGCCATATAAACGATGCGGGGAAAAATCTCAAAGATCATCAGCTCGATTATAGCTTTATACAGACACCCTACGTTTTCCTTTTTAAGGTTCAGGAGACGTGAAATCAAACAGACGAAGTTTTCACTAGGAACGCACTTCACGAAGTATGAGCAGAAAAGGATAGCTAACGAGCTGAGGCCTTCTGCAAACACATTCAGGGTGGAAAGTATAACAAAAACAAAAATAGAAATAAAAGATAGGACAAGCTTGTAACTAATTCTTTTGCCCCAAATGATTCAAAATCATGAAAGGAATAATGATTACAACTCAGAATTTAGCGCAATCATGGAAGCTCTAGCAATCTCGCAAGCAGGAGCAAAAACCCTGACTTGGAGAGCTTAATAATCAAGGGCGGCGGCATATACAGCCTATATACAGTCCTTCCGTTTATTGAAAGGCAAAAATGCGGTACAATTAAGGCATGCAACGCACAGGTTTTATTATAGGACATGGATTGCAGGAACGTCGTTTTGCTCCTGCAGATCAAGGTGGAGTACGTTCCTCGCTTCCGTGGATCGAGCTCCCAGACCGTCGCTGCCCGTGTCAGCACGCGTGGCCATTACTGTAATGGTGATGATTCTTATAGTCATGCTGAGAGCTCGCCTTGTTCTCAATCAGAGCCTTGACAATCTCCAGACCATACGGATCGCCTTCTTCAATAACCTTCAGAACCGTACCGCCTCCGGTGAAGAGGTAGTACTTGGGGCTGTGTAGAGCTTCGTGATAAAGCTTGGGATGTAAACTGCATGAATCGAACACCCGAACCAGAAAAGGTTTAGATAGGATTTTGTAAAACGACTGCGAAATGGGACAATGTAAGATACCGTTTCTCCGAGACCATCGGGAACCATCTGTAGATGATCACGGGACGGAGAGATTGATTATGCATACCTCTTGAATTCCTGGAGTGTATCTCCACCTCCGAGGAACTTCTGCGCAGAGATGTTCTGATCGATTACGGCGTCCATCTTGCTGGTGCCGTGCCAGAAGAGGGGCATTAGACCCATCACGGCGTTCACAAAGATGGTCTTGGCCGAGCTCAGCACACCCTTACAGGGATCAACCTCGAAGGACAGGGGATCTATGTCAACTACGTAGTTGTATTCCGTTCCGGCAGCGAAATCCTGCAAATGTCGACATGTTAAAATAGGATTCCTCAATCCTTGACGCACGCCAACATACAGATCTCTGTCTTCGATTTTACCTCTATGTTGATTGTTCGATATCGGCCCTCCTCACGCTCCTCTAGCGTATCAGATTCCACCAGAAAAGGTAGCTCGACGATCTTGCGTTCCGTTCTGTCCTGCTCTACCAGTCCCCTTGCGAGCTCGATATCACTTTCCTACAATTCATAATCATCATCAGGACGGTGCGAGTAGCTTAACTGGCATAGTATTAGTAAAGCTCACGGCCGACCTGTACGCCTTTGATCTTCACCCCATACTTTGCACAAAGGTACGTGTTGTAAATGACACCTCCAAGTATAAGATGATCAACCTTCTTGTAGATCTCTGTAAGCGGTCCAATCTTCGTGTCGTATTTAGCTCCGGCGACGATGGCAACAAATGGTCTAGTGGGTTGAAGGACCGACTTCACGTGATAGAGCTCATCCTATACGATTCATACTGAAAATCTTAAGAGGATGAATGCATAAAAATTGACAAGAATAATTTTAATTAAAAGAGTTGGACAAAACCTGCAGGCACAATCCGGCATAAGATGGTAAGTACTTCGCAATATGGTAAGTGGATGCGTGCGGCTGCCATGAGCCAAAGGCGTCATTAACATATACATCAGCCAGCCCTGCGAGCTGCACGACGAAGCGCTGAAGGTTTTCCGCTTTATCTTCCTCGCCCTATGAATCCATGGTGAAAGCGGAAATTTTCAGAAATTTTCAACGCCAAAGAGCAATAAACGAATCAGGATTCGTAGACGAGGCAGAAACTTACCGCGAACCAGCGAGTATTAGGAAGGTAAATGCCGCCGATTTTGCGGCTACGCAGGTCCTGAATGAGCCAGTTGATCGAGGTATCGATATCATGGATGCCATGGTCGTCATTCCCCACGTAAAATTGTGGCACCACAAACCTGATTCTTAGCTTGTGCTGCAGATAAGCCACGACGGCATCCACAGAATCATCTTTCTTGATGGTGATCTTCTTCGACTTCTTGTCGTAAGGGCGTCCGATATGCGTCATAATGATGGGGCTGTAGATACGTAAGGAGACCCGCCCCTGAGAGCTCAGATGTCAAGAATGAAGTTGAAAGATTATGTTACAATACTTACCGGCCGCCACGTTCTACAATGTTGTACATAGTCGCCAGCGTTACATCTATCCTATACTGATCAAGAATCTTCCCTGCATGAGAGTAAAGCAATGCTGAGACTAGTGAACAATGCCAGACACAGAAAAAATGCATCATAAAACATGCATCTGTCTTTAAACTGGCCATGTGCACTTCCTCGACAAACACGAGTCTCTGGTAAGGAAGCAATTAAAAATTTCATTAACGCTCTATAATCTTTACGAAAACTTAATCATTAAAACAGAACAAAACAGAATAAAACAGAATGAAACAGAATCCATGTAATATGAATCTGCATTAGCGTTCTTCGAGTTTACCTTCCCAGAACCTGGTATTGAATTCGACTTTCAACCCACATGATCGTCATTATCGTGGAGAAAAGAAAAATCAATAATCATGAGTTCCCTGAAATTTTTAATTGCTACCTTACCAACAGGGAACGAATTAAAGTTTTGCTCTACTGCTCCATATCATTCTTATCATCTTGGAGAAAAAAAAATGGCACTGCTTTCCTTAATAGGGAACAGGCCAATCCTACATTCTACAGTTTCTCCAGACAATTCTCCACGAGTGAAAGTCTTAGTTCGAGCATTCGGTGATTACTTTCAAAGACCCCTCATCGCAGGTTTGGGATAATCAGAGTAGAAGGCGCACCTTTTTTGACGACGTTATGATCGACTCGCAGGAGGACGACCTTGTCGTAGAGATCTGCGTCCTGCAGGAGCGGGAGGCGTGGGTCCAAGTCTGCGGGATCGCGCCCATCGTCGACGCTGTACCCTACATTCATGGTCATCCCGTTCTCTGGGCTGTACGGTGCCATTTGTAACTTCTCACAAGGATCTTCTGCTCTGTTCGACTCGTGGAGTCAACCAGGTCCACGCGCAAGCACAACTGAATACAACTAATCTGATATGCGAGTCCCCCAGAAAAGTTTATGTACTGTGTCTACAAGATAATAGCTATTCTGAACGCAGCTTAAGGCCGGAGCTACAGATACCGGAAACGGAAGTTTGGTGCTCAAAAATGATGGCAATCATTTAGGGAATAACACATCGTTCGAATGCCGGAGGTTGGAGCAAATTTTGAATGTCTTCTTGCCGTCCTGCCCATTTATAAGCTGTCGGGTTGGCATAATATTCTAGGCGCCTCAAAACCGGGGGATATAGTTTCATTTTACACATTCAGTGACGTGTATTGAGCATTCATGTATATCCAAGCGCGCGATTGTCGGACATTATGACGCATCCCTAGGGGCACACTCGAATCGCCTTCAAGTTCTACTGTAAACCTGATTACCTTCGGTGATTACCGTAATTTTTATGCAGAATTACGGCTGTGCCGAGTCTACAAGATTCCATTCCAACAAAGCATTATTATCTATAATAATGGTTCGTAATTTGTTATTCTCTAAAAACACAAGGGTCTGCACATATTTTGCCAGACATTGAAATGGTTAGTAATGCCATAATTCACCCACGCAGAAATTAAACTGAAAATCAAAAACTTATCCGTAATTGTGATTTTTTTTTTTTGAAATTCAGCTACAGGCGACGTGACAATAAATTGGCCCCTGAATTTTAATTTTTTCAGAAAGCGAATGTCGTCTGATAAAGAAAAACGCAGCCCATGTGTGTTTGCAGCGGACGCGTATACTATGCAGTGCGCGTAGCTTCTACAAGTAGCCACATCAGAGCTTTCCACATCAGTGATGACTCGAATACACAATCTGCGTTTTTGTCATTTCCATTTTCTGGTTTTAGCCATCTGTTCAGATTGGTTGTTGACCTGCCAACGTATGTTCTTCGGTTTCCTTTCATGGCCCACGTACTCCGAACAAAAACATCCCCTTTGCATTCTCAAAAAGCTTAAGCCACCATTTTACCACTTAGTTCGAAAGGGGCATACTAAATGAATAGTGGAGGTAGTTACACTAATCGCTACCGATTATTCGAGGCCCAATGCCTGAATTATTGATTATCATTTTCTCTGTTAATTAAAGCGTCCATGTTAAGTTGATTAAAGTAATGAGGAAAAGTTCCACATAGAAAAAAGATAGCAGATGTAAATGTTATTAGACACGGAGAAGATAACCGATGTAACTTGCAGCTTTAGATTATTGACGAATGTGGGATATTCTTTTCCTTTTTAAATTTTATGTCAAACTTTGGTTGCCATAAAGTAGGGGAATGTGGTAACAAGAGAATCCATAGATGATTGATGAGAAACCTTTTGATGGGCCCTCTCCCTCCTCACCAAACTTCTTTTACGTGCGCATAGTGACGAATATTTGGGAGTGCCTAGACATTAGATTACTTTATGCGGTTATCAATCGTTTTTTTGTTGGGCAGGACAATATGCTTCAGCTAGGGGAGGGAGAATATGGTAAATGAGGGAATCTATGGAAGATTGATGCTAATGCATTATTGGGAATGCATAGACATTGATTGATCACTTTTACAATTATTCATCGATTTTGTGTGGCGGAGAGATAGCATGCTTCTATAATTATAAAGAGAGTTCTTTTCGTATCCAAAGGTATATGGATTTTCTTTGAATCTAGATTCCCCACTTTGCCTCTTCCAAGATATTGTTCCAATGCTTTATTTAGCATCTTAACGCTCGTCCTAATATTTTTCATGCCAAAAATATTGGGACTTCTTTTCAAAAATGGTGTTTTCTATTTCTCTTCATAACTTGGTGCTGTGATGCTACAAACAAACATATGTTAAAGATCTTCTCTTCTATGAGTACCACTACACCATTACCTCCTCGTCTTAAGTGTCCCTATATTGCTATTGATCCAAATTCTTTTGAGGAATTAAATTTATCATTCTTTTCTATCAAGATAGGCTAATCACTCTAGGAATTAAATGATAAAAATGCACCCTCATATTCATAAGAAATTAAGTTTTAGCCTTTGTATTGAATTAGGGGCTACAGAAAAGATAGAACTCAGATGACAAAGATTTTTCTTCCATCATACTAATTGCAAGTTCCAATGAAAGGCTATCCTAATTGTACTACATGTGCGCTTCTAAGAGTTTAAACTAGAGTTTCAAGTTTCCCATAAATACTACTTTTTCCCCACGCTTAGGGTCACAATTATCATATTCATATCTCCTTGGAATGTGATTCTCAAATCATTCGTATGTTCTTATGAATATGTGTCTTCCTATCTATAAATCTTAAATAATTGATCCTCTCAACAAAGGGAATAATTTACATACAAGAGAACCATCAAAAAGCTCTTCTCGTGTCGAACACTATCTTCCCTCCTCTCGCTCTACACACACATGCACATTAACATCCATAGTGTTTTTGAGGAGAGGATTCTCCATTGACATTGCACGAAGCTTTCACATGAAGATACACTTTTTCCTTGTTTATTCTACTCGTGATATGCTCATTCAAATATTGTATCGCTAATATATCTCTATGTTACAAGAAAGATCTGTAATGTTGAAGAAACAACGTTGGAGCATCTAAGCGGGCTCAAGGATACTCATGCTCACTTTAATATCTAACTCATTGAATACATCTATTGTAAGATACCATATTGATTTCCCCCCCAAAAAAAAGTGTGTAGGTAATAATGAAATTTTACATTTAGGATATTCTAGTCATGTCTCCAAAATTTTGTAGCAATAAGTTTTTACATTTTCTCTCCAGAAAGTTATCACATGAAATTTGTGTGTTAAATTTGAGCATGAAGATGAAGGAATTAGGAAAAGTGTTGTATGAGAGAAACGTAGAGTACTCTTAGGACAAAAACTTTACTTGATTGAAATTTTTGTAGTTCCTATGTTTCATGTCTCATTTGGTTGCGTGAAGAGAGATAATTAAAGATATTTTTCATGCTTTTTCATCTTGCTCTAGAATTTCCGATTTTACAAGGCTCAAAAGTTATATGTGGAAGTAGATTTAGACCTAAGGCATCTCTAACACTATTGTATAAATTGAAGAACTGAATATTTTTATGTCTTACAAGCTTAAGCTAATTCCTCGCTCTTTTTGAGTTATAGGGCTTAGAAAAGTGTCATTTTTGGGTACTTGAAAAAAAGAGAGAGAAGCCTTGATTCATCTTATTCATGTTTGTGCATTTAGAGAATGCACATTGGTATATAGGTTATTTTGGGTGATTGAAATGTGTGTGAGTGTGTTGCAGGATTGCCTCTATTTTTGTAGGTACGATTCTTGAGGTGGACATGAAAAGTAGACGCATGGCCAGTCTCGAAGTCTTGCATGAGACATGCAAAAAGATGCTATCTTGGGCATGCAGATTCTAGGAGTGCATGTCTAGGAAGGCATTATTTTTCCTACAGTGGTAGAAAGGGGAGATCCAAAGACGAAGACTAAGAGCTAAGAAGGGATTATGGTCATGCATTGATCATGATCAGTTTCTGCTTCTGTGATTAACATTAGGATTGGGTTTGGGACTAAAATTACAATCGGGATTGAGATCAGCTATCAGGTGGTCGGGTGGATGAGGCTTCACATTAAAACTATTTGATAGATTTTGTAATGCAGATTAGATCTGCTTGTAAATGTGCACAGATAATAAAGTTCTCTCCCTCCCTCTCTCTCTCTCTCTCTATCTCTCTCTCTCTCTATCTCTCTCTCTCTCTCTCTCTCTCTCTCTCTCTCTCTCTCTCCCTCTCCCTCCCTCTCCCTCCCTCCCCTTGTTCTGTGCATACTCTATTTTTGTTCCTTATATCTTGTTGTGCCAAATTCAATTATTCTATACAGGATTGTGATTGAAGATTAAGAGACTTGTTACAAGTGGAATAAGAGCAGAGTTGGATTTTGGGACAAGATGTAGGCTTTGAAGAAGAAGATAGAAGATCAAGAGGAGCTAATCCATAGAATGAATGCAAAATTAGATAAAGAAAGATCCAACTAACAAAAAGAGGGTATTGTAAATGCTTTCGTGGACCTCAATGGTCAAGTGGTAATGGTGTCAAACATTGGTCTACAGAGACCATTCCATGTGTGTGTGGGACGAGGGCTAGTTAGCCAAGGTCCTAAGCTCGGGGTATATCCTAAGGTATTTGATGGTTAGTGGGGATGAGTGTTGCATGCTGGCCACATGGCGATGCTAGAACATTCCAGATCACTTCTATTTTAGATACAAGAGGATATAAATGGATGGGAGGAGAGTGGCACACACATCATTCGCATGTCTTCTTTGAGGAAAGCCTCACACTTGGTATCAAAGCTAAAATTAACAAAGTGTCACTAAAAATGAGTAGTGGTGATCATCCTCAGACAAATGGTCAGACGGAGAGGGTCAATCAAATTCTAGAGGATATGTTGAGGGCATATGTGTCTGAGAGACAGACAGACTGGGATAGTTATTGCCATTAGTAGAATTTGCTTATAACAATAGATCTCACAAGGTGACTGGGATGTCTCCTTTTGAGATGATCTATGGCATGAATCCCATTGCTCCTAGTACCATAGGAATACCTAAGAAATGTCCTAGTGCTTCTGATTTCTTAGCGAATCTCCAAGCAAACCTTGAATTAGCTAAAGCCAAGATGCAGCAAGCAGCTGATAGAGCCAAAGAATATGCTGATAGGAAAAGATCTCCTAGATCCTTTGAGGAAGGAGATCGAGTCTTCCTTTAGGTACTAGCTAGATCTACTTCATTGTCCACAGGGAATTGTAGTAAGCTATCACCCAGGTATTGTGGACCTTGGAAGATAGTAAAGAAGTTGAGTGATGTTGCATACCAATTAGAGCTTCCTCCAGATTGCAGAGTCCATCCAGTGTTTCATGTCAGTAAACTAAGAAAGTATATATCTAGAGAAGATAATCTAATAGAGGGTATTGTTTCTTTGCAGGAAACGGATAAAGCAGATCATTCTCCAGACAGAATACTAGATAGGAGATAGAAACGGTTAAGGAATCATGTCATCTAAGAGTATCTGGTAGCCTGGAGAGGATTACCACTTACTGACTCTACTTGGGAATCAGCATATCTGGTTCGCAAGTACTTTCCCTCATTCATCATTGAGGACAATGATCTTTAGAAGGGGGAGAGAGTGTTAGACATTGGTCTACAGAGACCATTCCATGTGTGTGTGGGACGAGGGCTAGTTAGCCAAGGTCCTAAGCTCGGGGGCATATCCTAAGTTTGATGGTTAGTGGGGATGAGTGTTGCATGCTGGCCACATGGTGATGCTATAACATTCCAGATCACTGCTATTTAAGATACAAGAGGATAAAAATGGATGGGAGGAGAGTGGCACACACATCATTCGCATGTCTTCTTTGAGGAAAGCCTCACAAATGATGGGGGCACATCGAACACACATAGAGCTAGATGACAATGTGAACATGAAGATGATGATGATGTAGGAAAGTGTGCACTTAAGCAAGTGTTTAAAAGAGCAAAATTAAATGAATTTGAGAAAACGTGGCAATTTTGCATCTACGAGGAGTCAGCAAACTATGAAGGAAATCATACATGCAGACAAGAGTACGTGAAGGGCCGATTCTCTGGAAAGAGTTTCGAGAGCAAGCAGAGAATCATTATTGTTCTCCACATTATCATACGGAAAAGAAATGGAATTATACTCCTTCAAGAAATAGGAGGATGATAGAAGTAACACGTTTGTTGAAGAATATAAGGAGAAATTTCTATGTTTGCATAACTATGCACTAGAAGTTTCTAGAGATGCCTTGAAGAGCAAATTATTGAGGGTTTACATGGAAGAGCTTCGCTATCAAGTAAAGGGGTCCGGATGTGTAGATTCTCTTGATGTGGTTGCAAAAGCAGAAAACTTTGAGAAGATGGAGAAGTTTACTATGAAAAGACATCCAAATCAAGTTTTATCTCAATAGGACATTGACCCCTGAGAACTATTTCAACAAATTACAATGTACAAAGATCGACTAACTCTATTAATGGTCAAGAAAATAAGCCGAAGAAAATTGACACACCTAAGAAGTGAGAACATATCATTGGCAACGTGATTCTGATTTCTTGGAGTGGGCCAAAAGATTGGTACTTTTCTTTTGATGTGGATAATAGGGACATCAGCATACGTTTTTGAGTTATGATTCTTTTCACAGTTAGTTCAAAATTTTGATAATCTAGTATTGATCCTCCAAATTGCTAAAGGCTTTGAGTTATTCTTGATAAAGAGGTGCTCTAACATCAAGTATAACTTAATATTTTGGAGATTAACACTCTCCATCAGTGGTATCAGAGGACGAATCATCAAAATAGAAGAAAGGACGACCCCGACTGCTGCAAGCATACATAAATCAACACTTGAAGGTTTAAAAGGTGAAAGCTTAAAGAGAAATCTTGAGAAGGAGGCCTGAAACTATCAAGAAGACCAAAAGGAACTTCATTTGAAGTAAAGGTACACTTATTCCTCATAAGGCTGGAAGAGTTTAATACATAGGTGAAGAAAGGATGGGAGATTCTCTTCAGATAGAGAAATTAGATAGAGAAACTATCCAGCTTGGTCAATGAGGATGGAATCTCATCTCATGAGAAAAGACCTGATAGGTTACATCATAGGTGTGTTGGAGTTAGACGTCTGCGGAAGCACGCGAACAGCACAAGGAAGAAGAAGAAGCTTGGAGCACAACACACAAGACTGAATGTATTACTAGAGAATGTACAAAGATAAGTAGCCCATTAGGGCAATAGGCGTATATACAAGCCGGGGGAAAAAAACCTCCTAAAGAGGGAAAAAAGTGCCCCGGCAGTCCTAGAGTGTTCACACACATCACTACCTAAATATATCAACAAATCCCCCCTGGGAGTGATGCGGTGAACAAGGAGCTGGCACTCATGTATAAGGAAGTGCCAAGCTATGTGGAAATCACTCCACAAAAGGAAGTAAGCCCAAAGCTTTGCGGAAAGCTTCAAACTTCTCCCTAGGCAGAGCCTTCGTGAAAAGGTCTGCAATGTTCTCCTGCGTGGGCACATATGCCAAGCTGATCTCCCCAGCAGAGAACCTCTCCCTGACATAGTGATAATGCACCTCAATGTGCTTAGTGCGAGCATGGAACACAGGGTTCCTCGCAACTGCCAATGCGCTCTGACTGTCAGTGAAGATGGTGGTGGCAGAAGACTGGCCAACACCCAAATCAGCCATAAGGCGTCTGAGCCACACACACTCAACAGTCGCTGTGAAAGCTACCCTATACTCAGCCTCACAACTGGAAGTGGCCACAGTAGGCTGCTTCTTGCTCAACCAAGATATACATGAGCTACCAAGCATGAAGCAAAAACCACTGGTGGACACACGAGTGTCATAGCAACCAGCCCAATCTGAGTCAGAAAAAGCATGCAAATCTGGCGGTAGTGATCCCCCCTTGGGATAAAACAACCCAAGTAGCCGAGTACCACTCAAGTAGCGAAAGATGCGCTTAACCGCTTTCCAATGCGTGACTCCTGGGCAATGCATGAACGTGCTCATCTGTGAGACAGCAAACTGAATATCTGGCCGAGTAATGCATAAGTAAATCAAGCATCCAACAGCCTGCTGATAGAGAACAGCATCAAATGCATCTCCAACATCATGAAGACTCAATCGTAAACCTGTCTCCATAGGAGTGGCAATAGGCTTACAGTCTTCAAGGCCAAAACGCTGCAATAATGTGTCAATATATTTCGTTTGACACAAAGCCATTCCACCATCAACGTGCATAAACTGAATGCCCAAATAGTGATGCAAATGCCCCAAATCAGACATCTCAAATGAGGCATGCAAATCAGCCTTAAAATCAGCAATATGCTTCTCAAGAGGACCAATGAGCAGCATGTCGTCTACATAGACAACAATGATCAGAAGCACATCATTAGCACGCTTAACATATAAGGTGCTTTCAGTTGGAGTGTTCTCAAAACCATGTGCAATTAGATAGGCATGTATTTTCTCATACCAAGCACGTGGTGCTTGCTTTAAACCATATAACGCCTTCTTTAACCTGCACACCTGGTTTTCATGCCCTTTCTGCACAAAGCCACGGGGCTGAAAAACATACACTTCTTCATGCAAGTCACCATTCAGAAATGCTGTTTTAATGTCCAACTGATGTACATTCCAACCATGATGGGCTGCAAGTGCACAAATGCTCCGAACAGTAGTCATACGGCATGTAGGTGCAAAGGTCTCATCAAAATCAATGCCTCTTTCCTGCGCATAACCCTTTGCAACAAGCCTAGCCTTATACCTGTCAACTGTACCATCAGGTTTACGCTTCAGCTTGTATACCCACTTAGTGCCAATGGCCTTCTTGCCAGGAGGCAAGTCACATAAAGACCATGTACCATTCTTCATTATAGCATCATATTCAGATTGCATAGCAGCCATCCAATTTTCTGAATTTTGTGCTTCATCAAAAGAAACAGGCTCATTCTCATCACAGAGACTAGATGCAGCCATAGCATAGCAATCTGATGCAAAGGAGGTACTATGAGAGCCTGAACGAGTACGATATGACAAAGGTGCATCTAATTTGCTGTCACGCAAAGTCTGCACCAGCCATTTTGGCATAGTTTTTGCCTGTTCAATATCAGCTCTCTCATCAACAAGTGCATCATGTAAATCTGCATCAGAAATGGAATGATCTGCATCATCATATGAAACCTGCAAAGGCTGAGAAGTTGCCTCATTAGGACCAGCGTTAGCCTGTCCACCTGTAAAAAGAGGCATCAAAGTATCATACATGTCTTTGGAGCTAACAGATGTCTCCTTAGTACATGAAAGCAATGGCTGAATAGCATCTTCCACAAAGACAACATCACGGCTAACCAGAATGCGTTTAGTCTGTGGATGATACAGACGATAGCCTTTACTTTCAGAACTGTACCCAACAAAAATACATTGTACTGCCTTATCATCCAATTTTCTGCGATGTTGTTCAGGCACTAATGCATATGCCAAACAACCAAAAACACGCAGATGAGCAACAGATGGCTTGCGGTCATGCCAAGCCTCATATGGAGTGATAGACTGCAACGCTTTGGTGGGACACCTGTTCAGTACATATGCTGCACACATGACAGCCTCAAGCCAGAAACTATGTGGTAAAGCCTGACTTTTGACCATGCACCTCGCCATCTCCATGAGTGACCTGTTCTTTTGTTCAGCAACTCCATTCTGTTGAGGTGTATACGGCACTGTACACTGGTGTTTTATCCCACGTTCAGCCAGAAATGCATTAAAATCTGAAGACATATATTCCCCCCCTCGATCAGAACGGAGGGTGCCCATTTTACATGCTGACAGATTTTCAGCCAAAACCAAAAACTGTTTGAAGCACATGAACACTTCGGACTTTGCTTTGAGTGGATATACCCATGCATGCCTGGAAAAATCATCAATGAAAGTCACGAAGTAAAGGTAATTTCCAAAAGAGGGTGTCTGCATAGGACCACAGACATCACTATGTACAAGCTGCAATTTCTGCATAGCCCGAACTGAACCATCTTTTGGAAAGGAAGAACGCTGCATTTTGCCCAAAATACAGCCTTCACAAACATGTTTTCCAGGTGCCTCAAGTTTGGGCAAAGAGGACACCATTTCAGATTTCTGCAGGCGTAACAAACTAGCAAAATTCAGATGACCAAAGCGTGCATGCCAAAGCTTTGCATCTGACATAGCCTGAGAATCATGAACTGCACATGTCGAATCATTCACAGATCTTTCATAGTCTATGAGCTTATACAGCCCACGACATAAAATGCCAGAAGCAATAATCACATCGCCATTTGAGAGATCATGGACTGTACACCTGTCATCAACAAATTTCACAACCAAGCCAATCTTGGCTAATGCAGAAACTGATAACAGATTCTTTTTGATCCCTGGCACAAATAAAGCATCTGACAAAGTGAAAGAACTACCATCAGCAGTAGTCAGAATGATCTTACCAACTCCCATAACAGGATAAGAGGAGTTATTGGCGCATGTGACAGTATTCCCTGTAGGGGCAGGCTCGAGTGAGGAGAAGAAACTGCGCTGCGAGGTAATATGTTTGGTCGCCCCACTGTCAAAGTACCAAACATCTGAGTCTACTGCAGACATGCACTGATCATGAGAAGATGGGTCAAAACTGCAGACAGTAGTAAACGCCCATTCTTCTTCCTGCACAAGATTTGCAGACTCTGTTTTTGGTGTAGAGGCCTCTGCAACAACCATTCCAGCCTCTTTCTTCTTTGCCTCTTTAGCAGCCAGTTTTGGACAGTTCTTTATAATATGATCATTTCCTTTACAGTACTTGCAGAACAATTTCTGCTTTTTTGATTTCTTCTCATCTTTATCCTGGTTCTTCGATTGTGCAGCATTTGCAGATTTCTGCTTACTAGTAGAAGAGCTCCATTTTCCTTTGCCCTTCTGACTAGCCAGGAAAGCTTGATCTGCAACACGCATAATGGACCTGTTCTGCCTGGACTGATCTTCCTGCAACAGAACAGAGACTAATTCCTCAAATGACAAGGCATTTGGATTGCCTTTCATCATCAACCGAAGAGTAGAGGCAAAACTCTGATATGAATCAGGAAGACCATTCAGAACGGTCTGCACAAGTGAGCTATCTGGTATAACTTCATCAGCAGAAATCAATTGTTCCTTCAGGTCTTTGATCTTTGTAAGAAAACTGTCCATAGAATCACCTTCATTCATGTGCTCACTCTCCAACTGTTTTCGGAGGTAAGCAACACGAGCCTCATTCCTAGCCTAGTACAAAGTGGTAAGCGTATCCCAAGCATCCTTTGCTGTTCTGCAAGAGCGAATGTGAGGAATAATGGCACGTTTGACAGACAAAGCTATCAATGCATGTGCCTGGGCATCTCTGCCATCCCAACGAATCTGCTCTGCAGTAGGTGCAACAGAAACAGCAGCACGAACAGGAATCTGCGGAATATCATCTTCGACACCATCTTCATTAGCTCCAACACCTGTATTTGCAGTACCTGTCGTTACAGGTGTAACAGGACGTCTTTCAACACCCTGCACAATGTTCCACAATCCTTTTGCAACCAGTACATGTCGCATCATATAAGCCCATAATGGGTAGTTGGTACCATCCAACTTATCCTCAACAGCCAACATACGGAATACATCACTGCTTTCAGCCATGGCCGGTGACTAAAATACCTTGATGCAGAAAATTGACTGTATCTCAAAAAGTTGAACATAACTGCCCAGACGAGCTCTGCTAGACCTGTAGCAGACTTCGAGACGCTTAAACTGGCGAACAGAAACTGGTATATACCTTTGGCACAAAAGGACGAAATAGCCTGCACAAGCACTGTGATAGTGCATTCGGAGGCCAAAACGAGCTCAGATCGCGATTTCGGCACCACAGAGCGAAGCAGTTTTGATCTCGGAAACACCCTGAGTATGCTCACCAAATTTTGTGCGAATCTGAGACTGCAAACGGAGGAGTGTCGACGGCGCCCTAGAAGAAGCAACGACCTGCTCTGATACCAATTGTTGGAGTTAGACGTCTGCGGAAGCACGCGAACAGCACAAGGAAGAAGAAGAAGCTTGGAGCACAACACACAAGACTGAATGTATTACTAGAGAATGTACAAAGATAAGTAGCCCATTAGGGCAATAGGCGTATATACAAGCCGGGGGAAAAAAACCTCCTAAAGAGGGAAAAAAGTGCCCCGGCAGTCCTAGAGTGTTCACACACATCACTACCTAAATATATCAACAAGGTGAAGAAGAAAAACTACAATTCAGAGATCCTAGTGTTCCAACTAGGGATGAACTCTCAAATTTGAAGACTTGGATGAAGAGAGATGCTCAAGCAAGGAGCATCATCTACATGGGAGTTTATGACTACTTGCTACCTCATATTAGAGGTCTTGAAAGTGCAAGTGATATATGGAATTCTTTGGAGGAGCATTTCCAAAACACTACAAAGTCAAGGAAGACATCCTTTTGGGTAGAGTGTACCACATTCAAGAAGAAGGCTTCTAAATTCATTTCTCATTATGTAATAATAATGAAGGACATTGCAGATGCATTAGGAGCAGTTGATGAAGATATTGAGGAGGATAAATTGATAAGGCGAATCCTCACAGGTTTGAGAGGAGATGAGAAATGGAAGCCATTCATTTTGTCTACTAAATTGTCACTAGATCATTTCACTCCTGATTTATATCAGTTGCTAGGACACATGCTAATTTTTGTGCAGGATATCAAAGGTGATGGTGATAAGAGTGCAGGTCAAGCAATGTATTCAAAGGAGAATAGCAATGGTAAACAACAATCAAATGAAGAAGAAGGTACAACTAGCCAAGCCAACTTCCTAAGAGGAAGAGGAGGTGGCAAAGGCAGAGGAAGAGGTAGAAGCAATAAAGATGGAGTCAAAGCTTGCTCAATTTGTGGTAAGACAAATCATTTACCTCATGATTGTTGGCATAATAATCAAAATAATGGAGGGTATAGTTAGAAGTTTAATTCAAGAGGAAGAGGTGGTAGAAACCAAAGAGGTAATTTCAGAGGTAGAGGTAGTAAAGGGTACTTTGGAAGAAATGCAGGTAGAGGATTCCAAAGTCAATCCTACAACAATACCTACTAAAATTATGCTTCAGATCAGAAGGAGGATTCAACCTTGATTATGAATGCAACTTGTGAAATGCAAAGTGAAGACCAAAGAGTCTTCTACATTGACTGAGGGTGTAGCAATCACCTGAGTGGTAACATAGCTTTGATGACTGATTTGGAAAATAAGGTAACTAATCATGTAGTTCAAACAGGTGATAATACAAAGCACAATGTATTGGATCAGTGAAGGCCAAGAATGGAAGTACTCTTCTGAGTAAGGTCTTGTATGTTCCTACAATTCCAAAAAATTTGATAAGTATAGGGCAAATTGTTGAAAAATTTTATGAAGTAAGGTTCACTCATGATGGAGTTTTTGTGGAAGACCCTAGCAATGGGTATAAAAAAATTGTTTCAGGGAAGAAAGAAGGAAGACTCTTCACATTGAAGATTCAAGGTAATGTCGGTCATGCCTTGTTTACTTATGGAGGACATAAGATCTCTGAGTTAGATCTTTGGCATAAAAGGCTTGGACATTTCAATGAAAGAGGTATTAAGGATATGGTTAACAATGGTTCAGTGCTTGGATTGCCTAATATTGCAGGTCAAAATATGACATACAGATGTGATGCATGTCAATTAGGTAAGGCTCATAAGCAATCATATTCTAAGCATGGATTTATGTATTCTGAGAAGCTTGAATTGGTACACACAGATGTGTGGGGACCATCAAAGGATTTCAGCATTAATGGTTCAAGATACTATGTGATTTATGTTGATGATGCTACCAAGTGGATCACTATCTATGTGATCAAAGATAAATCAGAGGTATTCTATACATTTAAACATTATCATGTGTATGTAGAAAGAATCATAGGTCAAAAGTTGAAGAGACTTAGGTCAAATGGAGGGGGAAAGTATTTCTCTAATGAGTTCAATGATTACTTATGGAATGCAGGTATAAAAAGGGAAGTTACTTGTAGGTACTCTCCTCAACAAAATGGTGTAGCAGAAAGGAGAAATAGAACTCTTGTTGAGTTTGCAAGATCAATGATGAAGGAGAAAAATTGTCCAAGTTATTTGTGGGTTGAGGCTGTAACTACAGCTACATATTTGGTTAACAGGTTACCATGTAAAGTTTTGCACGATATGACATCATATGAGGCATGGTGGGGTAAGAGACCTACCTTAGATCATTGCAAAGTATTTGGATGTTTGGCTTATGCATGTGTGCCATCTCAATTGAGGCATAAATTGGAACCTAAAGCTGAAAATTATGTGTTCATTGGATATGATGATAAGCAGATGGGATAAAGTTTGTGGAGTCCATCCACAAAGCAATTTCTTGTATTAAAGGATGACATTTGATGAGCAAGGTACTTGCTATGCAGGTACAATCAATAATCATGCATGTGATGAAGAAGTTTTGAATCAGAAGAAAGGTAAATCAAAGGTTCAGATATTTGATGAAGAAGAGACCAATGAAGTACACGTTGAAGTTGAAGAAGTGCCAAGTTTTGATCTAGAATGTGATGAACGAGAAACTTCAAGAAGTGGAGAACTGAGAAGGTCATAAGACACTGTCAAACATTGGTCTACAGAGACCATTCCATGTGTGTGTGGAACGGGGGCTAGTTAGCCAAGGTCCTAAGCTCAGGGGTATATCCTAAGGTATTTGATGGTTAGTGGGGATGACTGTTGCATGTTGGCCACAGGGTGATGCTAGAACATTCCAGATCACTGCTATTTTAGATACAAGAGGATATAAATGGATGGGGGGAGAGTGGCACACTCATCATTATGTCTTCTTTGGAGGAGAACCTCACACTTGGTATCAAAGCTGGTTCTTATTGAGCTAAGTTTAGAAGAAATCTCGTGTGGAGAAGAGGAGTTGGTGCATGTTTTCTTTTCGGCGATCCTTCGAGGAGGAAGAGAGAGCTGGGCGTGTGTTTTTGCCTCTATGGTCACATTGTAGCAAAAGAAGGGGAGAGAATACAATCTCGTAGGCGCCCCAAGGTGCTCCTTGGTCGTCCATGAAGAGAGAACACAGAGAGGGAGGCTAGAGTCCCGCAGGCACCCCTTGGCCACCCACGAGGAGAGAGGGAGGGACCTTCTCTTCCTTGTTGTTGAGAGTCTTAAGGAAGAAGTTCTTTATAAAAAGGTGAATGTTGAGCTATTGAACAAGACTTATGGGATTAATTGGCAGCTGCGCATGCGTTCACAGAGAAGAGAAGGCGAAAATTCTGAGGAGGCCATAGCCAAAGCTTCTTTAATCTCATTTTTTGAGTACCAAGCTTCACCAAATTGGCCATAACTTGGTTAATTCTTATCGAAATTTGGAGTTCTTGGGCTTATTAGAAAGCTCTCTCAGAGATCTTTCTAGCGAGTGGCCACAAGCCATACTTTTGGATTGTTCATCATCGAGCGCCTTCAACGAAGCACTTCTTGAAGACTTATGTGATCCACGAACCAAAGGGAGTGAATAGTCTACTTGTAGCTCTTCAGTTGGATCCTTCAAGAATATCAAAAGAATTTGAGATAAGTATTTAGTCAATATTTTCTTGATTATACTGCTGATTGTGCATATTAGAAGTATTCTTGCATTACGCGTAGAGTGATGTAAGTAGAGCATAAGTAGAGATGTATGGTCCATGCTTGAGCTTTTCTTACAGATGGTAAGTATTGGCAAGTATCGGTAGGTATCGACAAGAGAAAAATATATTGATTGAGGGCCTGTAGAGCCCAACAACATACTTGGAAAAGTTTTCAATTACAGGTGTTCGTTGAGAAGACAAAATAGATCGTGCCTGCCAACACTAATGATTTGATTTTGTTGAATTCTTGATGTTTTTCAAAATTATTGTGGATTTTAAAGTGACACCGTTAGGCTACCTAAATTTCTAAAAAAATTAGCATGCATGTGCATTCAAGTATAGGAAACATATTAAAGTTTCTTTCTTTTGTCTTTTTTTGTTAAGCAAAAGCTTTGATTGGTTATTTTTCCGCTTGCCACTAGTATATGCGTTTGTTTAGTCTACTTTAAAAAAGAAAAAGAAGAAAAGAGAGAAAACCAAAAAAAAAGTTACTTGCCTTTAGTCCTAGCATGGAATCCGAACCTTCATCACCTACTAGGACAGATACCCTTATGCCAAAACCTTCAGTTGATACAATTCAAGCCATGAATAATAGAAAATTTCATTCTTAGAGAGTTCTCTTCAAGATATCTTGGAACACCTGCGTGGTTCCAAGAAAGAAGAAGAGCCACTTGAGTCTAATTTGCCAGAGATGGAGGTAGATGCTCCAGATGAGCATCAAACTTCTGAAGTCCCTAGAGATAGCATCTTAGTTAGAGAAGCTAGATGGCAGCTTAAGGATCTTAAGCCGCCAAGATATCATGGCTCAACTAGCACTAGGACTGCTGATGCAATTGAGCAGTGGCTCAGAAAGTGGGAAGAGTGTTTCCACCTGTGTCATATCATTGATGATAGGCACAAGATTCAGCAAGCCACTTATAATCTTATGGATGTCGCACATAGGTGGTGGCGTAAGATAGAGTAGGATAAGAAGGAGCCCACGACATGGGATCAATTAAAAATCCTATTTTATAACAACTTTGTACCACTTGATGAGAGGTCTAGAGCACTAGACACCTGGTTCTTCATCAGTCAGAAGAATCAATCAGTTCAGGAATATGCAAATAGGTATAGAGAGGTACTTCTTAAAGTACCTGATACCATTCCAAAATTTCTTCAAGCCCACAAGTTTGTTTTGGGACTCAGAGAAACTATTCGACCTTTAATGAGGAAGGAGCGGTGTCAATCTTTGGCACAGGCCACAGAGATGGCCTTGGCTTATGAGGATGATCACAGGAGCACAGGTTCCCAGGGCCAGAGATCCCCATGGACTAGGGTTAGCCGACCTTTCCATACTTGGACTCTTGGTTCGATCAGTGCACAACCTTCTAGGGAGGCTAAGCAGGTGCACAATATGATCCAAATAGTCTCATGAGGAAAGAGAAAAGTGTCTGCTCTGGCTGACAGGGCATATAACCGATCTATTCTTACCCCTCAGGAGAAAGAGAAGGAAATGAAAGAGGGTTTGTGCTATGGTTGCTTAGGGCAGCACTTGTATAAGGATTGTCCTAAAAATAAAAAGATAGCAGCCACCATAGTCATAAATCAAACTCAGGCAGGGGGTGGGAGTGAGGATGAGTTTGGGGATTCCCCATCTCCATTATCATCTCCCATAGTGACCATGACGGTCACTAAAAAGGTTCCGACTGTGCTAGATGTTGTGCTTTCGCCAGTGGCATAGTGTTGCAGCTCAAGATCAAGAACAAAGCATGGAAGCGCATCAAGGAAGTGAACACACGAGAAGAAGGAGCAAGTAGGGAGCTCCAAGATTCACATGTCAAATTTTCAGAAGAAATCCCTATAAAAATAGTGATTTTTATCACTAAATATCATTGTAAATACCATTTTCTATTTTTACAGCTCCATTTTGTTCAAGCCAAGGAGTCCTTGAGCTTGAGGAGTATTAGATGTATCATACTACCAATTTTCATAATTTTTAGATTCCGTTTGAGCCCCCAAATAAGCCCTAGAACCTAATTTTTAACTAGGCCGGACACTAGGTCTGGACAGGGCCAAAACCACTCAAAAACTATAAAAAGGGCTGGAGAGCTCATTTTTGGGGATAGCTTGTTGTAGATTTCAGCTTTGTAAGAGAGCTCTTTGGTAATTGAAGCTTTCCATTGTTCCACTCCTTGTTCTTACTTTGTGCGCGTGTGTGTGTATGTGTGTGCATGCTTGTGTGCTTTCACTCACGCACTTGTGCCATCACTTGCTCACGGTCTTCATACCGGTCCTCACATCTCCACGGATTGACATTTATGAGGTGTATCTCCTCACGTTGGTACTCACCATTGTGCTAGAGTGACACCAAATTTGGCGCCGTTGCCGGGGAGAGAGCTTGGAGGACGAGCGTGTGACGGTAAGACGTAGAGTAGCGACGTTGGAAGGTAAAAAAATCATCATTTTCAGTTCAGTTTCTGAATTTTCCTTCTTCTTCATCTTCACCATCATCATCATCTCCACCCACCTTCATCTTCTCAGTTTTTTCCATTTTTTAGAGTACATTCACCTTGTTTTTACTTGTGGTTGTGAGCAAGAAGCTTAGAGAGGGTGCAGAATAGAGGCGCTGAAGAAGTAGCACCAAAAATAACAAAAAATTTGAGTGAATAGCCCCGGACAAGACGAACCTGCACCAAGTATCGTGGAAGCTGCGCCAGAGATCGTGAGTGAGAAATCGGACAAACTGGGGTTACACAGAGCAAGGGGAAGTGACAAAGAAGTTAGAGAGGCTCCCAAGGTGAGCAAACACCCATTTAATCTGCAAATTCTCAGTAAATTAAGCTTGGAAAGGGAAACGATCTGCGTCAGGTATCGTTTGGTACTGACAGAGGAAAAAAGGTGTGTTTTGTTTGATACAGAGAGTAAGGAGAGGAGAGAGGAGATAGGAGGTCAAGGGCATCAAAACAAAACTTCAAAAACATCTTTCAAAATTTGTCTAAGGGTCAAGTATCGTTTTGCTCCCGCGGTTGAGTATCGCGATACTTGTCAAGTATCGTTTTGCTCCTGTGGTCAAGTATCGCGATATTTCCCGTCAATCGAGTATCGTTTGTGCCGGTCGCGATACTTGAGAAGTATCGTTTGGTCAAAGATCGCGATACCTAGCCAGTATCGTGTATCGTTTTCCTAGCGATCGTTTGCGAGAGATCAAGTATCGTCTGAGCCGAAGTATCGTGTATCGTCTTGTTCAAGATCGCGATACTTCTTGTCGATCGTGTATCGCCGGTGACCAACTATCGTGTATCGTTTTCTTGCAGGTATCGTGTATCGTTTGGTTTTCAGAGATCACGATACTTGCTCTATGTCGAGTATCGTTTTGCTCCAAGTATCGTGTATCGTTTTGCCAGCGATCGTTTGTGAGAGATCGTGTATCATTTGGCTTAAGTATCGTGTATCGCTTCTCAGAGATCGCGATACTTACCAAAGATCGCATATCGTTTTGTTCAGGTATCGTCGATCGTTTTGAGCCAAGTATCGAGTATCGTTGGTGCCAAAGATCGTTTCAATCAAAGATCGCGATATTCACCAGCGATCGTGTATCGTTTGTCGTGTATCGTCTGCATGAGAGATTGGTATCGTTTTCCAGAGATCGCGATATTTATCAGAGATCGGGTATCGCCTAAGTCAGAGATCGTGTATCGTTTTCCTCCAAACATCGAGTATCGTCTTGAGTCAAGTATCGTTTTGCCGAGTATCGTGATAGTCAAGTATCGTGTATCGTTATACAGCGATTGCGATACCTATCAAAGATCGTGTATCGCCTACTTCAAGTATCGCGATACATACCAAGTATCGTGTATCGTGTTCCTCAAGTATCAAGTATCATGTTCTACAAATGTCATGTATCGCCTGATTTGAAGCATTTCCTGAGAGGCCCTGTTTCCCTGTTTTAACCCCCAAAACCCTGAACTGACATAACTTTCTCATCCGAAATCCGTTTGCTGTGATTTTGGTTTTGTTGGATTATTAGATAGGGTATTTTTAAGTTGACCCTCAGGTTGGACTAGGAAGCAAGGGGTTCCGCAAGATTTGGAGCAATTCAAAGGACAATTGTGGACTTGTAGACAAGGCTTAGGAACCTAAGCTCAAGATGATACCTAGGAAGAGATAGATAAAGTACCATATCACTTGAAGCTAAGATCAACCACACAATCAAGTCAGGGACTCACGACTCAGGGGTTAACTCTACGTGCAGAGTTCATAGACAAGTGAGTCAAAAATGTCACTTAACTGGGAGAGGCTCTTGGTTTCTGAAGACATGCATAGTTCCGTACCTAGGGAAGGTTTTATGTCTAGAGTGGAAGGCGAATATCGAATGTCTCTTCAATATATATCCACTAACCTGCAAGGAATACCCATCTACCTTGATGGTCTACAGAGGACAGTAGCAAGAATGATAAACACCACAGAATCCGAAATAATTCAAAGACCAGCTGTCAAGTATGAAAGTGGAGTTTATAGGGACAAGATGGGCCAGATATATGTAGTAACTGAAAGTCCCAATCAGATTAATGAAAGAGGAGAGTTAGCTCGAGATCAGGAAACTACCTCGCAAAACCCATTTGAAACCCAACAAAGAACAGAAAATGTGACGTTAGGACAAATGAGCCAAGGTAGCATACCCGATGGACTACATGAACAATTCAACATGCCAAGAATCAACCCCCACGGCCACTCTAGTCAGAGGATGGGAAATATGAATAGACCTACCTTTAGGACAGAACCGCCCCAAGGTGTTCCCATCATAACTCAATCCCCAGAACCCGGTAGAAGACTGAGACCAATCCAATTGGCCAAATGTATGAGAAATCGTTACGATGGCACAGGAGAACCCTATGACCACATTGCAGAATTCAAGCAGGTGTTGCGAGCAGAGCAAGTGGATGACTTTTTCATGCAATATGAATCCTTTGGGCTAACACTTACGGGAATAGCCTTAACTTGGTTTCAATCTCTGGATCCAAATTGCTTTGAACATATTGAACAATTCTTCCAAGAACTTATTTGGGAATTCACGAAGCGCGGGATCAAGCACAATTCGTCATCCTTACTACATAGTTTCAAACAAGCTCCCAATGAGACAGTAAAAAATGCAGCACGAAGGTTTAAGCAATACGTAACCCGATGCCCTGTGACAGAGAGACCTTCTCAGCAAAAAATGATATCCCTATTTTTAGAAGGTCTAACCAATGGAACATTGAGAGTCTTAGTATACGTAAAACGACTGCAAACCCTAAGTCAGTGTCTTCAGGAGTGCATAGATTTGGAAGACAACTTAGCTGAGGATCTCAAAATCACACAGGATCCTAACAAATCAGAGGAGACAAGGAGCAAGGAAACTTCTAGTTTGAGTTATGTGGAGGAAGTGACAGAGTTGGTGGCCAAGAAATTAGGAGTACAAGGACAAAGGAACTACCAGAACTTCCCCTTGAGAATGCCAATGTTAGGAAGTTGCACACTTTGCGGTGGGGATCATCCATCTCAGGTCTGCAACCAAGAAGCATTAGGATTATCACAACCTTACCCGTACGATAGACGACCAACTCAAGCGCCTAACATGTACTCTTATAGTGAGCCAAAGTACCCCAACTACCACAATGAAAACTATCTAATGAATAGACAGCCACGACCATTTGTACCACCCCACTATAGACCATACGGGTACCCTCCTACAGAACCAGGAAGAGAAGTTCCTAGGTATAGCCCATGTCCAGAACCACGAGGAGCAACTAGACCATATGAACATGAAGGAAATAGCCAACCTCAATCTATGCCAAGACAAAAACCACCCCACACACTAGCTCCGACACAAGGGCAGAACATCACGATACAAGTTGTCTGTCTAGAGTGTGGCAAAGAACAACTTTTGAGAGATTGTCCCGGACATCCCGCTAGTGTACCAAAGGTTACACCCATTAATGTTGTCGGCCTAGCAAGGGATTCAAGTTCTAGTAGTGATAATGTGGCTCCTATACACGCAGTTACTAGGGCACAAGCCTTACAGCAAAATAAACCAGCTGAGCAATCAGAGCCGAGTGAATCAGGAGAGCCTAGTAAGAGAAGAACAAGAACATGGAAGGATACTAGAGAGAAGGCCAATCGTAAGTGGACCAAAAAGTTATCCGAACTAGAAGAGAGCCTGAAAGATGCAAAAACAAAAATAGAAGATATTGCCTCTCAAAGCCCCCCACAAGTCCAAACTCCATCCACATCACCTCATCCCCACTCACCAACCACGGTAAATGAACCACCACAACCGGGGTCTGTTCTTGCAGATCCAACCCCAGAACACTTGGACATGATGTTCAAAGCATACCAGGCTCGACTTCAAGAAGGGCCAACACCTGCAAACCTAGATAAGAGCTACCCTATATCAGATTTAGAGATTGAACGAACAAAAATGTGCATTAAAATGGTTGAACTAGCTCAAGCTATGTTCGAGGCCAATCAATCATTCAATCAGACGAATGATATTACACCGGGTTTGCACTTCCAGGGCTTACTAGATAGATTAGAGCAGTTGGTAAACAAGCCACAAGTTGCGTTACCTCCACAGGCTCAACTCACTATTGAAAGAGAAAGCTCATCACCAAAGAAAGTCTATGTTCCTGACTCCATAGATGAGGGAGAGCCTCTTTCAATTCAACAACACTCTCAAACGTTCTTGCGGGAAATACAAGAAGAGAAATGGGCCAAGGAGAAGGATAATCCTCCTCCCATCCTTGAGATTGATGACCTTCATGATCAGTTTCCACAAGACATTCCTTCTAATTATGGAGAAGAAACAGAGCAACAAGAAGTTGAACGGTTAGATTTTGAATCTAATTGTTTACAAGAGTTGCCACAATTCACAGACCCATGGGAATCTGAATCTCTTCAGATCAGAGCTCCCACAATAGTGGTAAGAAATGAAGACTCGGTGATTCCAAGAAACACTGACGTTGTGAAGAACACTAAAGTTCAGTGTCATCTCACGGTAGAGGAGCTGCTCAAAGCAAAACCCGAGCTATGGAATCATGTGAAGGATCAAGTTCCCGAACTTGATTCCAAAATGCCAAAAGTAGGCTCTAAAGAGAAAGTTACAGAGATACCTCTTGATAAAATAGGGGACATGTGTGAGGGTGACGAAGGTAATACTTATCTTCCAATCACCTACCAAGGTTACACAACCAAAGCAATCATAGATTCAGGTGCTGGTGCTGCTATTGCAACCACCTCCCTGTGGAAGCGATGGGGCAAGCCCACATTAAAACCAACTAGAATGAAGCTTCAGATGGCTGACGGCCATGTGGAAAGACCTCTAGGATTGCTCGAAGGGATAACTCTAACCACCTGTGGAGTAGAGTTTGAGCACACATTTGCTATATGTAACTTTGAAAAAAATAATGTCTACGAGATGATCCTAGGAAGGCCCTTCCTACGACAACTGCAAGTGGTACAGGATTGGGGAACCAACTCCTTATACTTGCAACGCTTAGGGGTTACAACCAAGGTAAATTTGAAGGATTACACCTTCAGAGATGTTCCAACCCTACAGTGGAATCCTATCCACAAGGAGCAAGAAGATTCAGTCTCTCTGCATTCTAAAAGTTCAGCTGATACATCTTGGATGCATGAGGATACTCATTTGTGGATGTGCAAGGTCACAAAGGAAGAGGAAAAACGCTTAAAGGCTAGAGAAAAAGGAACTTCTCAAGGAGATAGACCAGTTAGAGACCCAGCCTATACGCCGATGATATTTCCAGATGAGGAATTTGAGCCTCATGGTTGGGCAGAAATCCTAGCCACCATGGACATTGCTGTCAATGAAGAACAATGGACACCTCATTGTGATGAGGAGGGATATGATATTTCAGTGTTCATGTGTCAGCCCTTGCTAGAAGAATGTAACCCTAGTGAATTCATAAGAGAAGAAGAGAACGATGATGATCTAGAGTCCATTGTGATGGATAGCTGCTTTATTTCAGAGGAGCACTATCTAGAAGACATAGGAGTGTTTACCCAAAAAGAAGAAGAACCTCTCACAAGCATCAAAACGGTAAATTCAAAGGATGGGAGTGAAGATAGTCAAAAGAAAAAGAAACGAAAAGCAGTGAAACAAGGAGAGGAGGAGCAAGTGTTTGAAGTACCAAAAAATTTCAAGAAATATGAAATAGAAGACCGAAAAATTTTGGTACGAATGCCTAAGAGAGAGGCCACAACAGGAGAAGCATATGATAACAAAGAAAAGACCAAAAAAATTGTAGTCACCATCGAAGAGAACGAAGAGAGATGTACATACATAGGAGATGACCTGAGTAAAGAAGAGGAAGTAGAGTTGGTAGCGTTATTAAGGGAATATAGGGACGTATTTGCATGGCACTATAGAGACTTGAAAGGAGTAGATCCGGAAATTTGTTCTCATACGATCCCCATGATAGCAGATGCCAAACCCACTAAACATAAGCCCTACACATATAATGACACTTATGCAGCCAAAATAAAAGAAGAAATTGATAGATTGATTGAAGCTGGATTTATCTATGAGATTGAGCATACAGAATGGGTGTCCCCCATTGTTGTGGTACCCAAAAAGAATGGAAAATTGCGAGTGTGTATTAACCTTAAAAAAGTTAATGCTTCTACAATCAGAGATAGTTATCCACTTCCAATCACTGAACATTTATTGGAGCGTGTTGCAGGCAAGGAAGTTTATAGCTTCCTTGATGGATTTTCAGGTTACAACCAAGTAGCCATTGCCCCAGAAGATCAACACAAAACAGCTTTTGCCACAGAGTGGGGAGTCTTTGCATTTCGTGTGATGCCCTTTGGGCTGACTAATGCACCTGCAACCTTCCAAAGGCTCATGTGTCATGTCTTCAAAGAGTTCTTGCGAAAAAGCTTAGAAGTATATGTGGACGATTTATGTGCTCATTCCCAAGAAAGGAGATGTCACATTCCTGAGCTCAGACAAATCTTCAATAAGTGTGGACAATACCGAGTGTGTCTGAACCCAGAAAAGTGTGTGTTCATGGTACGTCAAGGTAAAATCTTAGGTCATATTGTTTCTAAGAATGGAATATCAACAGATGAGGACAAAGTAAAAGCCATAGCGGAGCTGCCAAGGCCAAGGAATGTTAAAGAGGTACAAGCCTTTATGGGCCATTGTGGATATTACCGTAGGTTTATTCACATGTATGCAATTATAGCTAAGCCTCTTTATGCCCTGTTGACAAAATTTGAGTGGAACGACGAATGCGAGAAGTCCTTCAATGAGCTGAAGAGACGCTTGTGCACAGCACCAATACTAACCACTCTTGATTGGAATAAGCCATTCCATGTACATGTAGATGCATCCAATTATGCAATAGGATGTGTGCTGTCACAACCAACTGGTGAAGGGAATTTAGATTTGCCTATAGCATATGCTAGCAGGCAATTGAATGTTGCTGAACGAAACTACACCACAACCGAAAGAGAAGGCTTAGGCATGGTATATGCTGTAAAGAAATTTAGACACTATTTATTGGCCAACAAGTTTAAGTTCTTCACCGATCATCAAGCCTTATTATACTTGGTCAATAAACCTTGCAATACTGGACGCTTAGTAAGATGGTTCCTCTTACTAATGGAATATGACTTTGAAGTGGTTGTTAGGCAAGGTAAGACCCACCTCAGGGCGGATCACCTTTCTCGCATCACTTCAGGAGAGCCACCGCAAGGAGTGTCGGATGTATTGCCCGATGCTTATCTGTTCAATCTAGAAGTTGTTCCTAAATGGGCAAATAAGTTGGTACCAGTCCTAACCTTTGGACCCGCAAATAAAAAGGTGAGGACGGATAGGGATGAAATTGTACGGTCACAAAGCTATCAAATATTGGCAGGAAGCATGTATAAACAAGACACGGAAGGTGTTCTAGCTTGTTGTGTCGAGGATGATGAGCATAGTAGTTGGGTGCAACAAGCCCATGAAGGATTTCTAGGGAATCACTATTCTAAACAACGAACACTGCAAAATCTAAAACGTTTAGGAGTGTATTGGCCTAGTATGGATAAAGAAATTCATGAGTGGATAAAGAATTGTCCAATGTGCAAAGAGCGAACCCCAGTGGAGCATGCTACCCTTTATCACGCGTCGTTAATTCCTGACTGGAGTGCTCCATTGGTAGAATTCATGAGATCGGGAACATCCCCCAAGGAGGCAAGTCTAGCAAGAAAACGAAGTATGGAGCAGGAGGCTAAAGACTATGCCTTAGTAGGTGATAACCTATACCGAAGAGGCAAAGATGGCTATTTAAGATTGTGCGTTCATGAATCAGATTATTTGAGAGTCTTAGAAACTGCACATAGCAGTGTGGCAGGCGGACATTTTGGTCCTGATAGGGTCATTAAGACTATTCTATTCTCAGGACTTTGGTGGCCCACTCTTCATATGGATGCACATACCTATGTGAAGAAATGTGACACATGCCAACGTACACAATATCCGATTAGAAAAGATGAGATGCCTTTGAGACCAATGATGGGAGGACGTGCATTTTCGAAGTGGGGTATAGACTTTGTAGGTCCTATTAACCCCCCAGCCAGAAACTCCCATGCCGAGTACATTATTTTAGCCACGGATTATCTCACAAAGTGGGTAGAAGTCAAAGCCACAACGAAGAACGACGCTCAAACTATAGCTAAGTTCTTATTTGAGAATGTGTTCACTAGATACGGATTACCAATAGAGTTAGTAAGTGATAGAGGCACACACTTCTTGAATGAAGTCATTGAAAATCTCCTCCAAGAGTTCTTGGTGATACATAAGAAGTCTGCCCCCTATCATCCACAAGCTAACGGACAAGCTGAGAGCACGAATAAGATCCTATGTAACGTATTGACAAAACTCGTAAATAACAAACGCTCTGATTGGGACAAACAACTTCATCATGCTGTTTGGGCCTACCGAGTTGCTTATAAAACGGTACTCAATGCCACCCCCTTTCAGATGGTCTTCGGACAAAATGCTGTGCTACCATTGGATTTCCTAATCCCAACTTTAAAAGTAGCACAAGAGCATGATTGGAACGGACACGAGTTATCCTCGAGGATCTTTGATTTAGAACGCTTAGGTGAGACAAGGCTACGAGCAGCGGCAGGCATCTATGCTGCAAAAAAAAGGCAAAAGGCATACTTTGATGCACATATCAAGGATAAAGGCTTGAAAGAGGGAGACCTAGTGTTGGTTTATACACTAAAGCAACATGCCCGTAAATTGGAAAAAAGAGGATATGGACCCATGATCATTAATAGAATTTCCACTAGCGGTGCAGTTCAATTGGCCACACTCGAAGGCGATGTCTTACCAAGCTATATCAGTGGTTGTCGAGTCAAGCTATATCAAGAACCTCTTACAGAGGAAATGCTAATGAGACTCAACACTGCTAAGAAGCGAAAAGAAGAGGAGTTAAGGGTTAGAGAAGAAGCACAAGCAGAGGCGAGAGAGCGCATCAGAAGAAATAAGTTACGACGATTAGGCCTAGAGATCAACACAAAAGCCCCAAAATATCACATGGACATGTGCCAAAAATCGGACCTAACTGCTTCTCAAATAATTGATCGACGTCCATTTGTGAACATAGCGGTAGGGCAAGGGAAGAATGCAAAGACTGTGAGAGCATTAATTGACTCAGGTGCAGCAACTAGTGCAGTTAGACTTTCATACTGCCAAGACCTGCAATTGGACATCAAGCCCATAGAAGCCTATCTCATAGGATTGGGAGGTGTGGAAACCCCTTGTTTAGGCGAGGTGGAACTTCCCATCTACCTTCAAGATGTTCCAATAAAAGTCAAAATGCTAGTGTGTCATGATGCGGACCTTACAGAGCCACTTGTCCTAGGTCAAGATTGGATCTATGACCATGCAGTCAACTTGAACCTAAGAAGTCAACTTCTTCAAGTTTGGGTACATGAACAATGCATTACATTAGAATTAGACAAGTGCATGCTCACAAATCCAAAGGTCACACATTCTCTTAGTTCTCCTGAAACTAATCTTCGTAAAGAAAATTTTGTGTGTGTCACCGACCCTATGACACGCAAGGACTCAATCATGAAAGCCAAAGCTCAAAGGCCAGCACACCTCCCTTCTCCTTCACATACTAATGCAAGTGTAACCCAACCAAGGAGGCAAGCAAAAATGACATCTGCTATATCAACTCGACAGACGAAGTTCACTAAGAAAGAAGCTCCACGCATGAAGCAGATTTGGGTACAAAAAGGGGAACAACCACTAGCTTTACCACAACCAATCCCATCTAAGCCAGTTAAACATGCTAAAAAGAGCACCCAGAAGCGAGGACAAGCTCACTCCCAAGGTCTTCAACAGGTTTGGGTGCCAAAGCAATTGATGACGGCCGACTATCATCACATGCAAATTTGGGTGCCTAAGAAGTTAGCTACAGCTCAACAAGGGCGATCACAAATGTGGGTACCCAGGACAATCCTACATGCACAAACACCACAAATCTTCCTCACAAGCAATGCTTCCACAAAGGCGCCAAGGAGAAGCAAGGGTTACCGCCAAGCACAAAGAACCAAAACAGATCAACCCACCTCTTCGACAATCATAAAAAGGCCACCAAAAAGGGTATGGGTTTGGAAGCCAAAAGTATTAGCAGCTTCCACAAAATTAAAGAGCCAACCACGCTGGATACCAACTTTTAGACACCATTCCACGATGAAGGGGCCAGAAGTGATCTCCACAAAGCCACGTACCATTCTCAACTGGATCCCTATAAGGAGGAGTACATCAGTGCAAGATTCAATCGACACCTCCAAATAAAGATTGCATCTAGTCAAGAATTAACATCAAAAAGCCTCGACCAACAACAACCATGTGCCTTTGGCATAACCTTGTCTTTTGCACCATTCAGGTCATGCATTTCCAAAGTATGCATTAATCTAGGGCCACATTACACGGTCGTGCATAGACACAATCAAGAATCCCAGGCACATGCGACACACCTGACAAATGTACAATATTTTATTGATACTAACACCTTTCTTCTTGTTTTATGCCATTGTTCCAAAAAAAAAAAAAAAAAAAAAAAAAAAAAGGAGAGAGGAGACATGACCATGCGTTTGAAGAAGCTCATCCATCATAACAAAACGACAAGCCAGCGGTCCAACACAATGATGGTGTACAACACGAGGAAATAAAGATCGACAGACCTTTCAACGTGGTAAGATATGCATGCTTCAACAACATTATAACCATGATACCTTAGGAACCCTCTTCGTCGGCATACCCTTGAGCACTTCGCTCAAGACACAATTTTTGCACCATACTTCTTCCCATGCATTTCCAAAGTACGCATACATAGGGCCACATTACAAGGCCGTGCACAAGGCACCCAATGTTTTCAACCCATGCACTAATATATTTACCCATCATCATTTCTGGGTTACAAGTACTGGGAATGAAAACACGGAACACCATCTTTGGACGAGCCAGCAGACATCACGGTGACAACGACAAGCGAAGAAACAATGCACCATGGGAGTTACTCATAATCCACAGTAATAACCTCTTTTGAGTAGTTCACAATTTTTTGGAAGCTCACAAAGACAATATCAAGCTGGAATACAAGGAACAAGTCCATGTAAAAGCAGCAATGACCAAGTGAAGAACCAGACAAATGACCAAGATGCATTGGAACGATAGACCGGTGCTGTTGACACATGAAGGGCACTACCTCTCAATGTACTACATGGAACAACCACTACAACAAGGGTCTGTCAGGGACGACAGACTCAAGAGGGGGGGGAGTGTTGCAGCTCAAGATCAAGAACAAAGCATGGAAGCGCATCAAGGAAGTGAACACACGAGAAGAAGGAGCAAGTAGGGAGCTCCAAGATTCACATGTCAAATTTTCAGAAGAAGTCCCTATAAAAATAGTGATTTTTATCACTAAATATCATTGTAAATACCATTTTCTATTTTTACAGCTCCATTTTGTTCAAGCCAAGGAGTCCTTGAGCTTGAGGAGTATTAGATGTATCATACTACCAATTTTCATAATTTTTAGATTCCGTTTGAGCCCCCAAATAAGCCCTAGAACCTAATTTTTAACTAGGCCGGACACTAGGTCTGGACAGGGCCAAAACCACTCAAAAACTATAAAAAGGGCTGGAGAGCTCATTTTTGGGGTTAGCTTGTTGTAGATTTCAGCTTTGTAAGAGAGCTCTTTGGTAATTGAAGCTTTCCATTGTTCCACTCCTTGTTCTTACTTTGTGCGCGTGTGTGTGTATGTGTGTGCATGCTTGTGTGCTTTCACTCACGCACTTGTGCCATCACTTGCTCACGGTCTTCATACCGGTCCTCACATCTCCACGGATTGACATTTATGAGGTGTATCTCCTCACGTTGATACTCACCATTGTGCTAGAGTGACACATAGAAAGGATACCGGTTCCCAGATACTAAGCTTATTGTCATGAGAGGAGTCGTGGTAGGACAGCCTGTCAAGGTACTCTTTGACACAGGTTCCACTCATAATGTTATTAGTTTTTTATTAGTCAAGAAATTACGCTTAGACACGGTACATACATATTCTACTTATACCATAGAGCTAGCTGACGGAAAGGGAACTCAGACTTGGGATAGACGAGTAGTTGATCTTCTTATTTAGATCCAGTCCTATGAGGACATATTGGATTTTGAGATAGCAAGATTAGCTAGATTCCACATAGTTCTTAGTAAAAAGTGGCATGCGAGGAAGCAATTAGTCATTGATTTTGCATCGCATGTGTATCATTTTGAGCATGAGGAAGGAGATTACTGATCCATGGCAAACCAGATCTACAAGAGAGGCGATTGTTGAGTGCTACCAAGTTGCTTAAAATTGATTGTAAGTATATCTATTCTCTTTATTCATGTATTTGGCGTATAATAAGATGGATTCATGCAGTCATGGAGACTCAAGTTGGAATGCTCCAGCACTTTCAGCCAAAGTGAGAGCAAAATTCCAAGAGTTGTTTTTAAAGGAATTACCATCAGGTTTGCCTCCTTGCAAGAATATAGAGCATAGAGTCAAATTGGTACCAGGAGCCAGTCCGACTACTCGGCCACCATTTCGAATGAGTTTGCAGGAGGAAAATGAAGTCCGTAAGGTCATGGACGAGTACCTTCAAAAAGGGTTGATTAGATCCAGCTATTCACCCTTTGCCGCACTAGTTCTTCTTGTGAAGAAGAAGGATGGATCTTATAGGATGTGTGTTGATTATCGAGAATTCAATAAGATCACTATTAAACATAGATATCCCATGCCCCGGATTGATGATCTTTTGGATGCTCTAGGTGGAGCCATTGTATTTAGTAAGATAGATTTAAAGAGTGGCTATCATCAGATTAAAGTGAAAGATCATGATGTACATAAGACAACTTTCAGGACCCGTTTTGGTCATTATGAGTATTTGGTCATGCCCTTTGGTTTGACAAATGCCCCAGCTACATTTATGATGTTAATGAATGATATCTTACGACCTTTCATAGGAAAGTGTGTAGTTGATTTTGTGGATGATTTGCTAGTGTATAGTGGGACTGTGCATGAGCATGAAAATCATTTAAGATTTGTGTTGAATATTTTAAAAGAAAATCAGTTGTATGTAAATCTAGAGAAGACACAATTGTTTCTTCCAAGGATAGAGTATCTAGGGCATGTGGTTTCAGCCGATGGGGTTCAGATGGATCCCAAGAAGGTATCAGTTATATTAGCATGGCCTAGTCCTCAAGATGAGGGGCAGTTACGATCATTCTTAGGACTTTTCGGTTTCTATCGGAAATTCATCTCTTCATATTCGTCAATATCAGCACCTGTGATGAACTTGCTTCAAGGCAAAATTCCATTTGCATGGAAGCAAGAGCAGCAAGAGAGTTTTGATACTCTGAAAGAAGCTGTTTCAGAGGCTCCTATACTCAAAGTGGTGGATCCTCAAAAACCATTTGAGTTAGAAACGGATGCTAGCGGCATAGCCATAGGCACAGTATTGAGTCAAGATGGAAGGCCAATAGCTTTTAAAAGTAAGAAGTTAAGTAGTGCACAATGCAATTGGCCACTGCATGCATATGAGTTGTATGTGGTGGTGCATGCACTTAAAGTTTGGAGACACTATCTTTATGGTGCGGACTTTAAGGTATTCATAGATCATCATACACTCAAGTATTTTTGTAGTCAGCCAGATGTTTGAGGCCGACAGGCTCGTTGGGCTGAGCTCATGTAGGAATTTCACATGGAAATCTTGTATAGAAGAGGCAAAGAAAATATAGTAGCTGATGCATTATCTCCTATAATGTATCAAATGAGCTTTATAGTTTTAGAGAGCTCATTGCTTTAAAAAATTAAGGAAGCAGAGGTGGAAGATCCACATTTGTTATAGATAGTTAGAGCCATTAGTGATGACTCTATTTTTGGAGACGGGACAGTTCGAGCTGTTTCTTCTTCTACTAAAGAAAACAAGTCCATTCCGTATTCTAATCTCTCACAGGAGACTGGAATAGTGAAGCGAAAAGGAAAGGTTTGTGTGCAGATTCCCAGGATTTGTGAAAGAAAGTCATGCATGATAACCATGATGTTCCCTGTGCAGGACATCCTGGTGTTGACAAGACAATACAGCTTGTTAGAAGAACAATGTCAGTTGGGTGAGGGACTGATGGAGAGTGTTAATCTCCAAAAGAACAACCTACTCTTGAATTTAGAACACCTCTATATCAAGAGTAAGTCAAAACCTTCACCAATTTAAGCTATCAATGACCAAATGTCAAAATCTTGACTAAACTGTGAACAAGGGAATTCCTCAGAAAGTCTGCTGCAGAGATTTTGCTCATTGACTAAGTAAATGTGTAAAGTTTTTTATGAAACTTTGCAGAAGGTGTCACCTAAAGATTGCGCACCTTCTCCAAGTCGAATTACTTCAAAAGGTTCAACTCACTTCTCATGTGTCTAATGACACTTACAAGTATTCTCATGATCTCCTATTGTCTTTTCGTGTCTCACTCTATTTGCCCCGACATATTTCAAAAGTATTTATAGGTAAATATATACAAGCTTATGACTAATCAAAGATCTAAGTGACCTATGTCTTCATTAATGTACATATGTGTACATGTCCTTCACTCTGTGAATGTATCCACTTTCTTTGCTTCAAAACTTGATCTTATCTCCATCCTTTGTTCTTCAAATCTTCAATTGGTGATTGATCTGCACCAACAGGGACATGGGGGTGGGAAGCTTTTTACCAAAAACAATTTCAAAAGGTGCACGACCAGTAGTGGTGTGTGCAATGTTTATTTTAAACAAATTGAAGCAACGATAACTTTTCATCCCAGTTATTAGGATTATCTAAGGAATAACAACGCAATAAATCAAGAATAGTACTATTTGTAGCCTCACTCTGTCCATTACTTTCAAGATGAAATGCAGAGCTAAAATCTATTTTAGAACCAAAATGTTGAAATAAAGCAACCCAAAAATGATTACAAAATCTAACATTACGATCAGATAACATTACTTTAGGAAATCCATGATATGGGAAAATGCATTTAATGAATAATTTTGCAACTTGAGGTGCAGTCAAAGTTTTTCTACACAGAATGAAATATGCATATTTACTAAAACTATCAACTATTGTCCAAATCATATCATTGTGTGATGAAGGGATGGGAAGGCCTATGATAAAATCCATAGAAATTTGTTCCCATGGCTCATTTGGAATGGGAAGTGGCATTAATAATCCAAATGGTTTACGATGATGACGTTTGACACGTTGACAAACAATGCATTGAAAAACGTAATGTGCAATAGCTTTTTCCATGTGTGGCCAAAAGAAGAAATCTTTGCAAGCAGAAATGGTGCTTTGTATGCCTCTATGACCCATGTAAGATGGTTCATGCATTTCTTTAATGATGAAATCTTTAAAAGCTTGGGTTATGCATAATCTATGTTGAAAATAAAGAAAACCATTATGAAATGTATAATGTTCATAAGATAAAGATGCACCATTATTGAAGTCATGCAATGCAAGTGAAAAATACATATCAGATGCATAAGTGGAAACCATTTCTTGAAAAGAATGAATTTGGATGGCAGAAATATTATTCAAAACAATAGAATGCGAAGGAAAATGGCTAAGAGCATCAGCTACAACATTAGTTTTACCAGGCTGATATTGTATCATGGGCTGGAAATTTTGAATGAATGATGCCCATTTAAGATGCCTATCAGAGATTAAGGGCTGATTTAATAAATGCTTAATAGCCTGTTGATCGGTTTTGATTAAGAGCTCAGAGCCCATAAGATAGTGTTTCCAAATTCGCAGAGCATGCACAACCGCTAACAATTCTTTATCATACGTACTATAATTTTGTTCTGATGGCTTAAGCTTTCTACTCTCAAATGCAATGGGATGATCATTTTGCAATAAAACAGCACCTATTCTTGAACCACTAGCATCAGTAACAACATGAAACGGTTGTGAAAAATCAAGTAATTGTAAAACAGGTGCATATAAAAGTGCATGTTTCAGTTTTTCAAAGGATTGTTGTTGGGTAAGTCCCCATGCAAATTTTATTTTCTTTTTCAACAACAAGGTAAGAGGCAATGCTAAATAAGAAAAATTTTGAAAAAACTTCCTATAGAAACTAGCCAACCCAAGAAAAGAACGAACATCATTGACTGATTGTGGTCTAGGCCATTCTACTATAACTCTAATTTTCTTTTGATCCACATGCACACCTTCACTTGAAATAATATGTCCTAAATATTATAGCTTATGTTGAAAGAAGTAACTCTTTTCAGGATTAGCATAAAGTGTGTTCTCTCATAACAAATGAAAAATTGTTTCAAGATGCTTTTCATGTTCACTATCATTCTTACTATATACAAGTATATCATCAAAGAATATAAGAACAAAAGCTTGATAATCAAGAAAAATATTTTTCATCATTCATGCAAATGTACCAGGGGCATTACTAAGTCCAAAGGGCATTACCATAAATTCATAATGGCCAGTTTGAGTTCTAAACGCAGTCTTAAAAATATCACTTTGTGTCATACAAATCTGATGGTAACCCGATTTAAGATCAATTTTACTCAAGACACAAGCTTCTCATAACTTATCTAAGAGATCATCTATTCAAGGAATAGGGTATCTATTCTTTATTGTGATCTTGTTAAGGGCTCTATAATCAATGCACATTCGATAAGTTTTATTCTTCTTCTCTACTAAGAGAACTGGTGCTCCAAATGGGGAAGAAGTAGGCCTTATAAGTCCTTTCTGTAGTAGGTCTTTTACTTGGTTTTCTATTTCCTTTTGGTATAGTGGACCATGTCTATAAGGTGCTTTATGAGGAGGAGAACTACTAGGTACTAAGTCTATGCTATGGTCAAAGGATCCTCGAGATGGTGGTAGTTCAGAGGGATACTTAGACATAAAACAATCCTTATAAGTACTCACGAAAGGTTTATATGCATCAGGAAGTGTATGAGTATAATCATTGATTACATTGACAAAAAAAATGCATGAGTTGAATCCTTTCCTAAATGCATGCTTTACTTGAGTGTGACTAATCCGTGGAAACGGGTGGAAATCATGTCATGCAGATAAAATAATGAGTTGACCTTTGAATTCAAAGTTAAAAGTATGTGTATGGTAGTCAATACGTGGGTTATAATGGTGATGAAAGGGCATACCTAGTATAACATCATAAGGTTGCAAAGGTGCAATTAAAAATGTTCGTGAATCAACATATGGGCCTACGCTAATCGTAACATCTTGCACTTATCATGTTACATTATAAAAACTACCTTGTAATGGAACTTTCACTTTATACAAGGAAGGAAATGTTTGTAATTTAAGTTCTTGTACTCCTAAATGTGAAATGAAGTCATGTGAACTACCATGGTCATGTAGAATTTTAACTAGTTTGTTATATATTGTACCCTACATGCAAAGTAGAGATTGAAGAGAGATATTGTTACCCAAGATACTTAAGTCCTTCTCCAATGATTCCTTTGTCCAAACAAGAGGAATTTCTTCATTATGGACCTCCATGTTATGCAATTGAGCTGTAGTCGGTTTCATGTGAAGAGGTCGTAATCTGCACCTTATTTTTGTATGTCTAGGTTTACCACAATTCCAACAAGTGATTCGTGGTCGCTTTTGTTGGGCATCCACCGCTAAAGTTTGAAGGGTAGGTGGTTTGGTTGGTTGGAGAGATGAAGCAACAGGTGGAGTTGAGTAATTGGATTGTGGAGGATGAGGAAAACTAGGGTAAGATGGGGCATTAAAAGTACGCTTCATAGGAAATGTAGGTTTAACATAAAGTGGTCGTTGGCGCGGTTGTTGTAGACGGAGTGACTTGGTTTTGGACTGGACTTCTTTTTTTGCATCATAGGCGAAGGATATAGCTTCGCTGAGGATTGTAGGTCATAGGGTGTGAAGCTTAGCTTGGATTCCCACCTCCAAACCAACTACTGACGTAAGGTTTTCTACCTCAGTTTGTATCTTTTGGAGGACTTCATCACGTTGCCGGATTTTGTTCTGAGCTAGTGCTTTCCTCTCGGGATGTACCCTCAGGGAATGTACCCTAGCAAAAAAGTACCCTATTTGGATGTACCTTGATGTACCCTGATAGGATGTACCCTCTCTGGATGTACCCTGGTGTACCTTGAGAAGTGTACCCTGACAAGATGTACCCTGAGATGTGCCCCATCGCGTCGCACCATGCCGCCTTGAAAAATAATAAAAATTGCAAGTTATGTTAAATTTAAGAAGAGAGAACTTGAGTATCAACACCAAGAGATGGAGGAGTGGTTAAAGTACTTCCCTTGAAAGTAAGAGGTTGTGGGTTCAAATCCTCCTACCTTAGGGAATCTAAGACTCTCTATTGCCACTCAAAATTAAAATTGGCTCGTGCATAGCCAACGGCTGCCAACGATTGCCAAGGGAGCCTTGGGTGCCAATGTTGCCAATGTATTGCCTAAGTTATTGCCTAAGTTCTTTGCCTTAGTTGATGCCTTTGTTGATGCCAAAGGAGTAAACGTAGGTGCAAACGTAGGTGTAAACGTAGGTGTAAATGTAGGTTCTGGAACTGGAATTGGAACAGAAACAGAAAGAGAAACCAGGAACAAGAACCGGAACCGAAGACGGAGATGGAGACTGAATCGGAATTGCAAATAGAGAACAGAACCCTCCGTATTGACGCGTGCAGAGCTTTGATACCACTGATGTCAGGATCTTATCTCACGTGCATACAGAGATTAGGGATGCAGAAAAACACGTAGAGAATAGACACAACAAGAGACAAGACCGAACACAGCATTGGGTGCAATCTCCCCCCATGCACTCTGTTTTGAATGTCCACAAAGTGCATGTATTTATAGGAATTTTTTATTACGTCGAAAAGAGTGGTTACATGAGAGCGGCTTCAAAAAGCAAGCGTGAAACTAAAAGTTGGTAACTTTTACAAAAAGCCATTGCTTTCAATAAAAAAAAATGTGGTCTACAACGACCCTTATTCTAAACCATTAATTTCTAACTACTTCTAACAATAGAACCTTCTATGAGGGTTTATTAGTAAATAATAATTTATTCAGGTTATTGATATCCGCCCTTTCACGCCTTGCACGCTCCTCACGAACCTTCAACTGCTATATCAAAAACATCAAAAACACATTAATACATCAATAATTTAACACACTAACAATGCATTGTTCATTAATAATTTAACACTTCAACAATGCATTGTTCAACATATTCCATGTTACACTCCAACAATGCATTGTTCAACATATTCCATGTCACACTCCAACAATGCATTGTTCAACATATTCCATAAGTTATAACAGCTATTTTAGATACAAGAGGATATAAATGGATGGGAGGAGAGTGGCACACACATCATGCATATGTCTTCTTTTGAGGAGAACCTCACAGACACAAATGGCAACCAATAAGGTATAGCTATGACACTTCTTTTTTTACCACTAAAGATTATTCTTACATGGTGAAAGCAGATGAAGACCCTTCTACATATGAAGAGGCAAAAGGTAAGGAAAATTGGGAGAAAGCTATGCAGGAAGAGTACGATGCATTGATAGAGAATGAGACATGGGATTTGCTTCCTAAACCAAATAGTGAGAAGATCATTGGATGAAAATGGGTCTACAAGACAAAGAGGTATGCAGATGGAAGTGTGTCTAGGTATAAAGCTAGACTTGTTGTGAAAGGGTATGCTCAGACATATGGTATAGATTATGATGAGACCTATAATCCTATGGCAAAACTGACCACCATCAAAACACTCATAGCCATTGTTGCATGTATAGATTGGAGGTTATGTCAATTAGATGTGAAGAATGCTTTTCTTAATGGTTATATTTCAGATGATGTTTTCATGGAGCAACCACAAGGGTTCAGAGATAAAAGGTATTCAGAATATGTATGCAAGCTCAAGAGAGCTTTGTATGGGTTGAAGCAAGCCCCAAGGGCATGGAGCTATAGACTTGTTAAGTTCTTGAAGGAACTTGGTTTCCAAGTGTCTAAAGCAGATAATAGCTTGCTTGTTAAAGCAAGTGATGATGGGTTTATTTACATTTGTATATATGTTGATGACATAGTCCTTACAAGTACAGATGAGAAGGGCATACAAATCTTAAGAAGCAAATGGCAAAAGAGTTCAAGATTAGTGACTTGGGAGATTTTTCATATTTCTTGGGCATGGAGATCTCATATACTCAACATGGAGTGTATGTAACTCAAGAAAGGTATTTGAAGAACTTGTTGATCAAGTTTAAAGTGGAAGATTGCAGGGTAGCACCTACTCCAATGGAGGCGAATCACAAATTGAGCAGATATGGAGGAGAAGAATTCAAGGACATGAAGCTATATCAAAGTTTGGTTGGTAGTCTAATTTATGCTACATTAACTAGGCCGGACTTGTCATATGCAATTGAAGTGTTGTCTCAATTCATGCATTTTCCTATAAAAGAACATTGGGTTGCAAGACAGAGAGTATTGATATACATTAAGGGTACACTCAAGGAAGTTTTGTATTATGGTTTTACATTAGATACAAACATCAAGATATATAGTGATACAGATTGGGTAGGTAATCCTGATGATAGGAGATCAACATATGGATACTTGTGTTATGTGGGAGATAAGTTAATCTCTTGGTTTTCTAAAAAGCAACATACAGTTGCTTTATCATCTACAGAGGCAAAGTATAAAGGTATGGTTGAACCGGCAAAGGAAGTCATATGGTTGAAAACTCTCATGAAGAGTTTTGACATCATTCAGAGTACACCCATTATTCATGAAGATAATTTGAGTTCATCGTATCTAGCTGCTAACCCTATTTTTCATGCCATGACTAAACACATTGAGATTCAATATCACTTCTTAATAGAGAAGGTGATTGATAAGGAGATTGAAGTCATACATGCTTCAACAAAAGATCAGATTGTAGATATGCTAACCAAAAGCTTGGATGGACCAAAGCTACAAAGATTTAAAGACATGGCAGGTACAAAGAAGATAGAGAAAACCTCAATTGATGATTGAGGGGGAGTTGTTGGTGCAATTCAACCACCAATTGATGTTTTGGATAAAGACTTGAATTCAAAGGATGAAGAAAAGATCAACAATTGAAGATTGAAGATAGAGTATGTTCAGGAAATGAAGACTTGTATACATATGTACATTGATTTGTAGTTATCTCACATATACCTTTCGTATGGTCATGAGCTTGTACATATATGCCTATATATACAAGTAGAAAGTCAGGGAAAGTATGAGAGAGCATGTGAAGAGAACAATTAGAAGTTATGAGAGTCATTAGACATTTAAGAAATGAGGAAGATCTCTCTCATCACTCAGATGTAAAACTTTAGAGAAGAAGAAAAATTGTGCCCGATCTTTTGCTTAGTACTCCTTCTGTGCTTAATCTCTTGTGAAATGCTTTTGTACATGTCTAGTTCTATAGTTGATTGAACTATGTACAAGTTTTCAGATCCTAATTGTGATCAAGCTGAGAGAATTGAGAATAGGAACATTTACATGTGTAAATGTGAAGAAGTGAAGTTGCAATAGGCAAAAAATTTGATCCTAATGTTTTGGTTAGTTCTCCTTCCACACTCTAAAGTTTTGAGCAAGCAAGAAATCATTCTTTAAGTTGGAAGCTAAGATACCTATGAGTAAAAGCATTTGAATAAATGGATTGTAGTTTGGGAGAACTATGTGTTAAAAGTTATAGGTATCAAAGTCGACTGTATAGAAGTACAGTTTTAGACATAGGTGAATTGTTTAGATCATTTCTCAAGATCTACTAAGTCTTTTGAGATGATTTAACTTGGAGAAGGTGCACAAACATTAGTCAAAACTACGTACAAAGGTTCATTAGAAACTTTACATATTTGATTAGTCAATTAGAGAGTTAGGTGCAGCTGAATTTTTTGAGTTATGATTCTTTTCATAGTTAGTTTAAAATTTTGATAATCTAGTACTGATCCTCCAAATTGGTAAAGGTTTTGAGTTATTCTAGATATAGAGGTTCTCTAACATCAAGTATAACTTATTCTTTTGGAGATTAACACTCTTCATCAATATATACAGATTAAACCAAAGGTAACTACACACCCTTGCAATAACCCTCGTGCTTATGGCACGGTATCTTTTCCTCATTGTGCTTGCAAAAGCAAATGCTACCTATACTTGCAACAATACTTCCACGCAAAGTGTAGAGATAAACAAGCTTCAAACTAGTCGTATACCATGCATGCTATGCAAAATGCTTGTCCTATGTGCTTCATGGTGCATGTAGATAGATGGTATGCATTAAAATTGACCAAAAAAAACTTACTTTAAGGACCAAAAGCTTGATTTGCAAGTGTGTGTGTATCCAAACACTCTCCCCTTGCTTCTCCTAGAATATCTTGATGATAATTGTGTCAAAGAACTGCTCAATGGGGATCCTTGATGAATAGAAAGGTTTGAAGCTCTATACAAGTTCAAAAGCGGATCGAAAAGCTAGTTTCCAACCAGTCAATAGAAAGAGCTTTCAATGAGGAATCCATAACAATAGAAATCACTTGATTTTGAGATTGTATGACCAAGTTATGGCCAAATGAGTGAGGATAGTTAGTCCAAAAGGCTATGGTAAGAGGACCTTGACTATGGTAGGCAAGAAAAAAATTCGATTTTTCCTCTATGTAGGTGTCCTTCAGCCACTCGACGCACGTGTGAGTGTCCCTTTATCCCATAGATTGAAGAAAAACTGGAAGAAGTGCCTTCATATAGAACTTGAGACTCTACTTACTTTCAACTCAAGAGAGGAAGAGAGAGGTGTGGTGTCTTCTTCCTCGGACAGCTCACAGAGTGTGTGGACAGTATCGACCCCTGTCTAGGCAGGCTTGGGCACCTCCTTGCTATGCTATATGAGCGTATGCACGTGTGGGGTTCCTTGGGGGGCTTAAAATCTCTGAGGGACCTCAAAAGCTCTTCTTTTTCTCTCTGAAGTTGTTCCCTGACTTACGACAGCGGTGGCCTCCAAACAAAATGATGTTCTTCCAAATCCTAAGGTGCTCAAGCTCAACAATCTCACGCACAAAAAAAAAATTTGAATGTCACTTTTCTCTCCTAAAATCTCTCAAGATCATTCTCTGAATACCAAATGATAGCAAAACTAGTGAAGGATGTGTGTGTCCTCTCCTCCCATCCATTATATCCCCTTGTACTCAAAATTCCAATGATCTGGAATGATCTAGAAGTGCCATGTGGCCATCATGCAACACTCATCCCCATTACCATTGAATACCTTAGTGTTGGAAAAGATGGATGGATACCTCAAGAAAGTGAGGTGGTACTGCTAAAACCTGCTTTGTACCTTCCCTATCAAACTTTAGAGTTATGTTGTAGGTCTTTTAGCTTACAAATGACACCATGAAAGTACCTATTTACTTTGGAGTTGATTCTTCAAATAAATGAATCAAAACAGATTACTTCATGAGTTGCAACTGCCACAAAACTTGCTATTTTGGTCTAGACACCTGCTGGTTCTTTTGCTTAGTGCTCACAGGTACAGTAGCAATTGATCAAATTCATTTTGGGGGAATACATTTAGCTTAGATAGCTAATTATTACAATTGGAATCAACAAAAAACACAAACTATGCTCTGAGAAATGATTTTAGCAATCCAAGGCTTACCCCCGACTTTTTAGGGACTGAATAGTAGATGACTAGTGAGTAGTTCGATGGCGATTTCTCCAAAATGGCTAAACCAAAACCTTTGAAACTTTGATAGCATACAATGGACATTGAGCTAGTTCCAATAAGCTATAGATCATGCAAAATGGTTGAGAACTCACTGAGATATGATCAAGCAAAGTTCACTATTTTGAGTGGTCATAGTAGAGAAGTAGACAAAGATGATCAATGAAGTATATGTATTATAGAACATTTTTGTACAAGATCATTGGCATAGAAATGATGCACAATGATAGTAGTGTAAGTGAGCTATGGTCTTAGCCACTTAGCTATTCCAAATGATGATGAAGAAGACTATCAATGGGGGCTCTAAGGCTGCGAGATTTACAAGCTCTTTTATAAGAGAACTTTTTCTCAAGTTTGAATTTGAGTTTCAAAATTGGCTCCAACTATAGTGTCTCCTCTAATCTAGGAGATATTCTCTCAATCTAAGGTTGTAACCAATATTCTATCTAACTCCATGAGTTGTAGCCTTTTACAAGATTCTCTCAAAGATTTATCCTTTTACAAGTGGTAAATGATCAAGTATTACAAGCCAAGGTTTTCATGCTTCATCAAGTGCTTCCACTTATTGCTTTCCATGCTAAGCCAAGTGTGAGGGCTTGCATGTTTACACCAACAGCTCCCCCTCAAGCCAAACATCTTGGCTTGAACTTCTTCATGGATCTTCTTGAATGTCTCGTAATCCAATCATGGTTTTAAACCTGCAAAACTTAGTACCATCAAGTGCTTTGGTTAACAAATCAGCACATTGCATGTTTGTGGATGCATATGCCAACTGAATCTCTTTGCTTAATAGCTTCTCTCTAACATAGTGATAGTGTACTTCTATATGCTTGGTTCTTGCATGATAAATGGGATTGGCTGCAAGAAGCAGATAACTTGTGTTATCACCAAAGATCATAGGTGAATGAGTGTGAAGTCCCAAATTTGAGTAGAGCAATCTAATCCAAATAGCTGCTTGGTGTAGCATTGGGTAATCCCCTATACTCAGCCTCTGTTGAAGATAGAGCAACAGTTGGTTGCTTCTTGGAAGACCATGAGATAGACTTATCACTTGCAAAAGGAAGACATCTAGAAGTACTCCTGTTGTCATCCTTACAACCTGTCCAATCTGCATCTGAGTATAGCTTAATGTTCAAATTTGATGTGTATGGGAAGTAAAGGCCTTGATTTTGAGTATGTTTGTTATGAAGGGAGTCCTTATTGAAGAGATGGTATGAACCATCTCTTAGGACTCCACTAGAAGGGCACACACATGAGTGCCATGTGGCACCCATGTGAGATGCCACATTAGTCACTCCAAATTGAGGACACTGAAATCAAAGGGGATACATGGCTAGGTGGACTATCGAGCATAGAACTCTGCGTATGTGTCACGAACAACCTCATGATTTGTAGTTGAAGACGATAAAAATGGAGGACTTCTCAGGGAGCGGTGTTCAACATTGGTATCGGAGCGGGTGGACACATATATCGAGGCATCAATAGGCCCATGAACAAAAGCAACCGACAGAGAGGTCGAATATAAACTAGCAGAGGTGGTCAACAGCCGGGGCCCGTGCAAGGAACCACGAGCCATAGCCATGAGGCTTTCCCTCCAAGGCTCTCCCTCCATCCTCCCTCTTGAGTGAAAGCTCCTTTAAGACAAGTTTCTATTTATGCTTATATCTAGTGCTGTTGAGCACGAATGTGGGATAATGAACTTTGCAGGCAGATTAATTCCATTTTTTTTCGAACTACTATTCAAACTTGGCTGGGAAAAGGAAAATTTTCGAAGTTTTTCTTGATATTGGGAGGAAAAAATTGAGGGTATCATCCAAGTTTTGGGAAAAGAAATGATGCATACATGTATTATGGGCTGTGGATATGGGGTATGGGTCATGATTTTTTCTTGAAAAGCTTCAGTTCCTCAGTTTTGAGCTCTCAAAGTTACTACTCTATGAAGATTAGCTTTTCCACTTCCTACTCGTGACATACCCGGCTTCTCCGCACCATAGCTTCCTCATACGATATTCGATTTCAAAAATCAGGTTACGAAGCTATATTCCTAAGCTTTGCTGAGAGACATCAGTGTTGGATTGGGACAAGATTTGGTCAACCAAAATCTCTCTGTGGCACTTCAACAGGAACTAGGCAGCCACTTTTGGGCCTAGTTTTTCATCATCTGGTGTCCAAATTCACTTTTTTCACTTTGGATAGCATTACATCTTTGAAGTACAGGTGCTAGCCTATATTTCTTGGACTGGCAAGGACTATCAAATCTCAAAAGTTGTTCACTTTCACTCAGTTTGCCCATTTGGGGCTATTCCTACATGGTTTTGGCATTGTTCTTGTTGGTTTTTGGTGATCAGAACCTCTCCAGACCAACCGAACATTTCCAATTTTTGTTTGGGCTTGGTGAGGATTTAAAATCAGCAACCCAAAGCTTCAAGGATCACTTGGATTTCACTTTCGCAGCTTTATTTTGTAACAGGGAAGTGCTCTTGTGATATATTTCTCTTCTTCTTGCATATTTACGCTTTACCTCCATTCATTTTCACATACTCTAGTTAGCAAACGCGGGAAGGGAAGTAAAACATGGAATCTAAAGGGAAACAAGTAGTTGAACACACTTCTCCATCTAAAGAGCAACTATAGGATCCTGATTTGAGAATGGAAGAAGTAGAATCAGGACAAGAAGTAAAAGAAAACTTAGAAGAGAAAGAGCCTCAACAAGAAGAGTATACATATGAGGAACTTTTAGACAAGTTTGTCACTCATGATCAATTCATAGACTTGAAAGAGCAAACCCTTAAATTAGAGAGAGATCTTGGTAGCATCACATCTCTCATTCAGCGGCTAAAGTCTCAAATGATCTCACTTGAGACTAGCGTCACCTCTTTGCTAGCTAGGAAGGAAAGAGAAACCCCTCCTACTCCTCTAGAGATTACTAGGAAAGATACTTCTCTTCCTAGTAAGCACAAAGGAGAGAGCTCTAGGGAAGCTCCCCTCCTAAAAGACTTGAAGTCACCTACCTTTACGGGGGATGAATAAGATAGGAACAAGGATGCAATCTACACTTTTTTACAAAAGTGGCATGATTTTCATCAATTGAAAGGGCACCCCACCAGAGTACCATGTGCTAGAGGCGAGTCTTTCGCTCGGCCTGCATTCTTATAAGTGGTGGATGAGTCTTAAGGAGGCAAACTCTATCCCTACTGATTGGACTCAGTTTGAGACTCTTTTTCTAAATGAGTTTCTTCCTGAGAATGAGGAGGAGAGGAATTGGGATGAGTGGGACATGATTACACAGAGAGGTAGGCCTCTTACAGTCGACTTGTCCCACTATAGAGAGATCATTTTGAAACTTAAGGGCTTAGATGATTTCTAGAAGGCCAAAGGGTTTGTTAGGGGCTTAGATAAATCCATAAAGAGGGAAGTTAGAAGGAATGCACCTAAGACGTTTGAGGAGGCGATCAAGTATGCACAGATCTATGAGGACCATAACCATCCTCAATATACTCCTATGGAGACGGATCAACCCCTCAAGCCTCTTAGTATGACTAAATTCAAGAAGAAGTTTCCATTTGGGAAAAACAAAGTTTTTATTGAAAAACAAAGATCACAAGGGCCTAGGTTATTTATAGATCAGTTTGAGAGGGCCAAAAGAGAGAACCTCTGCTTTAGGTGTTTTTCTCCTAGCCATTCACAGTGGAACTGTCCACTCAAGAAGGGGGAAGAAAAGAAGAAGGGACCAGAGACTAGTACGGCCCCTGAAAAGGGAAAAAAGGCAGTCCACGTAGTGCAGAATCTTCCTATTCATGGCAACACTAGTTGTAGGGGAGTGGAGGTGATGCACAAGGATATTGAGCACACCTGTTGTTTGACTCAGTCATTATGGTCATCGCAGTTTGGACCACATGACCTAGTTAAACTACATGGTAGTGTGTACAGGACCACGGTGAGGGTCATGATAAATGACTCTGCCACTCATAATTTTATAAAATATGCTTTGATCATGAAATTAAAGATTTCCCAGTAGCCTAGTGCACATAAATACATTGTATCTATGATGCAAGGGCAAGATAAGAGGATATGGGATACTATGGTATCCAATTTGGAAGTCAAGATGCAAGACTGTACAAATTATATGGACTTCCAAATTATGAATATGGAGAGGATAGACTTTGTGTTAGGAAGAGAGTGGCTATGGGGGCTGGCAGATACACTTAAATGCAATTATCAAAACAACACACTTGAATTTGAAAAGAATGGAAGTAAAGTTTGTATTGAGGGAGAGAGAGATGTACCTAGTGCACCTCTCATTTCTTCATTAGAGTTGTATAGTCTTTGTTATTCTGAGCATGTACAGGAGATGTTTTTATTGTATATTCATGATATGGAGCATTGTATAGAGAACTCATCTGATGTATATTTTCATGCTAGGAATGTAAATATGGACACAAATTTCTACTATTCTTTTTTGCAAGAGTGTGTGGTTAAAAATTTTAAGGATCTTATGTTTGAGTATAGAGATGTTTTTCCCACTGACTTACGTAGAGGGCTACCACCTGAGAGAGGGGACATTGACCATGCCATTGAGATTGTTACTAACACTAACCCTATTTGTAGGCCACCTTATAGGCTTAGTGTTTCTCAGCATGAGGAGGTTGATAGGCAATTACAGGATTATTTAGATAAGGGCTTCATTAAACCTAGTAGCTCACCTTGGGCATAGCCAATGCTCTTAGTTAAAAAGAAAGACGGCTCTATGAGGCTATGTATAGACTATAGAGCACTTAATAAGGTAACTATCAAAAATAGATTTCCAATGCCTAGATTGGAAGATCTATTTGATCAGTTACATCAAGCTAGGTATTTTACCAAGCTTCACCTTAGATCAGGATATCATCAGATCAAGATTAGGGCAGGGGATGTCCCTAAGTCTACATTTAGGACTAGATATGGGCACCATGAGTTTTTGGTGATGCCTTTTGGTCTCACCAATGCTCCTTCCACTTTCATGAAACTCATGAATAGTGTTTTACGGCCTTATCTAGGACACTTTGTAGTAGACTTTTTGGATGACATTCTGTTCTATAGTGCATCAGAAGAGGAGCACTTGGAACACTTAAGAAAGGAATTTCAAGTGCTAAGGGAAAATTCACTCTTTGCTAAGGAGTCAAAGTGTGAAAAAAGAGAGGTTAGATACCTTGGTCATATAGTCTCCCGAGATGGAATTCAGATGGATCCTGAAAAAGTAAGGTCTATTATGGAATGGCCACATCCATGGAACTTGGAAGAGCTGCAGATCTTCCTAGGTTTATCAGGTTTCTATGGAATATTCATTAAGAATTATGCCAAAATTGTTGTTCCGATGAAGGAACAACTTAAAGGGAAAGGGGAAGCCTTTCATTGGGGAGACAAACAAAAGCAAGTATGGAGAAATTATTGCTACAGCTCCACTTTTACAAATCACAGATCCCAACAAACCATTTGTGGTTGAGACTGACGCGAGTGATTTTGCCATAGGAGCGGTTCTAGTTCACGATTGTCAACCAGTAGCTTTTGAGAGTAAGAACCTAGAACGATCTCAGAAGAATTACTCCGTTTGTGAGAAGGAAATGTATGCAATTGTCCATGCTTTGAAGAAGTGCCATCATTATTTATATGGTGCCAAAGTTACGATAGTGTTTGATCAAGAAAGCATTAAGTGTCTCTCTAATCAAACAGACCTTAAAGTTCGTAAGGCCCGATGGGCAAAGACCCTTCGGAGTTTGATTATGAGCTTAGGTATAGGAAGGGAAAGTTTAATGTAGCGGTTGATTCACTTAGTTACATGCCTATGCTCAATGGATTGAGTTTTACTCAAATTACTAGTGAGCTACATGAGTCCATTAGAGGTAAATGTAGGCTTGATCCTGCATATTCTAAGATTTGGGAAGCCATAGAGAATGGGGATCATGATATAAGGGTTTCCAGTGAGGATGGAGTATCGATGGGTACTCAAAAAGGATTCAAGTGGAAGAACTACAGTGTCCATGATGGATATCTATTATATAAAGTTAAGGTGTGTGTCCCTAGAGATTTTGAGATGAGACGGCATATTTTGTATGAGTGTCATGACACACCTAGTGCGGGACACCCAAGAGTTAACAAGACTTATGATCTTGTTAAGAGGCAATTTTATTGTCTTGGACTTCATAAGGACATCCTAGAGTATGTTCTTAAGTGCAATAAATGCCAGGTCAACAAAGCTGAGAGATTGAGGACTGGAGGACTACTTCACCCATTGGATATTCCTAATGAGAAGTGGGAGAGTATCTCCATGGACTTTATAGTCAGATTACCTAAGACACAGAGAGGGCACGACTCGGTCCGGGTAATTGTGGATAGGTTAACCAAAATGGCTAGGTTTATTTTGACACGTACTACAGTGAAGACACCTGAGCTGGCTAAACTCTTTGTGGAGAACCTATACCGGTTATATGGTCTTCCTTTAGACATAGTTTCCGATCGGGATAGGAAGTTTACTAGCCACTTTTGGAGAGCAGTCTTCAAAAGCTTGGACACGAAACTTAGCATGAGTATGGCCAAACATCCACAATCGGATGGGAAAACAGAAAGGGTTAACCAAATCCTAGAGGATATGCTTCAAGAATATGTGAATGAAAGGCAAACTAATTGGGAAGAGTACTTACCTATAGTAGAGTTTGCATATAATAGTGTCAAGGACTCTTCCACTGGGCATAGTCCATTTATGCTTATGTATGGGTTTCAGCCAAGAGCTCCTTATGCAGTAGGATTGCAGAATGAGACAGTTCAAGCTACAAAGGACGATATGCTTAGACTCGCTAAGGATAGCATTAGGAGAGCTCAGGATAGAGTGAGAGCCTATGCTGACCCTCAAAGGAGAGATATTAACTTTGAGGTAGGAGAGCAGGTCTATCTTAGAGTTCCATCTAAGTCTGAAACTATGAAGATGGGACCTTGTCCAAAACTATCTCCTAGGTATTGTGGACCTTTCCAAATACTTAAGAGAATAGGAAAGATGGCTTACCAGCTCCAACTTCCAAGTCAAATCCATCCAGTTTTTCATGTTAGTCGGCTTAAGAAAAGGCTGGGTGAATCTGACAACCTCATTCTAGATAGTGAGGTAGTAGAGCCTATTTCTGTTCAATCTATTCCACATGAGCCTGAGAGCATACTACGCACTCGAGAGAAATGGACCAGAAGTCACTTGTATAAAGAGTGTCTAATAAAGTGGAAAGATAGTTCAAAAGATAGTGCTACATGGGAGCGGGTTAGCACCCTTCAAAGATGGTTTCCTAGCTTTAGATTACCTTCCTAAGGTTCTTCTTAAGGGGAAGGATATGGGGAAACAACATGGAGATATGACCATGTATTGTCATACATGGGGATATAGTGGGAGTACACCCTGTTGATTTCCAAACCTTCCAATACCATTTTTGAGGACAAAAATGGAGTTAAGGGGAAGGAAATGTTATGAACGGAGTCCTTATTGAAGAGATGGTATGAACCATCTCGTAGGACTCCACTAGAAGGGCACACACATGAGTGCCATGTGGCACCCATGTGAGATGCCACATTAGTCACTCCAATTTAAGGAGGACACTGAAATCAAAGGGGGTACGCGATTGGGTAGAATATCGAGTAGAACTCCGTGTATGTGTCACGAACAACCTCCGGATTTGTAGCTAAAGATGGCAAAAATGGAGGACTTCTCAGGGAGCGATGTTCAACAACATTTGAGATACTTCAAAATCCTTTTGGCAGCTTCCAAGTGAGGTGCTCTAGGTTTATGCATGAATTGACTCAGAGCACTTACTCCATATCATATATCAATCCAGGTTAATGTTGCATAGTTAAGACTTCCAACTATGCTTTGGTAACCTGCAATGTATTTAAGCAAATCACCTTCATGAGCACTCAATTTAAAAATTTACCTCCATAGGGATGCTAACTACCTTTGCATTCTCCAAATGGAACTTCTTCAACATGTTTTGTACATATTTCCTTTGAGTGATGTAAATTCTAGAGTTAGTGTCTACTAACACAAGTCCAAGAAAATACTTCAGAAATCCTAGGTCACTGATTTTGAACTCCTGCATCATCTGGTTTTTAATTTGCTTGATCCCATTGGCATCACTACCTATAAGAATGATGTCATCAACATATGCACATAAGTATATCATTTCTGAGTTACTTCTCTTGACAAACATAGAAAAATCTGCCTTGGTCATCATGAATCCTTGTTCTTGAAGATAGGTAGTTAACCAATGGTTCCATGCCCTAGGTGCCTGCTTTAAACTATAAAGAGCTTTGTTCAATTTGCATACATAATTTACCTTGCTTGGATCCTCATAACCAAGAGGTTGAGCCATATAAACCTCCTCTAAAATCCAGCCATTGAGAAAGGTATTCTTCACATCTACTTGATACATATTCCAATTTCTAGATGCAGCCACACTTACCAATACTCTGATGGTTGGAATTTTTAGCCACAGGTGAAAGAGTCTCTTCATAATCAACTCCTTGGGTTTGTGCAAAACCCTTAGCCACAAGTCTAGCTTTATACCTCTTTATGGATCCATCTGAGTTCCTTTTGATTTTGTAAATCCACCTAGAACCAATTACCTTCATTTATGCCTTCTTGGGTACTAGCTCCCAAGTGTCATTCTCATGGAGTGCTTCTATTTCTTCATCCATAGCCTCCTTCCATTTTGCCTTGGTACTTGCTTCTTCATATGAAGAAGCTTCTTCAAGTGATGAATCCTTATCAAGATAAATAGAGTGTTTAGTAACTAATGAAGTATCATACCCATATCTGATTGGCTTCTTACTCTCTCTTTGTGACATCCTTATGGCTTGGTTGGATGATTCTGGTATATCCTCAAACTTCTTCATCTTGACCTTGCCTTTTGATTTCCATGCTATGAACTCTTCCAAGTTGATGGTGCCCTCATCATCTGATTTGATATCTTCAATTGTGCTTGGCTCCTCCTTGGTGAGGCTTGGAAATTCGTCTTCCAAGTCATATGGCAATTTGACCTTCCTCGATTCACTTTCAAACCAAGAATCATTCTCATTGAACACAACATCTCTGCTGACCATAAATCCTTTGTTGGATGGATTATAAAACCTGTATCCTTTCTGATTTAAATCATTCCCTATGAAGATGCAATTCCCTACCTTAAGTTCTAGCTTACCTCTGATTTGAGATGGAACATGCACATAAGCAATACAACCAAATATTTTTCAATGTTCAAGTGATGGCCTTCTACCATGCCATGCCTCATAGGGGGTCATCCCATCAAGGGATTTAGAAGAAACCTGTTAATAAGGTAAGTGGTAGTAGAAACACTTTTTGCCCTCAAATAATTAGGCAATTTCTTTTCATTACGCATTGATCTAGCTGCTTCCACAATCAATGTGTTCCTCCTCTCCACTACTCCATTTTGCTTAGGAGTATACCTAGTAGTAATCTCCCTTTTGATACCTCTATCCTACAAAAATGCATCAAATTCATTGGAGAAGTACTCTTCTCCTCCATCTAACCTTATCCTCTTTAGGTTTCTTCCTGATTGATTTTCCACAAGTGCAAGATACTTCTTGAGGCAACTAAACACTTCATCTTTATGTTTCATGAAGTACAAGATAGTCCACCTACTAAAATCATCAATAAATGACACATAGTACCTTACGCCTAAAATTGAAGGATCCTTGCTTGGTCCCCACACATATGTGTGACAAGTTCCAAATAATCCTAATGCATATAGCCTTTCTTTGTAGAGGGTAACCTATGTGATTTACCAAACCAACAAGCACCACATTTATAGGTCATGTGTTGCTTGGATACATTAGGTATCCCAAGTACACATTGATCTCTACATATTTGTTTCAAGGTTCTCTCACCAATGTGCCCTAATCTTTTGTGCCATATCTCTAACTGAGACAATTTTTCATCCTTGTAATTATAAAGTGCAACGTTTCTAGTGTCCTCATGCTCAAATGTAAATAATCTACCTGTTTTCTCTCCCTTGGAAATTCTCTTGAATCCATGTTGGGGGTCCTCCACAAAAGCTCCATATTTATTAAACCTAACCTGCAAACCCTTTTCCACTATTTGTCCAACATTCATCAAATTCTTTGTGATAGTAGGTACATAAAGAACCTACTCAACCGATTTCTATTCCTATCAGAAGTTTTGACATTTCCTACCTTGACCACTGAATGCCTAGTGTCATCACCTGTCTGCACTTGGTGCTTTCCCTTGGGCTCCTCAAGATCAAAGAGGAGAGCTACATTGCCTGCTACATGGTTTGAACAACTTGAGTCAATATAGAAGAGGTGTTCATCATTCATACCTTGTTTTCAAGTCATGTTCATAATGACAAGAGCATCCTCTTGATCCTCTGTATACTTGTTGAAATCTTTTCTTGATTTGTATCCTCCTTAATTGTTGTTGTAGCCATGGTTGTAGCCTTGATTATGGTTGAATCTTCCTCTTGATTGCGAGTTGCCACATCTTTGAAATCCTCTTCCTCTCCGATTCTTGAAGTTCCTATAGCACTCATCTGTTATCTGATTGGACAATCCACGTATATTGCATGGGGAAGAGTTGAAAGGTCTCCTCCTAGCTTGCTTACCTCCTCTGCCACTTCCTTTTGAGTTTCTACCTCTCCCTGCATAGTTAGCTTGAGAATTAGTACCTTCATCTTCTACTTTCTTGCTCTTTCCTTTATCCTTAGACTTCACTTTATTTGTGTATAGGGAAAAAGCGTTGTTACCTCTTGATGGTTCTCCATTTTTGTTGAGCTTGGCTTCATGAGTAAAGAGTTGTCCCAGAAGTGTGGTAAGATCTGGGATTTGCATGTCCATGTAAAGGCCCATAGCAATTGTGAAAGCTTCCCACTTATCATCTACCTTGATGCCATTGATTATATGGCTCACTATTTTCTCCTCTTCAATCTCCTCTCCTATGCTTGCCAATTGATTAGCCACATCTTTTACCTTGGTCACATACTCTGAAACATTCTTCTTAGGTTGCTTCCTTTGAGTAGTAAACTCAATCCACAATTGATTTTTTCTAGCTCTTGTGTTGGAAGAAAATTATGAAGATAGTGTATCCCATGTCTCTTGGGAAGTTTTACAATTCCTAATGTGAGGAATTAGAAAGTCAGAAATAGAGTTAAGTAGATATGACCTTGCTAAAGAATCTTTGGCCCACCATGAGTTGAGTCTTTCTAGCTCCTCTCTTGTAGGTTGACCTTTGCTTCTAAATATGGACATCTCCTCATCTCCTGATATGTATCCATAGAGACTCCTTCCTTGTAGATATGTCTTCATCCTCAAGGAACATGATGGCTAGTTATTCATGTCCAATTTGTTGGAAAAGATGGATGGATACCTCAAGAAAGTGAGGTGGTACTGCTAAAACCTCCTTTGTACCTACCCTATCAAACTTTAGAGCTATGTTTTAGGCCCTTTTGGCTTGCAAATAACACCAAGAAATTACATATCTACTTTGGAGTTTATTTTTCAAACAAATGAATCAAAATAGATATCAAATTCCTTTTGGGGGAATCAAATTAGCTTAGACAGCTAATGATTACAAGGGAATCAACAAAAATCACAAACTATGCTCTGAGAAATGATTTTTGCAATCCAAGGCTTACCCCCGACTTTTTAGGGACTCAATAGTAGATGACCAGTGAGTAGTTTGATGGTGATTTCTCCCAAATGGCTGAACCAAAACCTTTGAAACCTTGATAGCATAAAATAGACTTTGAGCTGGCTCTAATAAGCTATAGATCATGCAAAATGGTTGAGGCCACATTGAGATATGATCAAGCAAAGTTCCCTGTTCTAAGTGGTCATAGCAGAGAAGTAGACAGAGATGATCAATGAAGTATATGTATTATAGAACATTGTTGTACAAGATCATTCGCATAGAAATGATGCAGAATGATAATATTCTAAGTGAGCTATGGTTTAAGACACTTAGCTACTGCAAATGATGATGAAGAAGATTATCAATGGGGGCTCTAACGCTGCGCGTTTTACAAGCTCTTTTATAAGAGAACTTTTTCTCAAGTTTGAATTGGAATTTCAAACTTGGCTCCAACTATAGTGTCTCCTCTAATCTAGGAGATATTCTCTAAATCTAAGGTCATAACCAATATTCTATCTAACTCCACGAGTTGTAGCCTTTTACAAGATTCTCTCAAAGATTTGTCCTTTTACAAGTGGTAAATGATCAAGTATTACAAGCCAAGGTTTTCATGCTTCATCAAGTGCATCCACTTATTGCTTTCCATGCTAAGCCAAGTGTGAGGGCTTCTATGTTTACACCAACACTTAGGATATCCCCCAAGCTTGGGACCTTGGCTCTAGCTGGCCCTTGTCCCATACACACATGGAGTGGTCCATTTGGACCAATGTCTAACATCCTTTGGGAACTATCCTTACTTCGTGACTTTCATTGATGAATTATTTAGGCATGCATGGGTATATCCATTGAAAGCAAAGTCTGAAGTATTTATGTGCTTCAAACAGTTTCTGTTTTGGTTAAAAATCTGTCAGCATGTAAAATGGCACCCTCTGTTCTAATTGAGGGGGGAGTATATGTCTTCAAATTTTAATGCATTTCTGGCTAAACATGGGATAAAACATCAATGTAGAGTGTCATATACACCTCAACAAAATGTAGTTCCTGAAAGAAAGAACAGGCCACTCATGGAGATGGTGAGGTGTATGGTCAATCAGGCTTTACCACATAGTTTCAAGCTTGAGGTTGTTATGTGTGCAGCATATGTACTCAATAGGTGTCCCACTAAAGCATTGTAGTTTATCACTCCATATGAGGTTTGGCATGGTTGCAAACCATTTGTTGCTCACCTACATGTTTTTGGTTGTCTGGCACATGCATTAGTACCTGTACAACAATGGAAGAAATTGGATGATAAAGTAGTGAAATGTATTTTTGTTGGGTACAATTTAGAAAGCAAAGGCTATCGTCTGTATCATCCACAAACCAAAAACATTTTAGTTAGTTGTGATGTTGTTTTTATAGAAGATGTTATTCAGCCATTACTTTCATGTACTAAGGAGGCATCAATTAGCTCCAAACACATGTATGACACTTTTGCTACCTCTTTTTACAGGTGCAGAGTCTAGTGCCGGCCCAAATGAGGAAACTTTCTAGCCTTTACAAGTTTCATGTGATGATGAAAATCCTTCCATTTCTAATGCAGATTTACATGATGCACTTGTTGATAAGAGAACTAGTATTGAGAAGGCAAAAACTATGCCAAAATGGCTAGTGCAAACTTTGCAAGATAGCAAATTAAATGCACCTCTATCATATCGTACTCGTTCAGGCTCTCATAGTGCTTCTTTTCCATCAAATTGCTATGCTATGGCTGCCTTTTGTCTTTGTGATGAGAATGAGCATGTTCCATTTGATGAAGCACAAAATTATGAAAATTGGATGGACGGTATGCAATCAGAACATGATGCTATCATGAAAAATAGTACCTGTCCTTTATGTGACTCGCCTCTTGGCAAGAAGGCCATTGGCACTAAGTGAGTATACAAGGTGAAGTGTAAGCATGATGGAATAGGTGATAGGTATAAATCTAGGCTTGTTGCAAATGGTTATGCTCAAGAAAGAGGCATTGACTTTGATGAGACCTTTGCACCTACATGCCAAATGACTACTCTTCGTAGCATTTGTACCCTAGGAGCTCATCATGGTTGGAATGTACATCAGTTGAACATTAAAATTGAATTTTTGAATGGTGACTTGCATGAGGAAGTGTATGTTTTTCATTCCTATTGTTTTGTGGAGAAAGGGCATGAAAAGAAGGTGTGTAGGTTGAAAAAGGCATTATATGGTTTGAAGCAAGCACCAGGTGCTTGGTATGAAAAGATACATGCCTACCTGATTGCACATGGTTTCGACAATAGTACAACTCATAGAACCTTATATGTTAAGCATGCAAATGATGTGCTCTTATCATTGTTGTCTATGTTGATGACATCCTGCTCAGTGGTCCTCATGAGAAGCATATTGTTGATTTTAAGGCTGATTTTCATGTCTCATTTGAGATGTCTGATTTGTGGCATTTGCATCATTATTTGGGCATTCAGTTTATGCAAGCTGATGGAAAAATATCTTTGTTTCAAAAAAAAAATATTGACACATTATTGCAATGTTTTGGCCTTGAAGGCTGCAAACCTATTGCAACCCTGATGGAGACATATTTACGATTGAGTCTTCATAATGCTAGAGATGCATTTGATGTTCTCCTCTATTAGTAGGCTATTGGATGATTGATTTACTTATGCATTATTTGGCCAAATATTCAGTTTGCTATCTCACATATGAGAAGGTTTATGCATGGCCTAGGTGTCAAGCATTGGTAGATGGCTAAGTGCATCTTTTGCTACTTGAGTGGCACCCATCTACTTGGATTGTTTTATCCCAAGGGGGGATCACTACAACCAGGTTTACATTCTATTTTTGACTCTGACTGGGTTGGTTGCTATGACATGTGTGTGTCAACTAGTGGTTTTTGCTTCATGCTTGGTAGCTCATGCATATCTTGGTTGAGCAAGAAGCAGCCTACTATGGCCACTTCTAGTTGTGAGGCTGAGTATAGGGCAACTTTTACAACGACCACTATGTGTGTGTGGCTCAAATGCCTTATGGATGATTTGGGTGTTGGTCAATCTTCTACCACCACCATCTTCAGTGATAGTCAAAGTGCATTGGGAGTTGCGAGGAACCGTGTGTCCCATGATTGCACTAAGCACATTGAGGTGGACTATCATTATGTCAGGTAGAGGTTCTCTATTGGAGAGATGAGTTTGGCATATGTGCCCACATTGGAGAACATTGTAGACCTTTTCACAAAGGCTCTACCTAGGGAGAATTTTGAAGCTTTTCGCAAAGCTTTGGGCTTACTTCCTTTTGTGGATTGATTCCACATAGCTTGGCACTTCCTTATACATAAGTTCAAGCTCCTTGTTAACTGCATCACTCCCACGGGGGATTTGTTGATATATTTAGGTAGTGATGTGTGTGAACACACTAGGACCATGGAGGCACGTTTTCCCTCTTTTTGGAGGTTTTTCCCCAAGCTTGTATATACGTTGATAACCCTAATGGATCATTTATCTTTGTACATTCTCTTGGTAATACATTTAGTATCATGTGTTGTGCTCCAAGCTTTTTCTTCTTCCTTGTGTTGTTTGCATGCTTCTGTAGAACTCAAAGTCCAACAAGGGAATTTTCTCGAATTACAAATCCTTTTACAAAATTGACAAAGAAAAATCGAGACTTCACATGGAATGATGAGTGTGAAAATGCGTTTGAAGAATTAAAACAAAAAATTATTGAAAATTGTTTGCTAAAAATATCTAAGTTAGGGAAGCTATTTACTATTGCATGTGATGCTACTCAAAGTCAAATTGGATGTGAACTTTCACAAGAAGGAAGAGTAGTGGCTTATGAGTCAAGGAAACTAAGGAAGCATGAATTAAATAATACAACACCCGACTTGGAAATGCTTATGGTTGTTCATGCACTTGAACATTGGAGACAATTATTGCTTGGAGTAAAGTTTGAATTAAGAAAGGATCATGAATGCTTTAAATATATCTTTACTCAAACTTTACTTAACAATAGACAAAAAGGATGGATAAAATTGCTAAGTGAATATGATTTTGATATTAAATATTTATCAAGAAAAGAAAACAATGTGGTTGATGCTTTGATTAATAAACCTTTATGCAATTCACATTTTTTTTTATCATCTGAATTTGATATTGAAAAAGAACTAAAAGACGATTTTTATTATGCAACAATCTCGAAATTTCTGTATGTAATCTAGGTTCTATGTTTCAAACAAAATTTCATTTGAAAAATAATTATTTGTATTGTAATTTTCAGTTGTGTATTTCTTCAAAATCTATTTTGAAAGAAAGGATTTTGCATGATTGTCATGATGCACCTTTCTCTACACACCCTAGATTTTCTAGGACTCATGCGAAAGTGAAAGCTTCATATTATTGGCCACATATGAAATATGACATTAGGAGGTACATGAAAGAATGTTTGAAATTTCAACAAGTTAAGGATAAATTTAAAATGAGTCTTGGTATGTTACAACCATTAGATGTGCCTAATAAAAAATGGGAATCCATCTCTATGGATTTCACAACAAAGTTGCCTATGACCAGAAGAGGGCATGATACCATCTTTGTTGTTGTGGACCATTTTACAAAGATGGCACATTTTCTTCCCATGAGGAAAATTGATACAGCTATGCATGTTGCAAAAACTTTCATAAAAGAAATTTTGGGGTAACATGGTATACCTAAAAGTATAATTTTTGATACGGATGCAAGGTTTACGTCTTTTGGAAAGCAACATTTCAATATATAGGAATAGAACTACACATGAATACTGCTTTTCATCCTCAAATTGACAGTGCGACTAAGAGGGTTAATAGGGTGATTAAGGATATGTTACGTATGTATATGATAAGTAGAATGATTGGACTTAGTATTTGCCTCTAGTTAACTATGCATATAATAGTACATGGTGTTCGTCTATTAAGATGAAACCTTTTGAAGCAATTGTATGGCATTAATTTTTGCTACCTCATTCACATTTTAATTCACAAAATCATGTTGAGATATCCAAATAGATGCTTGAAAAAATGGATTTGGAGCTGAATAAGGTAAAGAAGAACATTAAAGATGCACAAAAATGTCAAAAGTTATATCATGATCTCAAAAAGAGACCCTTGGAATTTAGAACAAATGATTTGGTTTTTCTAAAAGTGAACCCTTCTAAATCAAATCTAGTTTTAGGCAAAGATCATCAATTGTCTCCACATTATGCTGGTCCTTTTAAAATCTTAAAGAAAGTTGGTTCTATTGCATATTTACTTGATTTGCCTAACACTTTGAAAATTCATCCAACTTTCCATGTTGGATTACTTAAAAAGTATGTTCCTAATGTTGATCATGTTTTGCAGGACAAATCTAAGTTGAAGGGAGATGCCACTTTTGAGCTTGAACCAAAAGTTATACTGGATAGGAGAATTGGACATCTTAGGAATCGTGAAATAGTGGAAATTTTAGTTAAGTGGTTTGCATATCCTAATGAAGATTCAACATGGTTTGGTTTAAATGAGTTTATCGAACATTTTCCTTTTCAACTTCGTAGATAGAGTTCTTCAAAGAGGGCGAAAATTGTAAGATACCATATTGATTTCCCAAAAAAAAATGTATGCAGGTAATAATGACATTTTATGTTTAGGATATTTTGATCATGTCTCCAAAATTTTATAGCAATATTTTTTTATAGTAAGGAAAAGCATTGTATGAGAGAAAGGTAGAGTAATCTTAGTAGAAAACCTTTACCTCATTGAAATTTTTGTAGATCTTGTGATCTTGTGTTTTATGTCTCATTTGGTTTCATGAAGGTAGGTTAATGAAGAGATTTTTTATGTTTTTTTATCTCTCTCTAGAATTTCCAATTTTACAGGGCTCAAAAGTGATGTTTGGAAGTGGATTTGGACCTAAGGCATCTCTAACACTATTGCAAAGATCAAATAACTAAATAGTTTTGTGTCTTATAAGCTAATGGATTGTGTTTTTCATGGAAAGTGGCCATCTTGATGGATAAGATTCTTAGAAAGCCTATCCATCATGGAAAGTATATGTCATTATTGTTAAGTGTATGTCAATTGATAAGTGTCTATCACGATTGATACCTATCTATCATAGCAGATGTCTATCATGATGGACAACTTGTCCATCAGGGTCTCTCCATCATGATGGACAATGTCTCCCGTGATTGATAGCTATCTGTTGCGGTGGGTGTTTGTCATGATGGATGGATTTTTTGTTAGGGTCTATCCATCATGATGGACAATGTTTGTGATGATTGACATAAAAATTATTTTTTTCTAGACTTTTTAGATATTTGTGATGTGTAGGTTCTCCACTCTATTGTGATGTACTCTATTTTGCCAAATAGTAACTTTTATTGTCTATCGCAATTGATAGAGATCTTTGCCCTGGGGTGCATGCATAGAGATTGTGTACCTACTGAAGCTATTGCTACTGCTATGGATGCCCGTATCTGCCAAAAAGTTCAAGAAACACAAGAAAATATAGTACACACAATCACTCTACTGCTCTCACAAATGAAATGAGAAGAATGAAGGGAAGGTGATATGAACCAAATGGTGAATTTTTCATGTAGGTGGAAATGGAAGTAGGGGGAGAGTAGGGATGGTAGGTATGATGATAAAGGAGAGATTAAAAAGAAAAAAATAGAATTTACCTGCAACTCCAATGTTGCATCTCTATGTCTTACCATGACATGCTAATCCTCAAAGCTCAACGATGCCAAATTTTGTGTCATTTCAGCACAATGATGAGTATCAATGTGAGGATAGTCACCTCATAATTGTCAACCCAAGGAGACATGAGGGAGATATCATGTTCGTGAGCAAATGAGTACACAAGTGCATGAGTGAGAAACACACTAACATACACACACACATGGTAAGGCAAAGAAAGGGAGCAATGGAATCTTCAATTCATCAAAATAAAGTCTAGAATCTTCTTAGTTCGTTTCAATATTCGATGATCAAACCTCAAAAATGAGCTCTGTAGCTCTTTTTTCAGTTTTTTTGACTAGTTTTGGCCATCTCCAGACTGAATGTCACATTTCCTAGTTAAAATTATGGTACTAAACTAATTTGGGGGCTCAAATGAGCTTTAAAACTTATGAAAATGAATACAAGGGTACATCTAATACTCTTGAAGCTTGAGGACTCCTTGTCTTGTACAAAATGGAGTTTGAAGTATCGAAAAAGGTATTTACAATGTATGTATAGTGATAAAACTCAATATTTTAGAGGGACTTGTCTTCAAAAATTTGGTCAGCCTAATTGCTAGATTTGCATTGGCTATTTTTCCAGCTCGGTCCTCCTTGACTTTCTCTCTGCCCTTCTTCACTTTGACTCATTTTTCTTAAGCCCCCTTGTCGTGTTAGACCACCTAGGCCACTTCCTTGGCTGCCAGCAACCCGTTTCCTCTCCTCTTGCTTCACTTGTAATCTTTTAATATCTTTTCATAGCTGTTTCATTGCATTCTTCCGATGCTACAAGTCTCCTAGGGTGAGGGTCAAGTCCAATCATTTTGGCTTCAAACTATTTCGTTATGATAAGTTCAAAAGGGGCTAAGGCCTTTACCATAGACAAGGAGGAATGGAATTTCTCCCATGGTGCCTCTTCTTCTTGTTTGAAAAGCCCACATTGCACTAATAAGTGCTTGCGGCCATGAAATGTAGTGGTCAAAAGCCAATTGGTCTAGTAGTCTGATCAAGATTTTGTTGAAAATTTCTGTTTGCCCACTTGCTCTTGAATAATCGACGCACATATTCTTTTGGAAAATCTTTTACCTATCAAAAATAGATTGTAGCGGTTGATTTACAAAATGTGTTCCTCTATCACTAGTAACTTCTAGTGGACAACCAAATTGTCAAAATATTCTTTTGTACATAAACTTGGCCATTGTCATGGAGCTACAATCAGTAGTAGTCTTAGCTTCCATCTACTTAGTTAAATAGCATTTGGCCATGAGAATATACTTTTTATCACCAAGCTAACCAATTGAACTCATGGGTTTCATGAATTCAAGAACCTAGCTTTCGAAAGGTAGCCATCTAGTGAAATTGAATAATGGTTGAAAACTTAGTCTAATTCACCAAGGAGTACATCTCTGGCATATGTCACATTCTTTAGAAATTTTAATAGCATCTTTGTGTTCGAACACTACTAAGTAATTGTTATGTAGATTTGCTAACTCAGATATGTGAATCAGATTTTGCTCAATCGGATTATGTTATATTAAGTAGTTATATGTGATGGAACATCAAGCTTGCAGTATGCTTGAGGCAAATATGATCTACATCAAAACCATCATTTTGGATGGTGCCTTAGATACTCATTGAATAGTTTTTTATTTGCTTTCATTTTTGTATTTTCCTTAAGGATCTTTATGATCATTTGATCAAATATAAAAACCTTGAGTTTTACACTTGTAAAAGGTAAATTAAAGGCTCTAAAATCACGCGTTAGAGGTGGTTGTGATTTAGTCAATCAACCAATCAATCAACCACAAAAAGTAGATCAAGATTAGATCATTTTACTAAATTATAGGAAAGCTGATTGACTCTTCAACAACCTACCCCGCTCTGATTCAAATTCAAACATTTGTAAAAAAGGTGTGGAATGCTACCCAAGAGTCTGTATATAATGACTCACCACATTGTAAACTAGGAAAGAGATGATAGTTTGAAGCAATATACATACATCGGTGATCATCTTCATTCTTCTTGGTTTTCTCTACTCCTTCCTTAGACTTAGTCATCTTGTACAGGTTGCTATTCTTTCTATAGAGATCCAAATCAAGTGATTAAGCATTCATTGGAAAGTTCATGATCTAGTTTATATGTATAAATTTACATATCATTTGGTTCAACAAATTTAGAGAAGTATTAGTTTTACAGTCTTGGGGTGGCAAGAAGAAGGAAGAAGATGAAGAGAGACTTCGCAAGCCAATTTTGTAGGCAATGGAAAGTGGAAAGGGAAGAAGAAAGGACAAAAGCATGAGAAAAATAAAGGCGAGAATGTTCAACCTTGTGCCGTTTGTGATAAGACCAACCATACCACTCAAAATTGATGGTTCAATTGAAAGACCTAGAAAGGAAGTGGAAGGGGTGGATATGATAGCAATAGAGGATGGGATGGACACAACCTCAATAATAACAATAGAGGCTATAACAGAAGGGATTACAACAATTATTTTGAAGATCAACACCATGAAGACTTATTAATATTGATCAATCTAAGCCACAGGGAAGGTAAAGAAGATGATCATCTATTCTACATTGATTCAAGATGTTCAAATCATGTTGCAGGTACATAGCTCTCTTATCTAATTTGGAAGTCCAAAGCATAGACATGAAGTTCAAACATGGGATGACACAAAGCATAGTGTGGGGAAGATTGTTCATGTCAAAGCTTCCAATAGTAGGACAAACATTCTGATCAAGGTACTCTATGTTCTCACTTTTCAACTTTGAGTCTCAACCCCTAAGTGAGCTTGAAGTGTGCCATAAGAGGCTAGCTCATGTGAATGAAAGAACATTGATGGATATATGCAAGGATAAAAGTGTTTTAGGTCTTCAAAATATATCAAACCAACACACAATCAATACACATGATGCGTGTCAAATTGCGAAGGCATAAAGACAATCATTCAACCACAAAGGCTACATCCACAACAACTTATTGGACTTAGTACATACAAATTTATGGGGGCCAATCCAAGAACCTTCATTGGCAGGAGCAAGGTATTATATCACATTTATTGATGACCATAGTAGATGGACTATTCTATACTTTATCAAAAGTAGGAATGAAGTGTTTGATTGCTTCAAAAAGTATCTAGCACACGTGGAGAACCATACAAGTAGATCACTCAAGAAGCTTAGATTTGATGGAGGGGGAGAATACTTCTCCAAAGAGTATAATGAGTTCTTGCAGTATAAAGGTATCAAGAGGGAAGTGACTACTAGGTACTCTCCTCAATTGAATGAATTTGCACAGAGGAGAAACAAGACATTGGTTGGATCAACCAGAACAATGCCTAAAGAGAAGAAGTTTCCACATTATCTATGGGAAGGGGCTATTTCAACTCCTGTGTACCTTGTCAATAGACTACCATCGAAATCACTCCAAGGTATGAATCCTTATGAAGCATGGTATGGAATAAAATCTAATCTTTGACTTTGCAAAGTGTTTGGTTTTTTAGCTTATGTTCATGTACCATCACCAATAAGAGGTAAGCTAGATGAACGGTCAACAAAGGTAGTGTTTATTGGATATGATTCAACTTAAATGGGTTATAAGTTCTACAATCCTTCAACCATGCAACTCACTACAAGTAGGGATGCTTTGTTTGAAGAACACAGGTCTTGGTATGATGAAGAAACACAAAAGGTAAATCTACCATATGATATTGATTCCAATTTCCATCAATTAGGAGGCAAGCATGATACACAGGTCCAGGATCCAAGAAGTGATAGAGATGATCAACAAGCTGAAAGGGAAAATTATTACAATCTATGGAATTCAAGAGGCAAAGCAAAGATGCAAGAGTGTGGAGAATGCTCCAAGCATGCACCTAGATAGTCAACAAGGGAGAAGAAACAACCAGAAAGGTATGGATATGAATTGAAATTTTTTACAAAGAAGTCAATATATTTGGCAAAGGACTCAATTTTAGAGGAACCTTCAACCTATGAAGAGGCAAAGGGAAACCCTAATTGGGAAAAGGCCATGAAAGAAGAAATAGATGCATTGAAGGACATGGACACTTGGGACTTGGTTCCAATGTAAACCAAGCAAAGGTTAATTGGTTGCAGATAGGTATATAAACTCAAAAGAAATTCAGATGGAGCAATTTGCACATACAAGGCAAGATTAGTTGCCAAAGGATGCTCACAAACTCATGGTATAGACTATGAGGAAACATTCTCACCAGTTGCAAAGATGACTACAATCAGAACATCGATAAGTGTAGCTACTATAAGAATTTGGAGACTCCTCCAAATTGATGTGAAAAAATGAATTTCTAAATAGTTGGATAAGTGAAGAGGTATACATGTCATAACCTCTAGGTTTTGAAAACCCTAATCATACATCTTATGTTTGTAGACTTAAGAAATCATTGTATGGATTGAAGCAAGCTCCTAGAGCTTGGAATTATAGGTTGGTTACATATCTTCAAGATCAAGGATTCATACCTAGCAACTCAGATCCTTCTTTTTTCATCAAAAGGAATCACAATGAGGTTATCTATGTGTATATGTAGATGACATTATTGTGAAATGTGACAATCTGAATGGCATTCAAAGGATAAAGAGACACATGCAAGAGGATTTCAAAATTAGTGACCTCAGTGAGCTCATATATTTCCTAGGTATGCGAGTGATTTATATACATGAAGGAATGTATCTTAGTCAGAGAAGATACATAAAAGACCTACTTCACAAATTGAGAATGGACAACACAAATATTGCAAGTACACCTTTGGAACTGAATCATAAACCAATTTTTTATGAAGGTGAACATATTGATGATCCTAAAGAACACCAAAGCTTAGTTGGTAGCTTTCTATATGCTTCTCACATAAGACGACATATATCCTATAGTGTGAGAGTGCTTAGCCTTTTCATGCACTCACCTAGAGGAGCACACATGGATGCTGCAAAGAGAATACTTAAGTACCTCAAAAGGACACTTAATGAAGGTATATACTATCCTTACTCTTCATATTTGAATATCAAAATCTATTCAGATGCAGATTGGGCAGGGGCAAAGGATGATAGAAGAAGTACCTCTAGATACTTAGAATTTGTAGGTTCAAAACTAGTGACATGGGCTTAGCTATTTTCGAGTACATTTGTATATATCTTCTATGGTACCCCGCATGACCTAGAAAAATTTACACTTCCTTAGGATTCTGTGGAATGGGCATGGAAAGGATGCCAGCTACTTTCATTAGATCAACATTTATCCCCTTGGCCGACATTATGTGACCAAGATGAGTACCTTTCGTGACCAAAAATTACATCTTGCAAGATTCAAATTCAAACCTGTTTTAAGACATTGCTCAAAGATTTCCTTTATATTTTCCAAATGATCATGAAAATCTTGGACTAGTGCTCTTCTATTTGTGCCTGAGAATACTGAAACGTCATCTATGAAAATGTGAAGCAAGGTTGTTAACCATTTCCCCAATATTAGATACATTGATCTATTAAATGAACCAGGTACATTTTTTTCAGACCAAAAGCCATGCACATGTAAACATAGGTGCCCCATGGAGTAACAAAAGCCATTTTTTATCTATCTTTAGGATGAATTAGTATTTGGTTGTAGCCACTCAAGTCATCAAGAAAAGTGTACAAAGTGTGCCCAACCACTTCTTCTAGTATGATCTCTATGAAAGGTTGAGGGAAACCATCTTGAATAGTTACCTTATTTAAAGTGTGAAAATCAGCACACTCTTATTTTGCAACTATATTTCTTAGGTACAATAACCATAGATGAAAGCCACCTTCAATGCTCTAAAGGAACAATAATACCTACCTCCTCTAATTTTGTTATTTCCACCTTGAATGCCTCTCTATATTTTGGATTAAGTGGATAAGGCCTACTTCTTACAAGTGCACCTCCCTCAACTAAAGGTATTTGACATAATCCAAAATCCTCTAGAATCCCTGATAGATCCTTGTAGGATGTTACCTCCTATGACTCCCCTCACTTTTGGGGAGTTCTTGAACAGTCATTGGGATCGCTTCTCTCAGTATTTGCGTGCAGGAAGATCGATAACTCTGATGAACCGCCCAGCCGCGTACTACTCACTTAAATCTATCTCTCTCTCATTGATTGAGTCCAATCATCTACACATGAGTGCCACATGGCACTCATGTGTGAATCCTCTAAATGGGCTAAGAGGTGGTTCACACCTCCTCCATTTATTGACTCCATATAACATTTCCTTCCCCTTAACTCCATTTTTGTCCTCAAAAATGGTATTGGAAGGTTTAAAAGAAAGAGATAATCAAGGGGATAGTACTCCCACTATATCCCCATGTATAGAAATACATGGTCCTATCTCCGTGTTGTTTCCCCATATCCTTCACCTTAAGAAAACTCTGGGAAGGTAATTTAAAACTGGGAAACCTTCTCTAAAGGGTGCTAACCCGCTCCCATGTGGCACTATCTTCTCAACTATCTTTCCACTTCACTAGGCACTCTTTATACAAGTGACTTCTCGTCCATTTCTCTCAAGTGCGTAGTATGCTCTCAGGCTCATGTGGAATAGATTGAACAGAAATAGGCTTTACATTGTCAGATTCACCCAGCCTTTTCTTAAGCCGGCTAACATGAAAAACTGGATGGATTTGACTATTCTCTGGAAGTTGGAGCTGGTAAGCCATCTTTCCTATTCTCTTAAGTATTTGGAAAGGTCCACAATACCTAGGAGATAGTTTTGGACAAGGTCCCGTCTTCATGGTTTCAGACCTAGATGGAACTCTAAGATAGACTTGCTCTCCTACCTCAAAGTTGATATCCCTCCTTTGAGGGTCATCATAGGCTCTAGCTGTAATAAAGTAAGTCTATGATCTAGGGATCCGATGGCTTCAGACAGATCTGAAATCGGATACCGTTTGGTCACTCGTCTGTAGGACCAAAGATCTCAAGAGTAGACTCAAGCATAAGTCATGTGCTCTCATATTCAAGTAATCCACTTAGCCTAGTGGTTAAGTCTCATGGTTGTGAAGGAAGAGGTCTTGGGTTTAACACCCATGGGGAGCATGGGAAGAGAGTTTTGCCCAAAGAGCTCTAGAGCCTTCTAACTCAAGTTAACGTGAGTTAACTTGAGTCCAGTGGACTTAACTCAAGAGGTGAGTACAACAACCACTAGTGGACTCTAGTGGAAGGTACTAAAGTAGTGGTCGAGATCACTCCAGCCACTAATAGACTATAGTGGTGGATATGAAAGGAGTGGAGGAGATTGCACATGCACTTGTGGACTTATTCATTTGAGTTTGCTTCAAGTTATAGCATAAATGATTTCCTGGAGTCTAGTATACTCTAGAATAAAGAAGTTAGGAATTGCTCAGCAGATTGACAATTCCCAAGAACTTTCAGTTAAAAGTTTTTGAGAAAAGTGTCCTAAGTTGGACAATTTTCATTTTGAATTTGAATTGGTGAAGTTAGTATGGTTGATTCCACCGAAATGGTAAACTTTCTCCTACAGTTTACATAGGATTTTTTCAACTCATTGGGACAAAGTAGTCCTCTAGTCGGGTGAAAAAATCAAGTAACTGTTAGATAAAAGTAAACCATTGTACAGACATCTAAAGTTAGATGTATGGGACAACCAAACTTCAAGTTCTCCAAAACAAATTCAAGTGAATCAAGAATTCTCAAAGTCTTGCGAGGGATAAGCATCCCACCTTCATTACTAAGCCCATGCACCAGTTTTGCCTAGAAATGGACTAGTAATTGGAATCCACCTAGTTCACATATTTGTGCGTAGATCGCACACCCAGAAACTGTGAATTAGCCAGGGATGTTTTTAGATCCACCCTCATTATTCTTCACTAGTTTGTACTTTGTCCCGTTCATCAAAGTACACAACCAGATAGTGTTTTGAATCATTTGGGCAAGGATGCCACCACAGAGATGGGACATGTTCTTCCAGTTCTAGAACATGACCATGTTCTTCCAGTTTTAGAACATGAGGCTCGGGGGTTGCCTACAGTTATATATATAGCTTTATTTTCGAGGACGAAAATCTTTCCCAAGGGGGAAAGAATGTAATAAAGTAAGTCTATGATCTAGGGATCCGATGGCTTCAGACAGATCTGAAATCGGATACCGTTTGGTCACTCGTCTGTAGGACCAAAGATCTCAAGAGTAGACTCAAGCATAAGTCATGTGCTCTCATATTCAAGTAATCCACTTAGCCTAGTGGTTAAGTCTCATGGTTGTGAAGGAAGAGGTCTTGGGTTCAACACCCATGGGGAGCATGGGAAGAGAGTTTTGCCCAAAGAGCTCTAGAGCCTTCTAACTCAAGTTAACGTGAGTTAACTTGAGTCCAGTGGACTTAACTCAAGAGGTGAGTACAACAACCACTAGTGGACTCTAGTGGAAGGTACTAAAGTAGTGGTCGAGATCACTCCAGCCACTAATAGACTATAGTGGTGGATATGAAAGGAGTGGAGGAGATTGCACATGCACTTGTGGACTCTAGTTACATTTGTGGTCCTCATTAGTTCAAGCAGCTATATATACAGGCATAAGGTTGGGAGGAGAGTCATCTCTCAAGCATGTGGTGGTCGTAATCCTTGTTCTCTTGCACTAGCTCTATCTTGAGCTCTCCTAATGCTATCCTTAGCAAGCCTAAGCATATCGTTCATCTCTTCCAAGAAGTCCTTTGCAGCTTGAACTTTTTCATTCTACAAGCCTACTGCATAAGGAGCTCTTGGCTGAAACCCATACATAAGCATAAATGGACTATGCCCCATGGAAGAGTGCTTGGCACTATTATATGCAAACTCTACAATAGGTAAGTACTCTTCCCAATTAGTTTGCCTTTCATTTACATATGCACGAAGAATATCCTCTAGGATTTGGTTAACCCTTTCTGTTTGCCCATCCAACTGTGGATGCTCGGCCGTACTCATGCTAAGTCTCGTATCCAACCTTTTAAAGACCGCTCTCCAAAAGTGGTTGGTAAACTTCCTATCCCGATCAGAAACTATGTCTAAAGGAAGACCATATAACCGGTATAGGTTCTCCACGAAAAGTCTAGCCAACTCTGGTGTCTTCACTGTAGCACGTGTCAGAATAAACCTAGCCATCTTGATTAACCTATCCACAATTACCCAGACTGAGTCGTGCCCTCTCTGTGTCTTAGGTAATCCGACTATAAAGTCCATGGAGATACTCTCCCACTTCCCATTAGGAATATCCAATGGGTGGAGTAGTCCTCCAATCCTCAATCTCTCAGCTTTCTTGACCTGGCATTTGTTGCACTTAAGCACATACTCTAGGACGTCCTTATGAAGTCCAGACCATTAAAATTGCCTCTTAACAAGATCATAAGTCTTGTTAACTCTGGGGTGTCCTGCACTAGGTGTGTCATGACACTCATGCAAAATATGCCATCTCATCTCAACATCTCTAGGGACACACACCTTTCCTTTATATAACAGATATCCATCATGGACACTGTAGTTCTTCCACTTGACTCCTTCTTGAGTACCCATCAATACTCCATCCTCATTGGAAACCCGTGTATCACGATCCCCATTTTCTATTGCTTCCCAAATCTCGGAATATGCAGGATCAAGCCTACATTTTCCTCTAATGGACTCAAGTAGCTCACTAGTGATTTGAGTAAAACTCAGTCCATTGAGCATAGGCATGCGGCTGAGTGAATCAGCCACTACATTAAACTTTCCCTTTCTATACCTAAGCTCATAATCAAACTCCTGAAGGGTCTCTGCCCATCGGTCCTTACAACCTTTAAGGTCTGTTTGATTAGAGAGCCACTTAATGCTCTCTTGATCAAACACTATCGTGACTTTGGCACCATATAAATAATGAAGCCACTTCTTCAAAGCATGGACTATTGCATACAACTCCTTCTCATAGACGGAGTAATTCTTCTGAGCCGGTTCTAGTTTCTTGCTCTCAAAAGCTACTGGTCGACCATCCTGTACTAAAACTGCTCCTATAGCAAAGTCACTCGCGTCAGTCTCAACCACAGATGGTTTGTTGGGATCTGCTATATATTAAAGTGGAGCTGTAGTAATTGCTACTTTCAACTTCTCCATACTTTGCTTCTGTTCGTCTCCCCAATGAAAGGCTTTCCCTTTCCCTTTAAGCTGTTCCGTCATCGCGACAACAATCTTGGCATAGTTCTTAATGAATCTTTGATAGAAGCCTGATAAACCTAGGAAGATCAGCAACTCTTCCAGGTTCCTTGGATGTGGCCATTCCATAATAGCCCTTAATTTTTTAGGATCCATCTGGATTCCATCTTGGGGGACTATATGCCCAAGGTATCTAACCTCTGACTTGAAAAATTCACACTTTGATTCCTTAGCAAAGAGTGAATTTTCCCTTAGCACTTGAAATACTTTCCTCAAGTGCTCCAAGTGTTGTTCTTGTGATACACTATAGATCAGAATGTCATCCAAAAATCCTACCACAAAGTGTCCTAGATCAGGCTGTAAAACACTATTCATGAGCTTCATGAAAGTGGCAAGAGCATTGGTGAGACCAAAAGGCATCACCAAAAACTCATAGCACCCATATCTAGTCCTAAATGCAGTCTTAGGGACATCCTCTGCCCTAATCCTAATCTAATGATATCCTGATCTAAGGTCAAGCTTGGTAAAATACCTAGCTTGATGTAACTGATCAAATAAACCTTCCAATCTAGGCATTGGAAATCTATTTTTGATAGTTACTTTATTAAGTGCTCTATAGTCTATACATAATCTCATAGAGCCATCTTTCTTTTTAACTAGGATCATTGGTGATGCCCATGGTGAGTTACTAGGTTTTATGAAGCCCTTATCTAAATAATCTTGCAATTGCTTCTCAACCTCCTCATGCTGAGAAACACTAAGCCTATAAGGTGGTCTACAAATAGGGTTAGTGTTAGTAACAACCTCTATGGCATGGTCAATGTCCCCTCTCTCAGGTGGTAGCCTTCTAGGTAAGTTAGTGGGAAAAACATCTCTGTACTCAAACATAAGATCCTTAAAACTTTTAACCACACACTCTTGCAAAAAAGAATAGTAGAAAGTCCTGTTCATATTTACATTCCTAGCATGAAAATATACATAAGATGAGATGTCTGTACAATGCTCTATATCATTACTATACAATAAAAACATGTCCTGTACATGTTGAGAATAATAGAGACTATACAACTCTAGTGATGAAATGAGAGGTGCACTAGGTACATCTCTCTCTCCCTGAATACAAACTTTACTTCCATTCTTTTCAAATTCGAGTGTGTTATTTTGATAGTTGTGTTTAAGTGTGTCTCCCAACCCCCATAGCCATTCTCTTCCTAAAACTAGATCTGTCCTCTCCATATTCATAATTTGGAAGTCCATATAATCTGTATAATTCTGCATCTTGACTTCCAAATTGGATACCATAGTATCCCATATCCTTTTATCTTGCCCTTGCATCATAGATACAATGTATTTATGTGCACTAGGCTGCTGGGGAAGCTTTAATTTCTTGACCAAATCATAGTTAATGAAATTATGAGTAGCACAGTCATCTATCATGACCCGCACCCTGGTCCCGTATACACTACAATGTAGCTTAACTAAGTCATGTGGTCCTGAGGACGGTTATGGTCCTCATAAATCTGTGCGTATTTGATCGCCTCCTCAAAAGTCTTAGGCGCATTCCTTCTGACTTCCCTCTTTATGGCTTTGTCTAAGCCCCTAACAAACCCTCTGGTCTTCTGAAAATCATCTAAGCCCTTAAGTTTCAAAATGATCTCTCTATAGTGGGATAGATAAACTGAAAGAGGCCTACCTCTCTAAGTAATCCTATCATCCCAATTCCTCTCCTCCTCGTTCTCAGGAAGAAACTCTTAAAAAAAAAGTCTCAAAGTGAGTCCAATCAGTAGGGATAGAGTTCGCCTCCTTAAGACTCATCCACCACTTATAAGCATGCAAGCCGAGGGAGAGACTCGCCTCTAGCACACGATACTCAAGTGGGGTGCCCTTCAATTGATGCAAATCATGCCACTTTTGTAAAAAAGTGTAGATTGCATCCTTATTCCTGTCTCGATCACCCCTCGTAAAGGTAGGTGGCTTCAAGTCTTTCAAGAGGGGAGCTTCCCTAGAGCTCTCTCCTTTGTGTTTACTAGGAAGAGAAGTCTCTTTGCTAGTAATCTCTAGAGGAATAGGAGGAGTCTCTCTTTCCTTCCTAGCTAGGAAAGAGATGACACTAGTCTCAAGTGAGATCATTTGAGACTTAAGCTGTTGTATAAGAGATGTGATGCTACCAAGATCTTTCTCTAATTTAAGGGTCTGCTCTTTCAAGTCTATGAATTGGTCACGAGTGACAAATTCATCTATAAGTTCTTCATAAGTGTATTCTTCTTGTGAAGGCTCTTTCTCTTCTAAGTTCTCTTCTATTTCTTGCCCTAATTCTACTTCTTCCATTCTAGAATCAGGGTCCTCTAGTTGCTCTTTCAACTACTTGTTTGCCTTTAGATTCCATGTTTTCTACCCTTCCCCCGTTTACTAACTAGAGAGTATGAAAATGAATGGAAGTAAAGCTCAAATATGCAAGAAGAAGAGAAATATATCACAAGAGCACTTCCTTGTTACAAAGTAGAGCTGCAGAAGCGAAATCCAAGTGGTCCTTGAAGCTTTAAGTTGCTGATTTTGAATCCTTGCCAGGCCCAAACAAAAATTGGAAATGTCTGGTTGGTCCGGGGAGGTTCTAAACACCATAAACCATCCAAAAGAACACCAAAAGCACGTGGGAATAGCCCCGACCAGGAAAACTGAGCGAAACTGAGCAACTTCAAAGATTCGACAATCCTCACCAGTCCAAAAATGGCTGCCCAGCACCTTTACTTCAAGAACTTGTGACTATCCCAAGTGAAAAAAGTGAATTTCGACTCCGGATGACGAAAAACTAGGCCCGGGAGTGGCCGCCTAGTTCCTGCTGAAGTGCTGCAGAGAGATTTTGGTGGGGCAAATCTCATCCAAATCCAACAGCAAGGGCTTCTAAGCAAAGCTTAGGAGTGTAGCTTCGAAAAGTGACCAAGATTTTCAAAATCCGATATCGTATGAGGAAGCTATGGCACAGAGAAGCCGGGTAGGTCAAGGGTAGAAAGTGAAAATGCTAATCTTCTTGAAGTGGAGACTTTGAAGAGCTCAAAACTGAAGGACTGAAGCTTTTTCAAAGAAAGCCCATGACCCGTAGCCCTTGTGCACAGCCCATATTACATATATATCTCATTTCTTTACCAAGATTTTGATCCAAAATGTCCTTTTTGTCTCCCCAATCTCAAGAAAAAACTTTGAAAATCAACTACTGTTGTACCTCCTTAGTTTTCTGAGACGAAGGGTCAACACAACGCAGCCAGGTGATGGAATTTAATCCCATATAAACCAAAAAGAGCGCTGAAATCCAAGTATATAAGGTGGGCACACTTCATATTCTTCTCATCCTAGAGGGAGGCTGGAGGGAGTGACCTCGTGGGTCACCTGAGCTCCTCTGAGGAACGTGCGCAGCGGTTGTTATTGGGCTCCGTCGCGGGCAGTTGTTTGGGCATTTATTGCCTCGATTTGTGTGCGTACCTGCTCTGATACCAGCTGTTACCTCCTGTGACTCCCCTCACTTTTGGGAGTTCTTGAACAGTCCTCGGGATCCCTTCTCTCAGTATTCGCGTGCATGGAGATCGATAACTCTGATGAACCGCCCAGCCGTGTACTACTCACTTAAATCTCTCTCTATCTCATTGATTGAGTCCAATCATCTACACATGAGTGCCACATGGCACTCATCTGTGAATCCTCTAAATAGGGTTAAGAGGTGGTTCACACCTCCTCCATTTATTGACTCCATATAACACAGGACCATGCAAAAACATTTTTATATGGAAAAATAAGAGCGGTTACCTTCTCTAGTAAGAAAGGATAGTGCCACAACCATGAGGCTAAGTGGACTATTTGAGGGTTCTCTTCATCTCCAAAGTTTACTTCTTGAACAAGCTCTTCAAGGGTGGCCTCACTTGAAAAACTATCAGTATTGTACATAGGGGTAGAATTGAGCTTATGATCCATGATGTAATCTTTGTTCCATCCTTTAGGGATATCTCAAAATAGGACGTCTTCTCTGCTCTCATGCTCAAAATAAGCCCCTTCACATGCTTCCACAACTTTGATATTTTTTGGACCCGTCTCCTTCTTACATAACCGTGTAGTGGCGAATTTTTTTAAACTTGTGTCATTTTGGTCTAGTGGCCCAATTTGAGATTTTTGCCTCTCAAGAAATGCCTACAAAAAAAGATTTTGCCCAATTTTCTCCACAAGAGAGTTAGTTTATTAGAGAAAATTGGCCCATTTTGTTCAAAAAAATGTTCTTCGTTTACTTGCCCTATACCTTCTAGGTGCCTACCCTAAGGTGGTCCTTCATGAAAATCACCAAAAATTAGGTGCCTAACTTGGCCATTTTGTCTACTTGAGAATTCTTGTGAGCTATGACCATTTTGTGAGAGGTGCCCAATTTGGGTCATCTGAGGCTCTCTTTTCACCTCTGCATCTTGTTTTCTGCAATCACTTCGTTTATCTCTTTCATTTTTCCCTTGTTTTTGGCTTCTTTTGGTTTCTCTACAAATTCTTCATTTATCTCACTAATTTTGACTATGCAAAATTTTGCACTGTCCATCATCCGATTCAACACATTATCATCTTCATGAGGTAGAGAAGGCATTGGCCCAGTATCCACTATATATCCAATTGCCTTGGAAGTGTCACATCCTTCCTCTAAGTGTATCTACAAGTGATTATTAGTCTTTGTGGAAATCCATAACCTATTCCTTCCCAAATTGTTTAATGCTTTGGCTTGCCTCAGCCAAGGCCTTCCCAAGCGTAGACGACAAGATGCATCCTTGGTCAAGGCGAGAGCCACAAAATCCAACAGAAATTGAAAACCTTGAACTATCATTAGTACCTTTTCAATGATGCCTAGTGGTGTGACTTGATGTTGATCTACCAGTGTCATAGTAAAAGGTGCTCCCTTTGTGAGGTCCAATTTAAATTTCTTCATACTAAAGCAGGCATCAGATTGATGCCATATCCACCATCTACAAAGACATCTGTCAAAATTTCACTTTTTATGGAAATAGATAGTCTTGAACTTTGGTACTCTACCAAGGGTGCAGGGGGGGAAATGTACCATGAACCCATGTATACTTGACGGTGGGCTTAGGTAGGGAGTTTGTATAACCTTTAATAACTCATTACTCACCTTTGAGTCCATTTTTATTAGCGGAAATAAACTAAACTTATGGTGAATTTCTTTCAAGATTTCTTCAATATTTACCTTCTTTCTATCTTCTTTGTTCCCATCTTCTTTTTCCTTGAATCCATGTTATTCCTCTATGTGGGTTTCCACCATTTTTCTGGCTCTAATCATCATAAGAATTGTGTATGATCAAACAACATAGGATTGTATAGTCATACCTTCTACTTGGGGAAAGAATGTATGTAATTCATGAAAAGACTCAGAATGGTATCAATACATCAAAAATACTTTAGCCAATTGGTGCAATGGCCTATAACCACTCCAAAGACTAAATCTTCATTATACAAAACAAAAAAAAGTATCTAAAACAGTAAGTGTTCTATGCAAGAGAAATGCAATAGCCTCATTGAGAGATACTAGCCAAGGCTACTCAATCACATTGTAATGCCAACTGCCCCACAACTGAGAAGCCAATACTCTATACAATCACCATAGAGCGGCCTTGACACACAGTGGCCGAGTTGCAAAAGAGTGCAGAGAGTAACCAAGATATACCTAGATATATAGTAAGACTAATAAAATTGAAACCAACGAGAATACAAGATGATAAAAAAGATGATGATATCCCCATGAGTGTCGAGCCCCTTCGTATATAGGCTCTTGAGGACAAGAGGACTTGGTCTTGTTAAATCCAATCTTTTATTGTTGTACTTGTGTGAGAAATTTGACAAGAGTGGTGGAGGAGTGGGATAACTTTGGTACTGTCATTCGACATATTTTAGCTCACCTAATGACGTCTTCATGATTAGAATCTAACTTTGCATCCAAGTATCCCCTTCATTATGAATTGGCACTCCATTTTAAATTTGATTACTGACTTTCCTTTGAATCCCACAACACATGGAAGAGGAATAGTGTGAAAAAGGCTTGAATTATGTGTGTGTGACTCTCCTCCCATCCATATATACCCTCTTGTACTCTAAAAATAGTAATGATGTACTCTAAAAGTAGCAATGATCTAGAATATTCTAGTGTGAACATGAGGCCATCATGCAACACTTATTCCCATTACTACCAAAGTAATTCCCATTACTATCTAAGTACCTTAGGGTATCCCCCAAGCTTGGGACCTTCGCTAGCTAGCCCTTGTCCCTCACACACATGGACTAATCCTTGTGGATCAAATGGACCGATCCATGTGGATTAATGTGTGACACTCTCTCCCCCTTCTAAAGATCATTGCCCTCAATGACCAACGAGGGAAAGTATTTTCAAACTAGAGCTTCTGATTCCCAAGTAGATTCAATAAGTGGTAATCCTCTCTAGGCTACTAGATACTCTTGGATGACACGATTCTGCAATCCCGTTTGTCTCCCATCTTGTATCTTGTTTGGAGCATGGTCTATGCTATCACTTGCTTGCAAAGAAACAATATCTTCTATTAGATTATCCTCACTAGAAACATACTTCCAAAGTTTATTAACATGAAATACTAGATGAACTCTGCAATATGGAGGAAGCTCTAATCAATATGCAACTTCACTTAGCTTTTAGCTATCTTCCAAGGTCCACTAAACCTTGGTGATAGCTTACTACACTTCCGTGTGGAGAGTGAAGTAGATCTAGCTAGTATTTGAAAAGACTCTATCTCCTTCCTCAAAGGATCTAGGAGATTTCTTCCTATTAGCATACTCTTTAGCCCTATCAATAGCTTGCTCCATCTTGGCTTTAGCTATTTCTAAATTTGCTTGGATGTTTACGAAGAACTTCGAAGCACTAGGACATTTCTTTGGCATGCCTATGGTATTGGGAGTATTGGGATTCATGCCATAGTTCATCTCAAAAGAAGATAGACTTGTCACCTTGTGAGGCCTATTGTTATAAGCAGAATCAACTAGTGGCAAATAACTATGCCAATCTGTCTCTCTCTCAGACACATATGCCCTCAACATGTCCTCTAAAATCTAGTTGACCCTCTCGGTTTGACCATCTTTCTAAGGATGATCACCACTACTCATCTTTAATGACATCTTCAGTTTGTCAAATACAAACTTCCAAAAGTGTGCTCTAAATCTAACATCTGTATCTAAAACTATGGATATCGGTTACCCATGCAATCTGAAGACATACTAGATAAACAACTCTGCTACCTGTGGAGCTTCTATCGTCTCCTGCATGGGTATGAAATGAGGCATCTTGCTCAATCTGTCTACCACTTTTGTTGAATTGACACATAAAGCATTTTTGAACATCAGTGTGGACATGTCTAGCTAATCCATGCCACCAAAATGTTCTTCTAGCAAGTTGTATTGTCTTTTCACCACTAGGATGTCTTGTGCAAGGCACATCATGGTTGTCATGCATGACTGTTCTTCTCAAACCTTGGGAATCTAGTATGCAAACTTTTCCTGTCTGTCTAACTATTCCATTCTCCTGTGAGAAACTGGAATATGGAATGGACTTGTTTGCTATGCTAGGGGAAGCAACAGCTAGAACTATCCCATCTCCTATAATAGAATCATCACTGATGGCTCTCATAATCTGTAACAAATGTGGATCATCCACCTGTGCTTCCTTCATCTTTTGAAGCAATGAGCTTTCTAGAACTGTAAAGCTCACTTGATACATTATCCATGATAAGGCATCAACAACTATATTCTCTTTGGCTCTTCTATACAGGATTTCCACGTGATACTCTTGCATGAGCTCAACCCAAAGAGCGTGACTGCCTCAAAGATCTGGCTAATTACAAAAATACTTAAGTGTATGGTGATCTGTGTATACCTTAAAGTCTGCACTATAAAGATCGTGTCTCTAGCATTTAAGTGCAAACACCACTGCATACAACTCTTGTTCATGTACTGGCGTGTTGCACTGTGCACTGGTCAATTTCTTGCTTTCAAAATCTATTGGCCTGCAATCTTGGCTCAAAAATATCCCTATGGCTATGCCATTAGAATCTGTTTCTAACTCAAAGCATTTCTTAGACCTACCAATTTGAGTATAGGAACCTCTAAAACAACTTATTTTAAAGTATCAAAACTATCTTGCTTCCATGCAAATGGAACTTTGCCTTGAAGCAAGCTCGTCATAGGCATTGCTATCGACGAATATGAAGAGATGTATTTTTGATAGAAATCTGAAAGTCCTAAAGATGACCATAACTGTCTCTCATCTTGAGGAGTAGGCCAAGATAATATAATTGAAACCTTCTTGGGATCCATCAGAACCCCACCAACTGATACCACATACCCTATATACTCTATCTTTGGAAGAAACAATTGAGTCTTATGTACATCATGATCTCTTTACTCTAATCTAATGGTAGCCACTTTTTAAATCTATTTTGCTAAATACAATGGCTCCATCGAAAAGATCATCAATCTTGGGAATATGATATCTATGTCTGATAGTAATCTTATTGAGTGCTCAGTAGTCGATGCACATCCTATAAGATCCATCTTTCTTCTTAACTAGAAGATGTGATGTTCCAAAGGGTGAATAGCTGGTTCTAATCAGCCCTTTTCTGTAGACACTCATCCATGAGTTTGCGGACGTCATTTTCCTCCTACAAACACATTCAAAATGGTGGTCGAGCAGTCGGACTTGCTCCCAGTACCAATTTGATTCTATGCTCTATGCTCCTACAAGGAGGCAAACCAGAAGGTAAATCATTTAGGAACAACTCTTGGAATTCTGCTCTCACTTTTGCTAAAAGTGTAGAAGCACTATAACTAGAGTCTCTATGACTACATGAATTCATCATAATACACGATGAATGCATGAAAAAATAGAAAATAAATAAACTTACAATCAATTTTAAGAAACTTGGTAGCATTTACTAATCATGTCTCTTGGAGATTTGATTCTCCACGGATTAGTAGTCGTCTCCCTTCATGCTCAAACTTGATCACTTTACTTGGTCACTATTTATGATATACTAGAAATAGAAACATCAAACTTGCTTCTCAACTTGTCTTTAATTTGGAACTAACTTTCTTACTTGGAACCTTGCATTGTTGTATAATCACTCCCCACTAGAGAGAGCCTTGCCTTGTCTAATAAACACAAATTGTGCCTTGTTATATAACCTTGTCTCTGTCTCTGCTAGGGACTTAGACCATAGCCTTACCTTGCTTAATCTTTGCAAACCTTGCCTTTCTGTATACTTGGCCACTCTTGAGTATTTGACACACAGACTTACCTTGTTTGCTCTCTGCAAACCTTGCCTTTCTGTGTATTTTGGCCACTCTAGAGTTCTTGGCTTGTAGACTTGCCTTGCTTGCTTAATGAAAATGATTCCACTTAAGATCTCTATTCTTCATTCTTAGGTAGATAGATAGATGGAACTACCCCATTAGCCCATATTAAACTATTATAGAATCAAGATATGATTCCTTAGAAAGCTAGAAACTTTAAAGTCTATGTTTGAACTCCTAAATCTAGGAAGTTCTTACATGAGGTTTCTTTTACTATTGCTAACTATGGCATTATAATCAAACTTTATTTGCCCTGTCTATTCCACCAATATGAAGTCTATACTTCCTATGAAATAAACTTTTTTGTTCTATACACATAGAAATGTGAATTAGAACTCATAGCTATGTAATTATAGTAAGCACTAATGAATGATATACTTAATTTATAAACATCCTAAACTTATAGGTGTTGTTAGAGTTCTCTTCTAAGATGTCCAAGACCTCTTACCTCTAAGTTTCTAACTCATGAGACCTTGGCTAAACTAGCCCTTGTCTCAATTTGTCCATTTTGCAAAATGGCAATTCATTGTACTTGCAAATTCTCATCTCTTTCTAAATGTATTACTTTAGATATTTCAAATCTTGACTTTATTCATTTTGATCAATATGCCACTGGCATTCTTCTAGATTATGGAATCTTTGAGGATGAATTATCCTCTATTCTAGGTTCTAACTAGAAATCCTAGAATTCTTAGCTGTGAAACTATTAAGTTCCTCAATCTAATGACCTTGGCAATATTTACCCTTTTCTTAAGACTAGTTTGGATATTCTATGTATACTCAAAACACGTAAATGGGTGCAGAAAAGAAACAAATTACAAACCTTTGCTCAATGGGACATGAAGAAATAACGAACTTTTAGTATGTTCTATATGCTGGAGTGCATATGCATACTAATTTTCTAAAACTTTTGATAGCATAATGGTTGCAATTTTGAAAACCGGAAAATTTATGACAAGCAATTTTCATGATAACATTTCCGACAAGCACAATATATCTATAAATAGACCGAAGGGGATTACACACACTAACAAATTTATATTTTTCTCCTCGCTAACCTGCAAGAAAATACTTACCTGTCCTTGCAAAGAAGAATACATGCACTGCACAAGATGAATCCACATCTTAACTACACGTATAGTCTAGGTACTATGCAAAATCGCATGTCCTATATGCAATATGATGCAAAAAGAAAGAAACTATGCAAATAAATTGACAAGAGAATTATCTAGAGGTTCAAAAATCAATTTACAGGTGTGTGCAAGTGATGAAGGTGGTCCATAGTCCCTCAGAATAGCTTTCCAAGTCTCTATCAATAAGTTGTGCTTCAAAACGATGATTGAAAAAGGGTTGTTGATGGACAAATGGCAAATTCCAAACTCTAAAATTGATAGAAATTGAAGTCAAAATCTGTGTTATCTAGAAAGATCTTTTAGAGAGCTATCCATAGCAAGAAAGATCTCTAAATTTGGAGGAGATATGCCCAACTTATGATCAAAAGAGTGGAGAGAGGTGGGTTAAATTGGCTAAATTTTCAAAGCTAAGGCTATGGATCCTCAATAAATAAGCCTGAATCTAGTTGCCCTTAAGTCTAGAGCATACATATGCATAGTGACGATGTCGGGATGCTTCAAAGGCATGTCGATTATCCCATATGCCCTGATTAGTGAGAGATAAACAAGAATATAAACATGCCATCAATGTTCCTTTTTTTGCAATGAAGTGAGGTCTATACAGAGAAGGTTCTCTCTATCCTTGCCTCAGCGCCTGAGCACTCGTGAGTGGGAAAATATCTTATGCTCATGTGGGCACGTGCCCAAGAGGGCGGGTCCCTGCCATCATCTGTAGGGGGTCCGTTCCCATGGCCTTTTTGGTATCATCTTTTACCACTGTTTGTCACACGGCCAACCTTGGGAAATGCTCCCAACACAACGATCAAGAAGAGAATGATGCCAAAAAATGCAGAATATTGAAAACTCATGCAAATGACTGAGAGGTCCCAAAAGATAGAGCTCTAAAACCAATTGCCAGAAAGGCTTGAATGATGTGTGTATGACTCTCCTCCCATCCATATATACCCTCTTTTACTCTAGAAATAATAATGATGTACTCTGAAAATGGAAATGATTTGGAATAGTGTAGAGTGAACATGTGCCATCATGCAACACTTATTCCCATTACTACCAAAGTAATTCCCATCACTATCTAAGTACCTTAGGGTATCCTCGGAGCTTGGGACCTTGACTAGCTACCCTTATGAGTCACACACATGGAATGATCCTTCTAGATCAAATGGACTAACACATGTGGATCAAATGATCCTTGTGGATCAATGATCCCTCTCGATCAATGTTTTGACAAATAATCTTTTGAAAATTGGGGCAAAAGAACTTTAGAAGGGGCTTTGAGGGAAAATACTGGAGATGGAGAGGGGTGAAAAGGGGATGGGTTGAGAGGCAGAAAAAGAAAAAGGAGGAATGGCTGAGGACCATGATTCCAAAAAGTGGTAGTGTTGGAGTTTGAGGTTTGTAGAAGCAGAGAAACAACACAAGGAAGAAGAAGAAGCTTGGAGCACAACACACAATACAAAATGTATTACAAAGTGAATGTACAAAGATAAAAAAAGATCGATCATGGTTATAGGCATATATACAAGCAGGGGAAAAAACCCCTAAAGAGGGAAAAGAAAATTCATCAATAGTCCTAGTGTGTTCACACACATCACTACCAAAATATATCAACAAATCCCTCCTTGGAGTGATGTAGTGAACAAGGAGTTTGAAGGCATAGCTTTCAAACTTCTCACAAGGTAGAGCCTTTGTGAAAAGGTCCACAATGTCCTCTTGTGTAGGCACATATGCCAAACTGATCTCCCAAGCAGAGAACCTCTCCTTGACATAATGATAATGCACATCAATGTGCTTTGTGGGAGCATGGAACATAGGGTTCCTCACAACTGCCAATGCACTCTCATTGTTAGTGAAGATGGTGGTGTTAGAAGACTGACCAACACCCAAATCAGCCAAAAGGAACTTGAGCCAAGCATGCTCAACAATTACTATGAAAGTTTCCCTATACTTAACCTCACAACTAGAAGTGGCCACACTAGGCTGCTTCTTGCTTAACCAAGACATGCATGAGTTACCAAGCATGAAGGATACACCACTAGTGGACACACGAGTTTCATAGCAACCAATCTAGTTAGAATCAGAAAAAGCATGTAAATTTGGTGGTAGTGATCCCCCCTTGGGACAAAAACAATCCAAATAGTGGGGGTACCACTCAAGTAATGAAAGATGCACTTAACTGCCTACTAATGCTTGACACTTGGGCAATGCACAAACCTCCTCATCTAAGAAACAACAAAAAGAATATCAAGCCAAGTTATGCATAAGTAAATCAAACATCCAAGAGCCTGCGAATAGAGAACAACATCAAATGCATCTCCAACATCACCAAGACTCAACCGTATTTCCATAAGAGTGGCAATAGGTTTGCAATTTTCAATGCCAAACATTGCAATAATGTGTCAATATATTTTGTTTGACACAGAGCTATTCCACCATCAACTTGACTAAATTGAATGCCCAAATAATGATGCAAATGATCCAAATCTGACATCTCAAAAGAGGCATCCAAATCAGCCTTAAAATCATCAATATGGTTCTCATTAGGACTTGTGAGCAGCATTTCATCAACATAGACAACAATGATCAGAAGCACATCATTTGCATGCTTAAGATATAAGGTGCTCTCAATTGGAATATTCTCAAACCTATATGCAATCAAATAGGCATGTATCTTTTCGTCTCAAGCACACAATGCTTGCTTCAAACCATATAATGCCTTTTTTTAACGTGCACACTTTGTTTTAATTCCCTATGTTTTACACAAAAGGAAAACATTGCCTACACATGTGTTGCCATAGTGCATTCCGAGGTCAAAATGAGCTCAGTTCAAAATTTGACACCACAAAATAAAGTTGCTTTGAACTCCTAATTCCCCTGAGTATGCTTACCACTTTTCATGCAATTCTGAGACTGTGACCAGAGGGGTGTTAACGACACCCTAGATGAAGCAACGACTTGCTTTGATACCAATTGTTGGAGTTTGAGGTCTATGAAAGCACACAAAAAACACAACGAAGATAAAGAAGCTTGGAGCACAACACACAATACAAAATGTATTAACAAGTGAATGTGCAAAGATATAAAAAGACCCATTATGATTATAGGGGTATATACAAGCCAGGAAAAAAAACCTCCTAAAGAAGGAAAAAAAACTCCTTGATGGTCCTAATGTGTTCACACACATCACTATCGGAATATATGAACAATGAGGAGGATTATAAGGAAAGAGATGATGGGTCTTCGAATTCATGAGTAGTTACATATTGGGACAAATTGGTAGTCCAACTAAGGGGGGGGGGGGGGGGGATTCTAGTCTAAGGACAGAAAGAAGGAATTCGGGGTTCTAGGGGGTGGAGAGGCGAATGGGGTCGAATTTGGGGCAACAAAGAGAGAGGGATGGGGGCGAATACTAGAAGGCGAAAACAAGGGAGGCATGGAGGGTGAAAAAGAAAAGAGATGGGGATGGGGCACAAAAAAATGGAGGGCATGAGGGCAATTCTTGACGGTGGGGAAAACGTTTTGAGGGAGAAGGGGAAAGGGTGAGTACAAATTGTGAGATGGGCAGATGATGTAGCTGATTCTAGTGTTTCGATGTGACTGCAAAAAGTTTCCCTTCTTGTGACCTACGCCATTTAGAGATCATACTCTGTTTGGATCTTCATTCAAATAGCCAACTCAAATTGAGATTAAATTTCTCTTTGATGAACACTATGAACGACATTGTCCTCCTCCTCCCGAAGGTTGAATATCCTTATACCTCCACCATCAAATTATAAGATACCTTATGTGATTACCAGCAAGTAGGGATGAAGTATGGCACTCAAAACGTTCCACATACATTCCCTGCTATGGAAAAATCCGATCAACATTGGATGACCAAAAAAAAAGCGGGAAAGCGAAAAAGAGGGAGAGATGGGGCCGAATAATAGAAGGCGAAAAAGAGGGAGAGATGGGGGACGAATACTAGAAGGCAAAAAAGAGAGAGATGAGGTGAATGCTGGAAGGCGAATAAGGACAGAGGGATGGAGGGCGAATACCAGAGGGCCATTTTAAGGAGGCAGGAGAGAGGTTTGGGCAATTTGGAGGGACGAATCAGGGCTTATGAGGTAGGGGGTGCGATGGAGGTGTGATGGGGATGCGATGGGATGAATTTGGATTTGCCTAGACAAGAGGGCGAACTTAAGTGTTGGGAAGGGAGGACGAGTTTGGACTCAACTTAGAGCATCGAGCAAAATTGGGGGTTTGGGAGGATGAGTTTGTAGGTCGAAGGGGTGAAGGAAAATTTTGGTGGTATCAAGTGGGCGGATTAGAGCTTTAGGGAAAATTTGGGGGAGTTTCTTGGACAAATTAGAGTTCTATGGCAAATTTTGGGGAAGATTTCTTGGACGAATGAGTTTTAGGGCGAATTTGGGGGAGTTCCTTGGACGAATTGAGTTCTAGGGCGAATTTGGGGACTCACTTGGACGAATTAGGTTCTAACGAAAATTTGGGGGAGCTACTTGGATGAATTAAATACTAGGGCGAATTTTGGGGAGTTACTTGGACGAATTAAGGGGTTAGAAAGTAGAAATATGGGAGTTGGGGAGCGGGAGAGACCAGCTTGTTGAGGGTAAAACATGCTCCCCAAATACATCAAAATTGCTTCAGGGGCTATGACTAAGTCTAATGCCATATAGTCCAAGGATTCACTCGAGAAGAGGCTAACTAAAGTCATACCTGGATCCTCTTGAAAGATAATTATTTTCCTTCATAACTGAAACAATGCAAGAGTGATATATTCTTCTTCTAAACTACAACACCACCTTGAATATCTAATGCACACATGTGGGCATATGCAATAGATTTTGGTTATGAGGCTATAGTGGATTGATAATTTTTCTTCAATATCTAGGACCTTATTTTTTTTATGTTGTTGATGAAGATTATCTAAGGTGTTTAATACGTTTTAGAGTCTTAGTATTTTCTAAGAGATTTTTGGTTGCTTCTTTGCTAAATATTCCTCTATGGAGTTCGGCGTATCTCAAGGACATGAGGTTGCAAGAAGACTCTTTCTTGCAGAATCATGCACATTTTGCAACAAATATTCACTCTCTCTCTCTCTCTCGTGCTTGATTTAAGATTGAATACCATAGATGGGAGGATTATTTTTCAAGAACACGGTGGTTGGAAGTGCTAACAAATTGGTTGCAGATTTGGAGTTGGAAACGCCATCGGTTGAGGGGTTTTGTGACTGCCCCAGATAGCGATTCTATCCAAATCCCCCAACAAAACAAGTGGAATGCTATGTTTGTTGAAAAATGGAATTGGTTTGTTGTTGACTTACCTCTTGGTAACTTCTTGTAGTAATCCATGATGAATGTAAAGCCTCTTATGTTTTTCTTTATCTTGGTCTTGGTCTATTCATTGCAGCTAGGATAGTTCATAACACCTCCACATGTTATTGTCACATACATGCTATTCTAAGTTGTGAAGAACTTCACATAATCGTATCTGATACCTATGCTCACCTTGTGAAAGGAGTTGTGATCATTACTAAACCCATACCACTCCATGTTTAATTCTTCATACCATATGCTACTTAATGCCTTGCTACCTTGCATATTGAACCGAAGTACTGTACTCACTTTGACAAAATTATATGCATCTTTTACTCCTATCATGATAATCTGCATGCGAAGAATATGTCTAGCATCCCCCAAATCCTTCATATCAAATGTCCCACTCAACTTCTTTTTGACCAATGACAAGTCATCGGAGGACTTCCCAACAATCAACATATCATCGACATAAAATACCAAGCATATCAAGCTGCCATCTCAACATCTTTTTCTATAGAGAAAATGATGCTCATTGCTTTGGGAATAGCCATGAGACTTCATAGAAGCATCAAACTTTTGGTACCATCGTCTAGGGGGTTTTGTTAGTCCATATAAGCTCTTACTTAGCTTACAAAGTAGAATTTCTTTGCCAAGGACTACATAACCCTTTGCTTGTTCTATATAGATATCATTTGTAAGATCTACATGCAAGAAAGTAATTTTCACATCCATTTGGACTAGCTCTAGTTCTCCATTGCAACAAATCCAAGCAACATTTGCAGTGTAGTCATCTTCAACACTGGAGAGAAGATTTACTTGAATTCAAGACCATGTTCTTGCTTGTTGTGCATGGTTGTCGTCAGCTCGTGCTTTACGGTGTTGAGTTAAGTCCCGCAACGAGCGCAACCCCCATGTTTAGTTGCCGCTAGAAAGTCTAGAACCCTAAACAGGCTGCTGTTAATAAGCCGAAGGAAGGTTGGGATGATGTGAAACCCTTTGCAATGAGCCATGCTTTATACTTTGGAGAAGCACTATCCTATGTGAATTTTAACTTATATAACCATTTACATGGTAAAGCTTTCATGCTCTTTGGCAAAGTTATGAAATCCCAAGTACCATTCTTTTGCATAGAATCCGATTCTCTCCATGGCATGCTCCCACTTGACATTATCCTTTGTCTGCATAAACTCTTTGTAGTGCTAATACTCACTAGCATTTTTTAGCATAACAAAATCAAAACCTCAAATATATCTATCAGATTGATGTGAGACATCTGGAGAATGCCTCAATGGTTGTTGAGTAGGAACATTCTCAAAATGATATGACTAGACATTCTCTTGTATATGTAGATATTCAAAGTGGTGGAGAATAGTGATTTGAGGCAGACACTTATCTCCAAGCTTGTAGAGATTTAGGGTGGTGGAGAGAAGTGATTGACTTGGGTTTTACATAGAAGTGCATGTACACACTCATGATTTGATTGGTGTATTCTTGGTTTGAAATTGGTCTTGAGCAATTGTCATGCTTGCATGAGTGCTGCTCAATGCTAAGTTGAGTTCGGAGAATTTTTATTCTTAAACCTTAGAACAAATAAAGTGCAAAGATCCAGGTAGCCTTCATGTTTCCTCTATGCCATCACAAATCTCTCTCTTTATGCAAACACACACACACACACACACACACACACATATATATATATATATATATATATATATATATATATATATATATATATATATATATATATATATATATATATATATATATACATATAGCCCAATGTGGCCTTGATTTCCTTTATACCTGCATCATCATCACCTATTACGATTAAATCATCAACATACATACATATGTACATAGATTTCTCATCAAGCCTTTTTACATAAAGTGAAAGATCAACATCACTTGCTACATATCCAAATCTATTAAGGTACTCAAGAAGCCTATGATTCCATGCCCTTGGTGCTTGCTTGAGTCTATACATAGTTTTCTTGAGTTTGCATATAAAATTAGGGTTTATAAAGTCCTCATATCCCAAGGTTTGCTGCATGTAAATAGTCTCTTCAAGATCACCATTTAGAAAAGCATTCCTAATGTCTCATTAGAACAATTTCCATCTTCTAAAAGCTGTAATGGCAATTGATTACCTAATTGTACTCATTTTTTAAACAGGTTTAATGTCTCTTCATAATCTATCCTTTGTGTTTGGATAAAATCCTTAGCTACAAGTCTAGTTTTATACCTGGCTATGGATCCATTAAAATTCCTTTTGATCTTGTAGACCCACCTATTTGTGACCACTTTCATATCATTTTGCATAGGTATGAGCTCCCATGTCTAGTTTTCATGAAGAGCATCCATCTCTTCTCTCATAGCATATGTTCATACCTTTTCTTGACAATATTTTTCATATGTGCATGGTTCCTTGTCCCTCACAACCTGAGACATAAAATAATAATGCCTAGCAATGAATTTTTCATATCTTAGCCTTTAAATAGGTTGTTTAACTCTCTTTGACATCCTCTCATTACCTATGGTAGAATACTTCTTCCAAGCCCTTTTTGGTTTCACATTAGGAGTCACTACCTCTTCAAAATCATCTTCATTCTCACTAGAATGGAAGTACCTTGCCACATTAACCTTAGCAAATTGGTTGTGGCTGATGGATGGAATTGAATTGGAGAGGTTATTCAAACTTCCTTCTCTTTTCCTTTGGGTGATGCACTCCTTGATGGACTTGAAGTGGAGAGGCCATTCAAACTTGTGCTAACATGAGTTTGTTGCTCATAAAATTTTGTTTTTCCTCAATATCTTCAATGTATTAGGTGGTTCATAAAATGGTTTAAGTTCATCAAATACCACCTCCATTGATAATCCAAGTTGCTTTGTGATGGGATTGTAAGACCTATACCCCTTTTGTAATGTAGATTAGCCTATAAAGATGCACTTCGCTACCCTTGAATATGTCTTACCTACCTTAATCTATTGAGGTGCATGGACATAGCATATACATCCAAAGATCCTTAGATGTGACAAGTCACGGTTCCTTTGGTAATAAACCTCATCTAGAGTAGCATCATGAACTCTTGATGTGGTCATTCTATTAAGCAAGTAAGAAGCTATACTTGCTGCATCAACCCAATTCATAAATGGAACATTCATTTCATTTAACATGCATCTAGCTACCTCATCAATCAGTCTATCTTTTTCTTTCACAAATACCACTTAAATGAGAGATATACCTACATGTATATTGCCTCTTTATCCCTTCATCGTGCAAGAACGTGGTAAAATCATTGGAGAATTAATTCGTTCAACTCTTGTCCACCATCTGACCTTAGAATTTTGATCTTATGGCCGGTTTCATTCTCAACTTGTAGCTTGAACCTTTTGAATGTATCAAACACATCACTTTTGTGTTTGATCATATAAGAACAAATCTTTTAAGAGAAATATCAATAAATTTTACAAAGTACATGTTGCTTGCATGTGATGGCTCTCTTGAAGGTCCCCATACATTTGTGTGGATCAAATTCAAAACCCTAAGAGCCACATAGTTCAATGGCTTGAAAGGCCTCCTAGTCTGATTCTCGAATTGACATTCTTCACATACCTCATGCAAGTTAGGTGTGGTGAAGCTTGGAAGTCAAAGATGAGAGTTCTCATCAAATCTTGGAATTCTAATAGAAAACACATTCTACGGCTAAATGAAGGGTCCCAATGTCTAACTTAATATTTTGGAAATTACTTATAGTTTTGTTCAACTCTATAAGTAATCTTTACCATTCCTTTTATATATATATATATATATATATATATATATATATATATATATATATATATATATATATATATATATATATATATATATATATATATATATATATATATATAATGTGTGTGTGTGTCTTTATTAACTTCATCCACTCATCCTTCTAGTGTCTCTTGATAAACTTGGTTTGCGATGGAAAGAGACAAAAAGGGTACAAAGTGAGTTAAAACATGTGTTGTCTACGCATATCCCACATATGGCTTTTTGGAGAAGCCTGCACCATGTATAAGTAAATCTTAATCCTTTCTTTTCATCTTGAAGGGGAAGTGGAGAGAAAATGTAGCAGATGTTGAATAGCTCAAGTTTTAACATAATCGATTGGTTTTTAAGTCTGTGTGAGGTATTTCTCTCTATGCTTGGTTGTTTGCATGAGAAAATGAATACTAAGATGCCTTCATGGATTCAGTGCCAATCTTCAGTATTTCTTTTAATCCTTTATGAAACTCTCTCAAACCCTTGTTTCTATAGATGCACTAATGAGGTTACCTTCCCATTGAGATTCTCAAATTTTTGGAAACCTCTTAGTCCCATGGCCCTCAAGGGATTCCTCTCACTATGCATACATACAAACATGCATACATACACAAACCCATTTACACATACATACATGCATACATATACACACACATACAAATAAATCTATGTGTGAATGTATATATGTGTATTGTAAATGGATGTACATACATACATACATACAATAGGCATATCACTCCAATGTGCAGTCACCAATGTGAGTGCCACTTGAAGCTCATATGAGTACCCATGTAGGTGAGATAATTAAGCGACTTTCACTCCCTCCTTCTTCTCATATTAAAAAGTGTAAGTTTGAATGGTAGATACGTCTAGTACATACCAAACTTTTAAACAAAATTAGGGTTTTTATAGAAATAGGAGTAATACATGAAGATAGTTCCCATGAATATTTCTTGAGTAGTTTTTTGTTTAAACAATTTGGACTAGATAGTTGGATAAAAGGAAAAATTTGCAATTCATAATACCTAACCCTTTGCTATAAAAAACTTGATTTAGACAAGAAGTCAATTTAAAATTGATTTTATTTAATTGATAAAGCAAGCTAAGGTCTTCTCCTAGTCGTTAAGTCTAAACGATGTGAAGAGAGGCCTTGGGTTCAAACTTCATTAGGTAGCATTAGAGGATATCTTTACGAGAGCCTTTTAGAACCTTCTAAAAGTATTCAACTTAAATTAACTTAACTCGAGTAGATTGGGACATTCTAGATATAATACTTGTCGATTCAAGAGAACTAGGAAATTTGGATGGAGAAGATGGGTTCAATCTAAGCCACTTGGCATAATTAGATCTTCCATTCTCATATCTCAAGCTATGCATTGTTGCAGCATCTCGGAGACACACATATAAGAAGACAATATGAAATCCAAAAGACATAGAAACAGAGATGTGTAGTAGAAGTAACACTTCACAATATTGGCTACAATCTCTCCACACACACTTTTTTAGAGAGAGTTCTAGAGTATCCGTATTTATAAATTTTATTATGTGCAAAGATAGAAGTTACAATGAGGGCGGATGCTTCAAAAATTAGGCAAATGAGTAAAAATTTGCTCACTTTTAAAATGAGCCTTAGCTTTTACAAAATTCGTGTTCTATAGTGATCCTTATTTTAACCACTATTATGAATTTCTAGAAACAACCCTCTATGTGGGTCTTTTGTTTACAAAAGATATGGAGAAAACAATTTATCTATTTATGTCCAAATGCATCCGAATGAGTCCATGCCCATCCACACCCTCATGAACCTTCATATGTTAGATTAAAACACAAAGCACATTAAAATATCAATAAAATAAACTCCAATAATTCAACATTGCATAAGTGTTAGCATTCCATAAGTGATAACATATATAGAGGAATTGGTTGGATGAAAAGCCACTCCTATAATAGAGGTATGCAAGGCATGTGAATATTTGTAGCATCCATATTAGATCTCTCCATAGACAAGATGAGGATCTTTTATCTCCATCTCTATAGACCGTTTTTCCTTTAAAAAATAAAGGTTATTCACATCCTCCCTTTGAACCCTCATAGAGCTCATTCCATAGTTCCTTAGAGGAGCTTCACACTTTGGGGCTAACGATTGCCAATATTAGCATGTGTGGTAGTTACATTTGATGTAAGATGATTCCCATAGGTAGCCATGAGAATTTTCTAGCTCTTTCTCTTTGTTATCAAATTGAAGAGTGTGATATTCTACTCTTAAATGTTTACAAGAAACATGCGTAAGCCCTCCTAGATCCCTCTAGTTCACCACCTTCTACATCCACTCAGTTTGTTTTCACCTATTTGACCTAGAAATCATATCAAAATCACCTAATCTCTCTTTATTGACTTTTATAGCTCTACAATGAGCTATCAAACACTCAAAATGGATTGATTTAGGTCAGGAATCTAGACTATACAATACAGAATGTGAAGAAATCTAGCTTATGATAGAAATAGAGGCTCACTAGAATCATTGCCCATAACTATTGGAGAAGAATTTAGTAGATATATTTACTCCAAAAATCAATAGGAGAGATAAAATTTTCAATAAGATATGATATGCATGAAATTAATATCTATGCAGAGAGAAATGAACTGAAGAAGTAGTGTCTTCCAAACACTTTTCCTACAAGGGGTATGAGCTTGTAGCTCTTGGTATGATTTCCTCCGTGCTTGGATAGGTCATGGCACTCCTTGGCCTTTGTCCATAGGTCGTCCCCTTTGGGCCACATGCTTGAATGGCCTTGGTTGGGCCTTCTCCATGAGAATATGCCCATATAGACCTTCTTGTGATCTTTTACCTACCCTTGTGTGACCCTTGGCTCTTTATGTAGCTTTGGCTTGTCTTTTGGATTTTCATTTTACATGAATGGGTAAGGATTCGTGTTTTTGGCCCATTAGAGTATCTTTTAGCTTTGGAAATACCTTCCTTTTCTCTAAAGTTGGCGACCTTTCCCAATTTATAATTTCAAGACTCCCCCTCAAGCTCATATTGGTAGTGTCCATCTTTAGGAAACTCATTGATTTCTTGAGCCTATTTACCTTTCTAGCATCCAATCCTTGGTGAAAATATTAGAAACTCGTCCTTTGTACCTATGAAATTCAAAGAAACATATTTTCTTATAGCCGTTTCCCTCCTAGAATGATAATATATCTCTATATGTTTGCTCCTTGCATGGTACATGGGATTGTTGGCTAGATGTATGCTAGACATGTTGTCTCCATAGATGGGGATTTTGTTAGCCTGCAAATCCAAGTCATTTAGTAGGTTCTTTAACTACATATCCTCACATATAGTGAGTTCTAATGCCTTTTACTCAACCTTAATTTATAACAATGCCGCTATATGCTGCTTCTTACTAATCCTTGAGATGGCTTTTGTTCTTATCATGAGCACATATCCAGATGTAGCCTTATTATCATCAACACTTTGTGTCCAATGTGCATCACTCCATGCTTTGATTTGTATATCCTCTCCATACCTATAAAGAAATCCACAAATGATTGTGCTCTTCACATACATTAGTCCCTTCTTGGTTGCATTTAGGTGTAGTTATGTGGTTCCATGCATGTATTGTGAGAGTACTCCTACTACGTAACTCAAATGAGGTCTTGTGAGAGTTGCATATGTCATTGAGCCTACCAAGCTCCTATATAAGGTAAAAAAATTAGTTTTTTACCATCATCCTTGCTAATCTTGATTTTTTTATCCATTGGTTGATCAATTGGCTTGCAATCTACCATGCCCTATTTGTAGAGCATATCTAGGAGGTACTTCCATTGACATAGGTAGATAGTTTCAACTACATACACAACTTCAATGCCCAAGAAGTACTTTAGCTCACCCAAATCAGATAACTTGAATTCTCTTCCAATCCTCCTCTTTATTTCTTTGACACTTGCTTGATCATTCTCTATAATAATGCGGTCATCTACATAGATGCATATGAGTACTAGTCTATCCTCAACCATCTTTAGGTCAAAGGATGTATTTTCATGGCTTGGAGAGTACCCACACTTGCTCAACCAACCCATCAACCTCTGAATTTATGGCCTTGGGGATTTCCTAAGACCATATAACACCTTCTTAACGTGAAAACATAGCCTATGTGTTGTGGATCCTCATATCCTTGAGGTTGGGCCATGTACACTTCCTCCTTCAAGTCACCATTTAGAAAAGCATTCTTGATGTCCATTTGGTAGATTGGCCATCCTTTTGCTACACATATGGCTACCAAAGACCCAATGATAGTCTTTTTAGCAACACTGGTAAAAATTTCATCATAATCTATATCTTGAGCCTGAGTGAGCCCTTTACCACCAATCTAACGTTGAATCTAGTTAGGGTTCCATCTTAATTCCTTTTCACTTTGTATACCCATCTATTTTGGACTATCTTCATTCTTTCTTCTTGGGTACTAATTTGCAAGTGTGCTTGTCCTCTAGTGCATTGATTTCATCATATATTGTAGCCCTCCATTCTAGTCTCTCCTTAGCTTCCTTATAAGTAGTTGGATCGTCATCTACAACAACTTGCATCATGTGTGCCAAATGAAAGAGTCCTAACTTTACCTTTGAATGGGGTTGTTCTTCCTGGTTGATCCCCTTTCATTAGCCTTTGGGTACTATTTCTTGAGACTTTTGGGCTTTACCATAGGTGTAACCTCCTCTTCTAGGTCATTGTCTTCATGTTGGTCACCAACTTCATCTATCTCATAGTCTGTCTCATTGGTAATCTTGTATCTTGAAGTAGGGGAGGATTCTTAAACTTTCCCTTCATCATAGAGTTCATGGGAATGTCCACTTTTAGTTGATGCCTCACATCCACTCAATGTGATGTACTTTTGAGGTCTAACCTACAAATCATAACTTGCATGGTCATGATAATCATTTTCAAGTACTTCACCTCACCCTTTTCTACATATTATAAACTTATCTCATCAAAGACCATATCCCTTAACACATGGAGCTTCTTGGTGAGGGGATTATAGCACTTTTATCCTTTTTGTTCTATGGAATATCCAATAAAGACACATTTCTCAGATTTAGGCTCAATCTTGGTCCACATCCAAACACCTTCAAGTGTTCTAGCCTTGGTTTCTTCCCATAATAAGCTTCACAAATTGTTAGATCATGCACTCCACTTATGGGAGCCCTATTCATAAGATACAGTGATGTATTTACAACCTCTACCCAATACGATAATGGTAATTTACCTTAATTTATCATGCACCTAGCTATCCCCACAATGTTTTTATTCTTCCTTTCTGCCACTCCATTTTGTTGAGGGGTGTACCTGCATGTGAAATACCTTTTGATGCCATTATCCTACAAGTACTTTGTAAGTTCCTTTGAGAAATACTTGCCCCCTCCATTAGACCTTAGGGTTTTCACTTGACTACTTGTTTCCTTTTCAACTTCATTCTTGAACATTTAAAACATGGAGAATACATATGATTTCTATTTAATGATATAGATCCATACCTTTCTTGAGAAGTCATCAATAGATGTGACAAATTAACTTGCTCCACATAAGGAAGCCTCGTTTCTAGGCCCCCAAACGTCTTTGTGTATGATCTCCAAGGTTTTTTTTTATCTGTTAGTACTCCTCTTGAAAGGTTTTCTAGCTTGCTATCTAGTTGGCAAGCATAATCACAAAACTCATGCACGAATTGGCCATCAAATTTTAGTAAACCTCTCACCAATCCTGACTTTCTCATGTTCTTGATCTTATGAATGTTCATATGCCCTATTATTTTATTCCAAAGATCAATCTTTGTAATCTTCCTAGTCCCAAACATGACATAACATACTTGGTTATGTGTAGGCGTAACATCAAGAGTGAATAGCCTAGCTTCTCTTATTCCTTTGGCTATAGCCTTTCCTCCATCCATCACAAGGAGGTTGTTGTCAATGAATAGGAACTCCAATGCCTTTTCTACCATCTACCCTACAAATAAGTTTTTTAATGATGGAAGAAACATGAAGTAATTTTTTTAATAACTTTGCAAACTTGTCCTCTCCCAATCTGATATCCCCCACATGTTTTATGGGATATATTGTGTTTTCACATGTTTCCACATAGCCCTTGGTCTTTGGAACCTACATATTGATGAAAACATCTCCATGGCATGATAGGTGATTGTTGCAACCAGAATCTATGTAACTTTTTTGTTCGTGACATCCGTAGCATATTGGTGCCTGTTAGAGGAGCCGACAAACCAGGACGGATGAACCCAGACAAATGCCTTAAATATGAAAATGACTGGACGGCCGCCGAACAAGGACAAGAGTACGAGGACAGGGAGCTTAAATGAAAAATAGAATCTTTCAGGGAACGCGCAGGTAACTGCAGAAGAGCGCACCCTTGTAAAAAATCCTCTATTTAAGGCAATGAAAAGAAAGAGCAGGGAGTCCCTGGTTTTTGGGGGAATAGTAGTGTGTTGTCTGATTAAGTCTCGCTGAGATTGTTATCGCGGCCTGTATGCGCGTATATGTTGTTGAAGGGATGAGTTCCGCTTGAACCGTTTCGTCTGTAGTCCTACTAGTCGAGTATACTCACCTGAATACGGGAAGATGAATAAGCGGTAGTGTGTGGCGAATCTGTTCGGTGATGGTTAAGTAGGATTCTGAGTACGACCAGTGTGTTATGTTATCTGTTAGTTCTTCTGTGAAGTAAGTAGTGTGAAGAGTAACCTCGAACTAATTGTCTGTAGATTCTTTGTAAGTCGCTGAAATCGTGATCGTATCCTATAATTGTTGTTTACCCCAACTGCGGGAAGATTAGTAACCGTGTGATTAGAACAGCGCTGATTTGTGGTTGATGGGTTATTACGAGGAGATTAACTGTTCGAATTCGCGTGACCTTAATGTATAATGTCTAGTTGGCAAACCTACCTACCTTGAAGAAGTACAAATCAAGTGGTCCTGAAATACCTTTTGTGTGAAAAGTACGTAATCGGCCCGCTAACCTCAGTCCTGAGGTTCTAATGCCAATACGCTGAACAGACTTCCATTGTTCAGGGACGGATACTGAGCTAAGGACGGAATGACCGTAAGATTGTGTGTTAAATTGGGAAATTAGTACAGGGCCTCTGTTTAACAGACCCCTACCACTCCCAAGAACCCACGTGGCTAAGAGAACGAATCACAGTTAGAAGATTTAGAACCAAATTGAACGTAAAACAGTTGAATAAGAAGTAAAGTAACGCTCAAACCAGAACAATTTAACAATTGGCGCCGTCTGTGGGAACGTGGCAACTACGGTAAAAGTAGCATTTGATTACGAGTTACTTGTGAGAAAGTGGCACTAAAAGTGCTAAGCGGTTTGTAAGAAGCAAACATCCAGTAACATTTGATTTACTGACAGTAGCAACAGACCCAGATTGTTGCAAACTGCTCACTGGGCAATGATACACGCCGGTTACTCGATCTGGTGAAGCGTATCCTAGGACCCAGACGACGGAAACAAAAAAAACAACTCTAAGAGAAGAAGTTATAACGCGACCTGACTCAGTGGTCGAACAAGTTAAGGACGCTAGAATTAATTCCGGTCATATTCCGGTAGAACGATCAGCGCCTTTGGTACATGCCGGTGTCACTTCGACCCAGCCTAACCAAAGTATAGTAAGTCCAGAATCTATCAAGATGCCGCTGGAGATTAGACAAAATCTAGGAAAAGGAATCAATACAAGCAAAAAAACGCTACAGTCTGGTAGACTGTTAGCTCATTCCGGTGATATTCCGGTAATAGAAACACCAACTGGTGGTCAAGGATTAGCATTTTTTGCAGAATCCTCGGCCAGACCCGCGTGTCTGGAAGAAAGATTTAGGACATTAGACATCCAGAAAGAGGGAGACCTATTCGAAGCTGAGGTCCGAAGTATCCTGCGCAAAAACAATACACCGAAAGGCACGCCATCCGGCGACTCAGATTCTGACAGTTCAACTGAGCAACCTCAAAATACAGAAGAAGGACCGGAGACACCCACGATGGACGGACAACAACAACAACAACAGTTAGGTCAACCGAGGCCGCCCCCAACAGGAGTAACCTACACGAAATTCGGTGGGTTCCCAAGAGATGACCCAGACGCTCATGTACGAACTTTTGAGATAAGTTATGCAGTACTTAACCACCCACCAGATCAGGCGTACAAGGCCATTGTTTTTCAAGCTACTCTGGTCAATGAAGTGGCTAGATGGCTTACGGAATACGACATTAATCATTTTGGCACCTACGATGCAGTACGAGATGCCTTTCTACAACGATTCAGACTTAAGAAGAATCCTGCTGAAATCTTTGAGTATCTATAGAGCAACCGACAAAAGGCAAATCAGACTGTCCAAGAATACGCTACTCTCTTCAGGACACATCTGCGGCAGATACCACAGGCACATGCTAATTTACCTGACGATGTCATCTCTCAATGGTTTATCAATGGACTAACCCCACAACTGAAGCAGATTATGATCATCAGATGTGTTGGAGCAATGACACTGGATGCAGTCATTGCAATGGCCCTACAGTTGGAATCCAAGGTTGGTGGATTTTCCGAAGATTTTGAGTGGTTAAGGACAAACAAAAATATGACGGAGGATATAGCCAGGCAAGTATACTGCACTACGTGCAAAAATTCAGGGCACACAAGTGCTAACTGTGCGCTAAATCAAACATTTTGTGCTATCTGCAACACTGCCGGACACTCCACCGGAAATTGTGTCTACAATGCCAGAATACCGGGAACAGCAACAGTCAATGCTGTTATTCAAGAACATGGACAGGCCACGAATCACTATGTATCTCCGCAACTGAGAAACAACCAACCACAGGGATATCGGAACTACCGAGGACAAAGGAATGACAATTATAACGCCAACCGATGGCAGAACGGACCACCCGCGGAAAACCCCAATTTACCACCGCCACGCTATCATTTTTGTGGAGAATTCGGACACATTAGGAGATATTGCAAAGATGCAGCTGAGTATGATCAAAGGAAGAAGGAGCGGCAAAACCCAATGGCCAACATGGTACAAATTACTCCGGTAGAAACGCAAACTGCTACAGTCCAGACCCGATCAGGTAAACAACTACAACCAGCAGCAGAAGTATTTGAACCAGGGATACGAGAACAACATAGGATATATAACAAGGCTAGTCACTGGACCGCCACAGAACCACCAGTGTTCCCAGAACCCATTCCGGTGACTCAGACCTCGTCGATAAAGGAAGGGACACAACAGAAGGGAGCAGCAGCAGAACAACCATCAGTAGTAGACATAACAGCAGATACTTCGACAACAGCAGAGACTTCAAATTCAAAGGAGCAGGATAACCAATCTCAGCAGGCCTGGGAAATGTTATCCAAGGCATCTATCACCCTACCTCTCGGCCAACTTTTGGCGTTAGTACCTGGAATTCGGCAACAGTTTCAACACCATTTTAGCCCGGCACCCTCTTGCATTCCGACAACCGCCGTAGTTCAACCAGACTGTGATTCTACGGTTGATCATGCAGTCCCCTTGATTACAGTATGGTATAAGAATCAGAAGATCACGCAGGTATTAATTGACGGAGGCTCCGGCGTAAATATCGCAACCGCAGCATTATGTAAAAAGCTAGGCTGGACCGAAATCGAACCAGTTCAATTCTTTGTCAGAATGGCTGATCAATCTAGAGTCCATCCCGTAGGACTTGTACGGAATGTACCCATTACTCTACAAGGTACGACGTTCAAAATGACTTTTGTTATCCTAGATCTGCCCGAATCCACCTTGGATTACAACCTCCTTTTCGGCCGACCCTGGCTGAAGCATGCAAAGGTAATACAGGACTGGTCTGCGCACGAGCTCACATTCAAGGATGCTAATCATAAATATGTGGTAAAACTAGATGCCATACAACCCTGCGAACTTCACGCTAGACCTTATCTCGCTGAACCAGTTCATATGTTAGATGGACTATCAGATGATGAGGAAGAGCAATTTCTGAAAAATAACGCCGATTTAATGTCTCTAGGAACTGTTGATCTACAGTCCGTCATTAATACTTGGAACACTTCAGTTTGTACAGTAGTAGCTATCACCGAAAAGTCTGAACAAGCAGATACCGAATTACAACCACTATTCAAGCCGACAGAGGATACAGAGAACCCACAACAATTTTATGTCCCTGAAGACCAGCTGATCACATACAATCTAGGGGACAAGGACCATCCTCGACCTGTAAAAATAAGGCAAAACTTGTCGGAAACCTTTCAGGCTAATTTGATTCAGCTCCTCCGCGAATTCTGAGACGTCTTTGCATGGGATTACAAAGATATGAAAGGATTGGATCCGCGCATATATCAGCACAGAGTCATGCTGAAGCCTGAAGCTAAACCAAATAGGCAGCCCAGCTATCGGATGAATCCCAATTATGCATCTCAGGTAAAAGCCAAACTTGACAGATTATTAAGAGTAGGATTCATCGTACCAATAGAACATGCTGAATGGATTTCACCAATTGTGATTGTGCCAAAGAAAAATAAGCAACTACGAATCTGTGTAGACTACCGGAAATTGAACACAGCAACAGTACCAGATCCTTTCCCGATCCCCTTTTTGGATACCATGCTTGATAGGGTAGCAGGCCACGAAGTGTATTCATTCTTAGATGGATACAGCGGTTACAACCAGGTTAGAATGGCTGAAGAAGATATACCAAAAACTGCTTTCATTACCAATTGGGGCGTCTTCGCCTGCACCGTAATGTGGTTCGGATTAAGAAATGCACCAAGCACATTTCAGCGATGTATGCAGGAGATATTTTCTCCTTATCTCACTTCATTCATGCAAGTATATCTTGACGACTTCTCAATCTTTGGGGAGATGATAGCACATTTAAATCATTTACGATGTTGTTTTCAGAAGTGTAGAAAGTATAGACTCTGTCTTAACCCAAACAAATCCGTGTTTGCGGTTTCGTGTGGCAAACTACTTGGGCATATTGTATCTGCTCAAGGTATCCGAGTAGACCCAGATAAGATTTCGGCAATTTTAGAAGCCCCGATACCCGCAACTCCAAAAGAAGTAATGCGTTTCATGGGCCAAATACGCTGGCATGGCAGACACTTACGGTGGCTTGCTCACCTCGCAGTACCACTGAACAGGCTAATCACAAAAACTCCCCGGCAGTTTGAATGGACTGAAGAATGCCAAACTACATTCGATCGGCTCAAGCATCTCCTGACACAAGCTCCAATTTTACAACCACCGGACTGGGACAATCCGTTCCATGTTTTTGTCGATGCTTCAGATATTGCAATTGGCAGTATTCTGATGCAGCAAACAGATAAATGGTTTCGCCCAGTTTATTACGCCAGTAGAAGGCTTGCACCGGCAGAAAAGAACTATTCCACTACTGAAAGAGAATGTCTAGGATTGATTTACTCAATCAAAAAGTTCAGACATTATTTATTAGGCCGGAAATTTACCTTTCATGTGGATCATGCTGCCCTTGTCTATCTAGTAAGACAACATCATCTAGGTGGACGATTAGCACGATGGGTGCTACTTTTACAAGAATTCGATTATGACGTCATTCACCGACCAGGAAAAGCACATGCCCTAGCAGATTTCTTATCTCGCCTGGATTCCGGTGAAGCTCCGGTAGGCATAGATGATACGACTCCTGCGATTTATAATGCTGAACCCCTATTCGATGAAACGGCCAACCTACAAGCACCATCTACATACTATGATCAGATTTTAACTTTATTCACCGAAGGTTGCTTCCCATCTGAGACGACCAAGGCAGTTCGAAGAAAATTGGCAGTCTTTAGCCGCCGATTTCGGTTAGTTGCTGGAGAGCTCTATTATGTAGACCTCACCGGAATCTTACTTCGCTGTGTTCCCCCGCATGAAATTAACTCAGTTATCACAATGGCTCACTCGACACCTACTGGTGGTCACTTTGCCACAGATTTGACTCACCGGAAAATTCTGCAGAGTGGTCTCTGGTGGCCAACTATGTACAGAGATGTGGCCCAATTTGTCAAACATTGTGATAACTGTCAAAGGACGGGACAACCGCTACAACGACACTTCTTTCCCTTACAGCCAGTCATGCCATTAGAACCATTTCAAAAATGGGGATTGGATTTTATAGGCCCAATTTCACCTCCAGCAGTCTTCAGTAACAACAGATATATACTCACCTGTACAGACTACGCAACAAGATGGGTAGAAGCATGGGCTTTACGGTCAGCCACAGCGGTGGCAGTAGCAAAATGTATGTTGAATGATGTCTTTCCACGTTTCGGTTTACCACTGGAAATTGTCTCAGACCAAGGTACTCACTTTGTAAATCAATTAATGAAGGTACTCACCCAATCCTTCCAGGTGACACACAAACTCAGCTCGCCGTACTATCCCCGTGCCAATGGTTTGGCCGAAAGTACAAACAAATCACTACTGAATATCCTCCGGAAATTGATCACGGAAGCACCGGAAAGATGGGATCAACTACTACCTGCAGTATTATGGGCATACCGGACTACATATAAGGTAACAACAGGCTTGACACCTTTCAAACTAGCTTATGGCTTAGAAGCAATAGCACCTATGGAAATAGTCATCCCAAGTCTGCGTGTAGCAATCACTCAGAAGATGCTACCAGAATATTCACTGCTAGCACGAATGGACGCACTCAGAGAACTTGATGAGCACCGATGGCTCAGTTTTTTAACTATGCGCGAAGTACAACTAAGGGACACACGATCGACATTTGAAGACCCCAATCTTTTCGGTAGGCCAGCTTGTACTCTTCTATAACGCAAAATCGGATAGAGCAGCAGGAAAATTCAAACTACGATGGTTTGGCCCCTTCAAAATCTCAGAACAAGTCGGTCCGGCAACTTTTCGATTGACTACATTGACCGGAAATCCACTTCCCAAGGCATTACAGAGTAACAACTCGCAACTCACGGCAGAATTGAGCCACGCAAAAAAGTGTCTTCAAGAATTTAATCAGTGGCAGCAAACTATCCAAACACAGATTCAAACTGAAATGTCAACTTTCTCTACCATGAATGCTAACCTGCAGGCCCAAAATCAAATTTTGCAGTCAAGGATACAAGTTTTGCAGGAGTTCGAAAGGCAGCTATTAAAGGACGAAGGCGTAGAACTAAATGCCACATTAATGACAAATATGGACATCGACGTAGTAAAACAGCAATTGGATAGTCATGTTCAAAATAGCTGGACACTTTTTCGCAGGCGATGGCTGGCTATACTTGTTCCACCGCTTGAACAATTTCGGTCAGAAAGGATTGGGGAGTCAAACCTTGGAATAGACATACAGGCAGTACAAAAGGATGATAAAGACAGTAATGCACTTGCGGGTTCGAGTCCACTGTGCGTGCCAGTGTTAGAGGAGCCGAAAAACCAGGACGGATGAACCCAGACAAATGCCTTAAATATGAAAATGACTGGACGGCCGCCGAACAAGGACAAGAGTACGAGGACAGGGAGCTTAAATGAAAAATAGAATCTTTCAGGGAACGCGCAGGTAACTGCAGAGGAGCGCACCCTTGTAAAAAATCCTCTATTTAAGGCAATGAAAAGAAAGAGCAGGGAGTCCCTGGTTTTTGGGGGAATAGTAGTGTGTTGTCTGATTAAGTCTCGCTGAGATTGTTATCGCGGCCTGTATGCGCGTATATGTTGTTGAAGGGATGAGTTCCGCTTGAACCGTTTCGTCTGTAGTCCTACTAGTCGAGTATACTCACCTGAATACGGGAAGATGAATAAGCGGTAGTGTGTGGCGAATCTGTTCGGTGATGGTTAAGTAGGATTCTGAGTACGACCACTGTGTTATGTTATCTGTTAGTTCTTCTGTGAAGTAAGTAGTGTGAAGAGTAACCTCGAACTAATTGTCTGTAGATTCTTTGTAAGTCGCTGAAATCGTGATCGTATCCTATAATTGTTGTTTACCCCAACTGCGGGAAGATTAGTAACCGTGTGATTAGAACAGCGCTGATTTGTGGTTGATGGGTTATTACGAGGAGATTAACTGTTCGAATTCGCGTGACCTTAATGTATAATGTCTAGTTGGCAAACCTACCTACCTTGAAGAAGTACAAATCAAGTGGTCCTGAAATACCTTTTGTGTGAAAAGTACGTAATCGGCCCGCTAACCTCAGTCCTGAGGTTCTAATGCCAATACGCTGAACAGACTTCCATTGTTCAGGGACGGATACTGAGCTAAGGACGGAATGACCGTAAGATTGTGTGTTAAATTGGGAAATTAGTACAGGGCCTCTGTTTAACAGACCCCTACCACTCCCAAGAACCCACGTGGCTAAGAGAACGAATCACGGTTAGAAGATTTAGAACCAAATTGAACGTAAAACAGTTGAATAGGAAGTAAAGTAACGCTCAAACCAGAACAGTTTAACAGTGCCTCATGGCTAGGAGTTTCTCATTGTTGTCATTCTTTGAAGTGGTGCTAGCATAATTCCCTTGTTCCTTCTTCTTACCTCCTTTGCCATCCTTGAACCAACAATATGAACTAATATGATTTGACTTAACAAAAATATAAAAAATGATACCTTTATTTGAATTCTTGACCTTGTCCTTGCCTTTGGTCATGTATTTGGCCTTGGAGTTTGAATCTGGTTCCTCATCATCTTCATTTGAGTGTTTGCCTTTGCATTTTTCACCTTTACCTTTCTTGCCTACTTTGCCCTTCACTTTTTTGGCATAGAGTACTGGTTGTGTGCATATTTTCTCCTTGGTCCATCTCCCATTTGATGTAATTTCATCCCTCAGATTTGCACACTAGAAGTGAAATGAACCCAATACCTAGGTCCCTTCATACACCTTTTCTGCTACCCTACAACAAGACTCTGATTCATCTACCTTACACTCATCCAAATCACTTGAAATTTTAAGCCCAATAAATATGGTTCATAATCTTGCCAACAAGCTATAGAACACCGCAAATGGATCTCTTTAGGTCAGTCAATAATGCTATACAAAATAGACTATGAAAAGATGTACGATATGCAAAAATTAGGGTTAGAAAAATACACCAATTTCTCTGCACATAAAATTGATTTCAAGAATCCCTCTTTGAGAAAGTAAGAAATATACATAAACTACTAAATGCACTTTACATTGCTTGAATTAGATATGTACACAAAGAGTTACAACTCTTACAAGTAGACTATGTCTATACCTACAAGAGACTAGAGGGGGTGTGGCTTGATAACTCCTCTCTACTCCTCCTCTATGCATATAACACCCTCCTCTACATTTTCCTAGCTTGGAGAATTGTGCTACAGCTCCTTTGGCCTTGGATGACTCTTTCCTTGAGCCTCCTTGAGTATATGTCTCTTGGTATTCAATGACCTACAAGACTTCCATGACTTCCATGGGGAGGGGACCATCCTTATAAGGTCCTCCAAGCCTAAGTTGGCTTATCCATGTTCTAGGGTTGTGGTAGCTTGATCCATGCCCAAAATAATATCCACGACTGATATATGGGGTAAATCCAATGGTAGAAAGGTAGGATCAAGAACCATCTGTTTGAGGCCTTGATCTTGCTTAATCTGCACTTAGGATCAATTCTAGATCCAATGGACCACAACAAATATACCCTTCCCCAAGTTAAGAAAGCTACTTTTGTTTCTAGCCCTTGATTTAGATTGATCCTCACATAGGATCAATCCCAAATCCAATGTCTTAGAAGTAACCTTCCTAACTATCCATCTACAATCTAGTCTAGACCTCATTTGACCTCAAAGTTAGGAACCTACCAATGTCCAACACTTTCACATGGCTTATCCTCATAATGTGGGCCTTAGAAAATCGAGTTTTATGAAACAATGGTGATATTACATAAGGGTGAGGCATTGAGCATATCTAACACCCCCTGCAATGTCCACCTAGAGCTTGCATAATTCACACTTTCAACACTCCCCCTCAAGCTTAAGGTGGTAGTGTCCATATAAAGTAAGCTCATAGCTTTTGAAAACTTTTTTAACTTCTTCACATTCAAGATTTTGGTGAAGATATCTGCAACTTGGTCCTTTGTATCTACATAATGAACATTAATGTTCCCATTTTCAACTTTTTCCCTTACATAATGGTAATGCACCTCAATGTGCTTTCTCCTTGCATGATACATGGGATTGTTAGCAAGATGTAGGCTTGACATGTTATCTCCATAACCTAGAATTGGTCCAAGTTGTATGCCAAAATATTTAAAGAGCTTCTTAAGCCACATTGCTTCACATGTAGTGAGGGCTAAAGCTCTATATTCAACCTCTATGCAACTGTGGGATGCTTTTTGCTCATCCATGAAATTGCTTTTGTACCTAGAAAGAAAACATAGCCTAAACTTAACCTTCTATCATCAACATTCCCTGCCCAATCTGCATCACGCCACGCTTTTAATTGAAGTTCTTCATCATACCTATATAGCAACCCATAATTAACTGTACTCTTCACATACCTTAACACTCCCTTTGCATGTTTGAGATGTGTATCTATGGGTGCATGCATGAAATGAGATAGAACTCCAACTATGTAGCACAAGTTAGGCCTTGTGAGTGCAACATAGATCCATGATCCCACAATGCTCATGTATAGTGTAAGGTCATCTACATGTCATGGGCACAAAGGAAACCATCTTGAATCTTGGATTCTATGAGAATTTCTATATCTCATGATTGGCTCAGAATTTGGAGAAGTAATGCTTCTATTACGTGCAGAATGTGCTAAAAATCCAAGATTGATTGTTTATTTGTTGAATTCTGACATCGAGAGGTTTTGTTGCTAGTTGATGACATCATTGATGACATCATCAACTCGTAACTGCCCTTGAGCTACCCTTGGAAAACCTATATAAGGAGGGGTTGGCCAAATTCATTCTCAGTCTTGCCCATACCAGTCTTGGGAGCTCAAGGAGTGGTGATCACCAAGTAAGTTCTCTCCAAGTTCTAGTTCCAGTTCCTGTCTTGTTCCTTGTTCTAGTCCTATCTAGTATAGTTCTTGGACATCTAGCCTTGTCCTATTGTAATCTCGTAGTATGAGATCTTGTCTAGTTATTTCTTGTATCTAGATCATCTCCCTGAAGGGAGTTCTTGTAACCTAGAGATCTTGTTTCAACCTATCAGTCCTAGATTGTGGGATGCCTTGTATCATCTCTCATCTATTTATTCATACCTATTAGTCTCAGGTTGTGGGACTTATTGTATCAGCTACATATTCTTGTTCTAATTTTCCTAGTCCAAAAGTGAGCATGCTTGAGAAATTTGATGGGACAAGATCTAAGTTTTGAGGATTTTTGCAAAAAGCAAAGCTCTTCATAAGAATGCAACCCGACAGGTATCTAGATGATGCTTCTCAAGTGGGACTCATAGGAACTCTATTATGTGGTCCTGGTCTTTCATGGTTTGCACCTATCCTAGAGAAGAACATGGATATTTTGTATGATTCCAAGGCCTTTGTTTGAGAGTTCACATCTTCCTTTGGGGATACCAATTATTCATGTATTGCCGAAACAAAGCTAAGGAAGCTACATCAAGGAAATAGGCATGCATCTACCTATGCATCAGAATTCATACAAATCATTTGTGATCTCACATGGCACAAGGATTATTTTATCAACCAATTTCGATGGGGCTTACATGACGATGTCAAGGACCTCATGTTAACCATGCTCAAGGTAAATACTTTGAATGAATTCATGAATCAGGCAATCAAGTGTGATAATAGGTTGTTCGAGAGAAAGCAAGAGAAGAACATTCCTACTCAAGATCGAGAATAAAAATTTATTTCAATCCCTCAACAACGTATATTGGAAGAATCTCAATTAGAACCCATGTAGTTGGATAACATCACGGCAAAGCGACTTACACCAAAGGAAAGGAAACATTGAAAAGACAATGGATTATGTTTTTATTATGGAGATCATGATCATATGGTATTCAAATGTCCTAATAAGAAGAAGCAAGTTGGAATTAGGACTTCTACAATCACCATCCCACATCAAAAGAATCATCATTAGATGCAAAAGAGGAGTACTTCCCATCATGAGAATCATGCCCTTGATTATGTACCTCGATATTCTACAAACCCTTTCTTGTTTCATCATGGATATCCATCATCATCCTATTCTAGTACAACATATCAAGAACTCTACAAAGACCAAGAGCTATGAAGATTCAAGTTCTAGAAGATCTCATAGTCATATAACCGCTCCTCATGGAACTCGTCCCTTGAGGGGGAGATGATGTCATGTACACAAAGGAAACCATCATGAACCTTAGATTCTATGAGAATTTCTATATCTCACGATTGGCTTAGCATTTGGAGAAAGTAATGCTTCTATTGCGTTTGAAACGTGCCAAAACCCCAAGTTTGACTACCTATTTGCTGAATTCTAACACGGGGAGGTCTTGTTTCTAGTTGATGATATCATCAATGACATCATCAACTCATAACCACCCTTGAACTGCCCTTGGAAAACCTAAATAAGGAGGGGTTGGCCACATTCATTCTGAATCTTGCCCATACCAGTCTTGGGAACTCAAGGAGTCGTGACCGCCAAGTAAGTACTCTCCAAGTTCCAATTCCAATTCTTTTCTTGTTCCTTGTTCTAGTCCTATCTAGTCTAGTTCTTGGACACCTAGCCTTGTCCTCTTGTAATCTCATAGTACGAGATCTTGTCTAGTTATTTCTTGTATCTAGATCATCTCCCTGAAGGGAGTTCTTGTAACCCAGAGATCTTGCAACCTATCAGTCCCAGATTGTGGGACGTCTTGTATCATCTCTCATCCAAGAATTCATACCTATGAGTCCTGAGTTGTGGGACTTCTTGTATGAACTACATATTCTTGTACTAATTTCCCTACATGAGTATTCTTGTAATTAGAAGTATATTTTTGAAATCTTGTCTAGTGAAGTCAGAGAGCACAATCTAGTGCTCCCCTGACACTACATACCTTTTGGTTGTTCCATGAGCACCTCTTCTTGTAAATCACCATTCAACAAAGCATTATTTATGTCCATTTGGTAGATAGGCCACCTCCTTGCTACACATTGGGCAATGAGAGCTCTAATGGTATCCTTGTTTGCTACACATTGGCCACCCCCTAGGAGTGATGCGGTGAACAAGTAGCTGGCACTCATGTATAAGGAAGTGCCAAGCTATGTGGAAATCACTCCACAAATGGAAGTAAGCCCAAAGCTTTGCAGAAAGCTTCAAACTTCTCCCTAGGCAGAGCCTTCATGAAAAGGTCTGCAATGTTCTCTTGTGTGGGCACATATGCCAAGCTCATCTCCCCAGCGGAGAACCTCTCCCTGACATAATGATAATTCACCTCAATGTGCTTAGTGCGAGCATGGAACACAGGGTTCCTCGCAACTAGCAATGCGCTCTGACTGTCACTGAAGATGGTGGTGGCAAAAGACTGACCAACACCCAAATCAGCCATAAGGCATCTCAGCCACACACACTCAATAGTAGCCGTGAAAGTTTCCCTATACTCAGCCTCACAACTGAAAGTGGCCACAATAGGTTGCTTCTTGCTCAACCAACATATACATGAGCTACCAAGCATGAAGCAAAAGCCACTAGTGGACACACGAGTGTCATAGCAACCAACCCAGTCTGAGTCAGAAAAAGCATGCAAATCTGGCGGTAGTGATCCCCCCTTGGGATAAAACAACCCAAGTAGCCAAGTACCACTCAAGTAGCAAAAGATGCGCTTAACCACCTTCCAATGCTTGACACCTGGGCAATGCATAAACCTGCTCATCTATGAGACAGCAAACTGAATATCTGGCCTAGTAATGCATAAGTAAATTAGGCATCCAACAGCCTACTGATAGAGGACAACATCAAATGCATCTCTAGCATCATGAAGACTCAATCATAAACCTCTCTCCATAGGAGTGGCAATAGGCTTACATTCTTCAAGGCCAAAACGCTGCAATAATGTGTCAATATATTTTGTTTGACACAAAGCCATTCTACCATCAACTTGCATAAACTGAATGCCCAAATAGTGATGCAAATGCCTTAAATCAGACATCTCAAATGAGGCATGCAAATCAGCGTTAAAATCAGCAATATGCTTCTCAATAGGACCAGTGAGCAGCATGTCGTCAACATAGACAACAATGATCAGAAGCACATCATTAGCACGCTTAACATATAAGGTGCTTTCAGTTGGACTGTTCTCAAAACCATGTGCAATCAGATAGGCATGTATCTTCTCATACCAAGCACGTGGTGCTTGCTTTAAACCATATAATGCCTTCTTTAACATCCACACCTAGTTTTCATGCCCTTTCTGCACAAAGCCACGGGGCTGAAAAACATACACTTCTTCATGCAAGTCACCATTTAGAAATGCAGTTTTAATGTCCAACTGATGTACATTCCAACCATGATGGGCTGCAAGTGCACAAATGCTCCGAACAGTAGTCATACGACATGTAGGTGCAAAGGCCTCATCAAAATCAATGCCTCTTTCCTGCGCATAACCCTTTGCAACAAGCCTAACCTTATACCTATCAACTGTACCATCAGGTTTATGCTTCAGCTTGTATACCCACTTAGTGCCAATGACCTTCTTGCCAAGAGGCAAGTCACATAAAGACCAAGTACCATTCTTCATTATGCATCATATTCAGATTGCATAGAAGCCATCCAATTTTCTGAATTTTGTGCTTCATCAAACAAAACAGGCTCATTCTCAACACAGAGACTAGATGCAGCCATAGCATAGCAATCTGATGCAAAAGAGGCACTATGAGAGCCTGATCGAGTACGATATGACAGAGGTGCATCTAATTTGCTGTCACACAAGGTCTGCACCAGCCATTTTGGCATAGTTCTTGCCTGCTCAATATCAGCTCTCTCATCAATAAGTGCATCATATACATCTGCATCAGAAATGGAATTATCTGCATCATCACATGAAACGTGCAAAGGCTGAGAAGTTGCCTCATTAGGACCACCACTAGACTGTCCACCTATAAAAAGAGATAGCAAAGTATCATACATGTCTTTGGAGCTAACATATGTCTCCTTAGTACATGAAAGCAATGGCTGAATAGCATCTTCCACAAAAACAACATCACGGCTAACCAGAATGCGTTTAGTCTGTGGATGATATAGATGATAGCCTTTACTTTCAAAATTGTACCCAACAAAAATACATTTTACTGCTTTATCATCCAATTATCTACAATGTTGTTCAAGCACTAATGTATATGACAAACAACCAAAAACATGCAGATGAGCAACAAATGGCTTGCGGTCATGCCAAGCCTCATATGGAGTGATAGACTGCATCGCTTTAGTGGGACACCTGTTCAATATATATGTTGCACACATGATAGCCTCAAGCCAGAAACTATGTGGTAAAGCCTAACTCTTGACCATACACCTCGCCATCGCCATGAGTAACCTGTTCTTTCATTTAGCAACTCCATTCTGTTGAGGTGTATATGGCACTGTACACTAGTGTTTTATCCCACGTTCAGCCAGAAATGTATTAAAATCAGAAGACATATATTCCCCCCCTCGATTAGAACGGAGGGTGCCCATTTTACATGCTGACAGATTTTCAGCCAAAACCAAAAATTGTTTGAAGCACATGAACACTTTGGACTTTGCCTTCAATGGATATACCCATGCATGCCTGGAAAAATCATTGATGAAAGTCACGAAGTAAAGATAATTCCCAAAAGAAGGTGTCTGCATAGGACCACACACATCACTATGTACAAGCTACAATTTTTGAGTAGCCTGAACTGAACCATCTTTTAGAAAGAACGAACGCTTCATTTTGCCCAAAATAAAGCCTTTACAAACATGTTTTCCAGGTGCCTCAAGTTTGGGCAAAGAGGACACCATTTTAGATTTCTTTAGGCATAGCAAACTAGCAAAATTCAGATGACCAAAGCGTGCATGCCAAAGCTTTGCATCTGACATAGCTTGAGAATCATTTATTGCACATGCCAAATCATTTATAGATCTTTCATAGTCTATGAGCTTATACAGCCCACGACATAGAATGCAAGAAGCAATAATCACATCGCCATTTGACATATCATGAATTGTACACCTGTCACATCGCCATTTGACATATCATGAATTGTCATCAATCAATTTCACATCCAAGCCAATCTTGGCTAATGCAAAAACTGATAACAGGTTTTTCTTGATCCCTGGCACAAATAAAGCATCTGAAAAAGTGAAGAACTACCATCAGGAGTAGTCAAAATGATCTTACCAACTCCCATAACAGGATAAGAGGAGTTGTTGGCGCATGTAACAGTATTCCCTATAGGGGCACGCTCGAGTGAAGAGAAGAAACTGCACTGCGAGGTAATATGTTTGGTTGCCCCAATGTCAAAATACCAAACATCTGAGTCTACTACAAACATGCACTGCTCATGGGAAGATGGGTCAAAACTACAGATAGCAGTAAACGCCCATTCTTCTTCCTGCACAAGATTAGCAAAATCTATTTTTGGTGTAGAAGCCTCTACAACAACCATTCCAGCCTCTTTCTTCTTTGCCTCTTTAGTAGCCAGTTTTCGATAGTTCTTTATGATATGATCATTCCCTTTACAGTACTTACAAAACAATTTTTGCTTTTTTTATTTCTTCTCATCTTTATCTTCCTTCTTCGAATATGCAGACTTAACAGATTTCTACTTACTACTTGAAGAGCTCCATTTTCCTTTGCCCTTCCGACTAGCCAAGAAAGCTTGATCTGCAACTCGCATAATGGACCTGTTCTGCCTAGACTGATCTTCCTGCAATAGAACAGAGACTAACTCCTCAAATGATAACGTGTTTGGATTGCCTTTCATCATCAACCGAAGAGTAGAAGCAAAACTCTGATATGAATCAAGAAGACCATTTAGAACAGTCTACACAAGTGAGCTATCTGGTATAACCTCATCAGCAGAAATCAACTATTCCTTCAAGTCTTTGATCTTGGTTAGGAAACTATCCATAGAATCACCTTCATTCATGTGCTCACTCTCCAACTGTTTTCGGAGGTGAGCAACACAAGCCTCATTCCTAGCTTGGTACAATGTGGTGAGTGTATCCCAAGCATCCTTAGCTGTTGTGCAAGAGTGAATGTGAGGAATAATGGCATGTTTGACAAAAAAAGCTATCAATGCATGTGTCTGGGCATCTCTGCCATCCCAGCGAATCGGCTCTGCAGTAGATGCAGCAGAAACTGCAACACAAACAAGAATATGTAGAATATCATCATCTTTGACACCTTCTGCATCAGCTTCAGTACCTACAGTTGTAACAGTTGCAGGTGTGATAGGACGTTTTTTGACACCCTGCACAATGTTCCACAGTCCTTTTGTAACCAACACATGTCGCATCATATAATCCCATTATGGGTAGTTGGTACCATCCAACTTATCCTCAACAGCCAACATAGTTCCCTTGCTCCTTCTTCTTCTTGCCTTTGTCATCTTTGAGCCAACAATTTGAAGAAATATGATTCTAATTGCCACATATAAAACAAGTTTTACCTTGATGAGGGTTGTTCTTCCCTTTGCCATTCTTTCCCTTCCTTGAAGATGATGCCTTGCTATCTCCTTCTGAATCTAGTCTTCTTCCTTGGACTGCTTCCACTTGCTTTTTCCTCCTTTACCCTTATTGCCACTCTTTCCTTTGCCTTTGCTAGCATATAGGACGTATGAGTGACCATCCTTCTTGGATGTGTCTCTTATGGCAACTTCTTCTGCCACTAGGTGTGGGATCAACTCCTCAAGAGTTGGTAGAGGATCTCTATAGAATGTTGGAGGAGGTAGAGGATAATCACAAGAGATGAGTTGGTGTAGCTAAAATCTACTTCACACTTGCTATAAGTGATGGCCGGAGAGTGTTGTGGGCCTCTTTAGCTAGCTAACAAGCATAAGTAATCACATATGTTGCTTGGAAGATGATCCACTAATGATAGGAGCAAAACAAATAGGTAGGCATATGATCCAAGGTACAAAACTTGCTATTTTGGTTGAGACACCTAGTCAGAGTTTTGCACCATTCTCTAAGTACAACATCAATTAATAAAACTCCTTTTAGGGAACTTCAATTAGCTTAACAAGCTACAAATCATGAGTGAAATCATCTAAAATGATGAACTATATGCAAAGAAATATGTTTAGAAAGTTAAGCATCCATCCCAACTTTTACGAGCCTTGATAGTCACAGATGAGTGAGTAGAGATTGATTGATATCTGATGATCGTGAGAACCATTATCAATGAAACTTTATAGGATTAAAGTAGACAGTATGCTTGAGCTATCATGCTTTAAATGAAGAGAAATGATCTTCTATACAATGAGAACCAGCGCATACAATTTCGCTATCGTGATGGAGTATGATAGAGATATGAGAGTAGGAAGTAATGAACATGTATGTATTAAATCATGTAAAAGTACAATGTTATTGGCAATAAGTCATTGCTCAATGAGTGAGAAATGAGTGAGCTATGAGGTGAGCTCCTCTTCTCAATGAAAGTACCTGAATATGACCTCTGAACCTCGAGATACATGTGGGCATTTCATATCCTCTTTTATAGTCTTTGTTAGAGCCGAAGTGAACGAGTGTTATCTCCAAAGATGATTGGAGTGTAGGAATGTATCTCCAAATATGCATACAATTGTTGAAGCCACATAGCTTCCCGAGTTGCATTTGCCAAACCTCTATATTCTGCTTCTATGGAAGATAAGGCCACAATTGGTTGCTTCTTGGATGACCAAGTTATGAGTTTTGAACTTGCAAAAGATAGGTACCTTGAAGTGCCCCTCCTATCATCCTTGGAGCTAGCCCAATCTACATCAGAATACATCTTTATATCTATGTCAGAAGTAAAGGAATAGAACAATCCCTCATTCGTTGTACCCTTTAGATACTTAAGCACTCTCTTTGGAGCTTCCATGTGTGGCTTCCTTGGTACATGCATGAACTGACTCAATGTACTTACTACATAGGCAATATCTACTCTTGTCAAAGTAGCATAATTAAGGCTACCCACAAGTTGTTGATAACCTGTAACATCTTCAAGTAGTTCTCCTTCATGTGAACTTAGCTTATGGTTGATCTCCATAGGAATACCTGCAACTTTAGTGTTGTCCATCTTAAACTTTACCAACATATCATGTATGTACTTCCTTTGTGTGATGAATATACCTGAATCTATATACACAAGTTCCAAACCAAGGAAGTAGGTTAACAACCCTAGATCACTGATTTTGAACTCCTTCATCAATTGAGCCTTGACCTACTTGATAGCATCAGAATCATTACCTATAATAATGATATCATCTACATAGTCACATAAGTAGATGACCTCTAATTTGTTCCTCTTAACAAATAAAGAAGAGTCTGCTTTGCTTGCCACAAAGCCTTGATCCTTCAAATAGGTAACAAGCCTATGGTCCCAAGCTCTAGGAGCTTGCTTGAGACCATAGAGTGCTTTTTTAAGCTTACATACATAACTTGCTCTTTCTTCATCTTCAAAACCTGGTGGTTGTGCCATATACACTTCTTCTAATATCCAACATTTAAAAATGCATTCTTGACATCTAACTGATATTAATTCCAATTTTTGGATGCAGCAAGACTTATCAGTACCCTGATTGTTGGCATCTTTGCCACAGGTGAAAATGTCTCATCATAGTCTACTCCATGTGTTTGGGCGAATCCTTTGCCACTAGCCTTGCCTTGTACCTATCTATAGAACCATCAGAGTTCTTCTTAACTTTGTATATCCTTGAACCAATTACCTTCATATCTGACTTCTTGGGAACTAGACCCCAAGTGTGGTTTTTGTGCAATGCTTCGACTTCTTCCTGCATGGCTTCTCTCCACTCTTTCTGCTTCTTAGCCTCTTGAAATGAAGAAGGCTCCTCTGCCATAGAGTCTTTAGTGAGGTACACATAGTGCTTTGTGACTAAGGATGTATCATATCCATACCTTATGGGCTTCTTACTTTCTCTTTGTGATCTCCTTAAAGCTTGATTGGAAGACTCGGGTAGATCCTCTAATTGCTTGTATTTGAACTTGCCTTTTGACTTCCAAGCTTTGAAATCAATCTGCTCCTCATCTTTTGAGTTGATGTCCTCTACTTGGTGTTGATCTTCTTGACTTAGGGTTGGAAAATCATTTTTTGAATCATATGGTAACTTGACTTTCCTGCAATCATCTTCAAACCATGAATTATTCTCATCAAATACTATATCCCTACTAACTATGAAGGCTTGTTATTGGGATTAAGTAGTCTATATCCCTTTTGATTATGATCATACCCCATAAATATGCATTTCTCAGCCTTAGGGTCAAGCTTCCTTCTGATTTGTGATGGGATGTGTGCATAGGCAATGCACCCAAATATTTTGAAATGATCCAGTGAGGGTCTCTTGCCATTCCATTCTTCATATGGTGTCATACCATCCAATGATTTGGATGGAAGCCTATTGAACAAATAGGTGGTTGTGGAAACAGCCTCTGCCCATAAATAATTAGGTAATTTTTTCTCATTTAACATAGATCTAGCAGCCTCAACAATTAACTTGTTCCTTCTCTCTGCCACTCCATTCAATTCAAGAGTATATCTAGTTGTTACTTCCCTCTTTATGCCTCTCTCCTGTAGAAATAGATCAAAATCATGTGAAAAGTACTCACCACCTCCATCAGACCTGATTCTCTTCAAGCTCCTTCTTGTTTGGTTTTCAACTAGTGCCAAATACTTCTTAAAACATGTAAATACCTAATCCTTATGTTTCATGAAATAGAGGATTATCCACCTACTGTAATCATCAATAAAAGAGACATAGTACCTTGAACCTGAGATGGATGGATCTTTGCTAGGACCCCACACATTAGTGTGTACAAGCTCCAAATAATCTTCATGGATGTATCCTTTCCAGTTGAATGGTTGCCTATGAGCTTTGCCAAATTGGCAAGCTCCACATTTGTAAATCATGTGCTCCTTGGTCACATTGGGAATTCCAAGCACACTTTGATCCTTGCAAATTTGCTTCAGAGTTCTTTCTCCTATGTGCCCTAGCCTTTTGTGCCATATTTCCAACTTAGATAGGGTTTGGTCTCTATAACTGAATAGTGCTATGTTCCTTGTGTCTTCAATTTCAAAAGTAAACAATATACCTGACTTCTCACCTTTAGAAATCATTTTGAAGCCTTGTTGGGGGTCTTCCACATATGCTCCATGCTTAGTAAATCTGACCTATAAACCTTTCTCTACAATCAGCCCAACACTAATTAGGTTTTTGGTTATAGTAGACACATACAGAACTTTTCTCAAAAGGTTCATACTACCATCACATGTTTTGACATTTCCAATTTGCTTCACTGAATGCTTAGTGTCATCACATGTTTGTACTTCATGCTTCCCCTTGGGTTCTTCAAGATTAGATAATAGAGCTGCATTTCCTACCACATGATTGGAACAACCTGAGTCAATGTAGAAAAAGTTCTCATCATCTTTACCTTGCTTGGATTTCATGTTCATGATGAGTAGAGAGTCTTCTTGATCTTCAGTATAGTTGTTGAAGTCCCTTCTTCCTCTAAAGCCTCCTTGATAGTTGTTGTTGATGTAGCCTTGATTGAAGTTATGGTTGTAGTTGCCTCCACCATTGTTGTACCTGCCTCTAGATTGTCCATAGCTTCCTCTATGGAAGCCTCTTCCCCTTTGGTTCCTTGTATTTCTGTAGCATTCTTCTGTAGTGTGGTTGTTGAGGCCACATATGTTGCATGGTGAATTTTTGTAGGGTCTCCCCCTACCTTCGTTTCCTCCTCTACCCCTACCTTTAGCACCTCTTCCTCTTTCTGCATAATTAGCTTGAGAGGTACTAGCCTCTTCATCCTGTTTCTTACTCTTAGCTTTATTCTTATCTGTATAAAGGGCCGGAGATTGGTTACCTCTTGAGTTGTCACCATTTCTGTTGAGCTTTATCTCATGGGTGAAGAGTTGTCTCATCAAGGTGTTGAGATCAGGTATTTGCATATCCATGTAGAGATCCATTGTTGTAGTGAAGGACTCCCACTTGTCATCAGCCTTAATCCCATTGATAACCTGCCTCACTATGTGCTCTTCCTCTATCTCTTCTCCAATGCTTGCAAGTTGATCTGCTACATCCTTCATTTTGGTTACATAATCAACCACTCCTTGCTTTGGTTGTTTCTTGAGCGTTGTGAATTCCATCCACAACTGATTATTCCTAGCTCTTGTGTTTGAGGAGAAGTAAAATGAAAGCACTTCCTAGGTCCCTTGGGAAGTTTAAAAAATTTTAACATGTGGTAACAAGAATTAGAGATTGATTTTAATAAATATTATCTCACAAGAGCATCCTTTGCACACCATGTGGTCAGCCTTTCTTGCTCTTCCCTTGTTGGTTGATTCTTAGTCTTGAAGATTGGCATGTCTTCATATCTTGAGATGTATCCAAATAATATCTCCCTTGAAGGTATGCTTGCATCCTTAGGGACCATGCTGAGTAGTTTTTCCTGTCCAATTTGTTAATGAAGGATGAAAATCCATCTCCCATCTTGATTAAACCTACTCTGATACCACTATTGGAGGAGATGGTGGATAATCACAAGAGATGAGTTGGTGTAGCTAAAACCTGCTTCACACCTGTTATAAGTGATGGTTGGAGAGTGTTGTGGGCCTCTTTAGCTAGCTAATAAGCATAAGTAATCACATATGTTGCTTGGAAGATTATCCACTAATGATAGGATGAAAACAAATAGGTAGGCATATGATCCAAGGTACAAAACTTGCTATTTTTGTTGAGACACCTACTCAGAGTTTTGCACCATTCTCTAATTACAATAGCAATTAATAAAATTCCTTTTAGGGAACGTCAATTAGCTTAAGAAGCTACCAATCATGAGTGAAATTATCTAAAATAATGAACTATATGTAGAGAAATATGTTTAGCAAGTTAAGCATCCATCCCGACTTTTACAGGTCTTGATAGTCAGAGACAAGTGAGCATAGATTGATTGATATCTGATGATCACAAGAACCATTATCAATGAAACTTTATAGGATTAAAATAGACAGTATGTTTGAGCTATCATGCTTTAAATAAAGAGAAATGATCCACTATATAGTGAGAACTAGCTCAAACAAGTTCACTATTGTGATGGAGTATGATAGAGATATGAGAGTAGGAAGTAATGAACATGTATGTATTAAATCATGTAAAAGTACAATGTTATTGGCAATAAGTCATTGCTCAATGAGTGCAAAATGAGTGATCTATGAGTTGAGATCCTCTTCTCAATGAAAGTACATGAATATGACCTCTGAGCCTCAAGGTACATGTGGGCATTTCATATCCTCTTTTATAGTCTTTGTTGGAGCCAAAAGATTTGAATTCAAATTCAAATCTACACCTAAAATTGAATCCTAAAGTATAGGATTGATTCTCTCTTGACTCAACTACCAAAAGATACGAGATTATATGCTTCCTAACTCCTTGTGGTTTTAGTGACCATTTACAATGGTAACTATAATCCAAAGTTACAAGAGATTGTACATATGAAGCCTTCCAAATGTAATGTCAATACATCAAGCTTATGTGAAGTGATCAAGTATGTAGGCTTGGGCTTAATTTCACCAACATACAAGATGGTAGTAATGAGCAGTTTCCACTTGTCTTCTCCTCTCAACCCATTGAGATTAATCTACACAAGGTCTGCAACATCTACTTTGGAGCCGATGGATGCCAATTGCTCCCTCAACTCCTTCACCCTCAAGGTCTAGTCAACAATAGATTGACAACTACTTTCTTCAAAGAATGGAGTTCGTTCTTAAGCTGCATCTTTTTGCTTCTTGTGGAAGTGGCATATATCTTCTATAAGGCCTCCCAAACATCTCTAGCATGATCAAACTCTGATATATGACCAATCATAATGTTAGAGATTACATGTGATATGTAGAAGATAGCTCTCCTATTCCTTTCCTCCCGATCCTTCAACATCTTCAATTCTTGATTGGTGACCTTTGGATCTTTGGGATCCACATCAGGCTTATCTTCATCTCCACACACAATAGGCCATAAACCTTTGCTCATGAGGTAGTTCATGACTCTAAACCTCCATGGTTGATAGTTGTCTTTGTCAAGCAACTCCACTTTTTGACCTAGATTTGCCCTAATGAATGGGAAATTATGGTTCACTAAAATATAACTCTTAGCCTTTATTTCAAAGCTTTTGTGTCCTTCTCCTAGATTCTTAAAATGAATTTTCGTACTCTCATACCAATTTATGGAATTTAATCCCTTAGATTTGCACACTAGAAGTGAAATGAACCCAATACATAGGTCCCTTCATACACCTTTTCTTCTACCCTGCATAAAAACTCTGATTCACCTACATTACCCTAATACAAATCACTTGATCTTTTAAAAACACTTATTATGATTTATTAGCTTTCCAATAAGCTATAGAAAACAACATCTAGATCTATTTAGGTCATTCAACAACACTATACAAAACAGACTATGCAGATCTATAGGATATGCAAAAATTAGGGTTACAAAGATACACCAATTTCTCTCCACATAAAACTAACTTCAAGAACTCTTAGTGAAATTAAGAAACATACATAAGCTACTGAATGCACTTTAAATCTCTTGAATTGGATATGTACACAAAGAGTTACAACATTTACAAGTAGACTATGTATATTCCTACAAGAGACTAAAGGGGGTGTGGGCTTGATAACTCCTCCTCTGTGCATATAACACCCTCCTCTGCATTTTCCTAGTTTGGAGGGTTGTGCTTTATCTCCTTGAGCCTTGTATGACTCTCTTCTTGAGCCTCCTTGAGTATATGTCTCTTGGTCTTTAATGACTTACAAGACTTCTATGACTTCCATGACTTCCATGGGGAGGGGACCATCCTTATAAGGTCCTCGAAGACTAATTTAGCCTACACATGTTCTAGGGTCATGGTAGCTTGATCCATACCCAAAATAATCTATACCATTGATATATGGGGTAAATCCAATGGTAGAAAGGTAGGATCAACAACCATTTGTTTGTAGCCCTTGTCTTGCTTAATCCACACTTAGGATCAAGTCTAGATCCAATGGACCACAACAAATATACCCGTACCCAAGTTAAGAAAGCTACTTTTGTTTCTAGCCCTTGATTTAGGTTGATGCTCACATAGGATCAATCCCAAATCCAATGGCTTAAAAGTAACCTTCCTAACTATCCATTTACGGTCTACTCTAGACCTCATCTGACCTCAAAGTCAAGAACCTACCAATGTCCAACACTCTCACATGGATTCTCCTCATAATGTGGACCTTACAAAATAGAGTGTTATGGAACAATGGTGGTATTACATAAGGGTGAGGCATTGAGTGTATATAATACCTCCCCTCAATGTTCACATAGAGCTTGCATAATTCACACTTTCAACACCATTGCGACTTCTTCTAACACTAGATGAGGGATGAACTCCTCCAATGATGGGAGAGACTCTCTATAAATGATAATGGTTATCAAAGGCTTCCACTTATCATCCCCTCTCATTCGATTGAGGGTGATCTGCACTAAGTCTTTTTCATCAAATTTGCAATCAATGGATGCAAGTTGATCCTTTAGTTCTTTGACTCTTAGGGCGTAGTCAATTATGGATTGACCACTAGCTTTCTTAAGTGTGTGAAGCTCATTTTTTATTTGCATCTTTCTAATCCTTGTGCAAGTAGCGTAGACATTCTCAATGGATCAAAAATTTGGGAAGCAACCCAAATGTTCTTTTTCTTTTTATGAGACACTAATTTTCTTTAAGTTCTACATAATAAGCTATATAAATGGGATATTTATAGTATTAAGCCTAGTAGCAACCATGTCATGGAGTATTAGTACATACACTATGCAACTAGGGAAGAAGCATCTAGGAATAATGCATAGAATATGCATAGGGAAGGTGAGGATCAAGAATTTAGTTATGAAATAGACATCCATCAAGATATCAATGTTCTTGAAAATAGGTTTAAGAATCTATAAAATGTCATTGAGAAAAAAGATAACATAGATATCAAAGTACAAAGTTTATGTGCTTCAATGAGTGAAGTCTAGTTTCATCTTGGAACATTCAAAACTTGTGCCAAGCCTAGAATTGGCTATGTCAAACAACTTGAAAATACTTTTTTAGTATCACCCCAAAGGTCTTCCAACCCTTCTTATAAGGTTCAAGATACTAATATCTCGTATGCTAAAGGTACACTATCTAGATTAATGGTTGAGCCTAATGTATCCCCACTTCCAATCATATCCATTATTGAGAAGGGAAAGTCCTTGAACCCCCTCACTTCGTCATGATTAGATATTGGTCACAAAGGCTCAAGAGTGTACACAATGTGGTCACAAAAATATGTGTGAAGATATTTCAGCTTACGCTTGTAGATTCGGATAGCCTAATGATAGATTTAGTATGCATCCTTTCTCTCAAAGAACATGATCGAGCTATAGATGTTGTCCAATATTGCATCTCATGCCCTCCACAACAAGGGTCTATCAAGGGTGATAGATGTGAAAGGGGGGGTGTTGGCAACCAAGGAAGCAGTGTAGGTTGTCTAAGACAGAAAGGCAGCTTAAGGCAATCAAGTCAAAGGGAACAAGGGTATAGAGAAGGTCAAGGAGGAGAGAGCCAAAAAATTAGCCAATGCATATCTTACAACTATGTTAATGAAACTTTTGAAAACAAGTCCCTTTAAAACATTGATTCTTATCACTAAGCATACATTGTGAATACCCATTCTTTTTATAACTTCAACTCCATTTTTTTCCAAGCCAAGACGTTTTTTAGCTTAAGGAGTATTAGATGTACCCATGTATCAATTTTCATAAGTTTTAGAGCTCATTTGAGGTCCAAATTAATTTATGAACCTAATTTTTAACTATGCTGGACACTAGGTTCGGGTAGGGCCAAAACTAGTAAAAAAAACTATAAAAAGTGCTAGAGAGCTCATTTTGTAGGCTGGATTGTTGGATATTGAAGCAAAATAAGAAGATTGTAAACTTTATTTTGATGAATTGAAGACTCCATTGCCCTCTCTTTTTTCCTTATCATGTATGTGTGTATGTGTATGTGTGTGTGTATGTGTGTGCATGTTTGTGTGCTTCTCACTCATGCAATTTTGAACTCATTTGCTTATGTTCATCATACCTACCTCATGTCTCCTTGGATTGACAATTATGAGGTGATTCTCCTCACATTGATACTAATCATTGTGCTAGAGTGGCAATGGTTCATGACAACTACCTAAGGGCCAATGAAATACAAGAGGTATCTTTGGTCCTCCTACATCAGATTCCACCCGTACCTACCAAATTGGCACCAAATTGATCACAACCCTACAAAGTGTTTAAGATATTTATGCAAGGAGTAGTACAATTGGAAGCCTTGGAGGGTGAGAAGTTCCCTTGGTCAACATTTTCAAGGAGAAGATGTATCTCAATTGACATAAGCAAGGGAGAATTCACTCATTATGCATACCATAACTTACTTCATCTGATTTAATAAAGGAGACATTGCACAGAGATGATGCAACCAATTGATGTGAGGGATTGTAGCTTAGTAGAAGAATATATCGCTCTTGCATTGTTTAGGTTATGAAGGACAATAATTGCTTCCAAGAGGACGTGGGTATGACTTCAGTAGCCTCTTCTTGACTGAATCCTTGGACTATATGGAATTAGACTTAGTCGTAGCCCCTAAAGAAAATTTGATGTATTTGGGGAGCATGTTTTACCCTCAACAGGTTGGTCTCTCCCCCTCCCCAACTCCCACATTTATCCTTCCTAACCCCTTAATTCATCCAAGTAAATCCCCTAAATTCATGCTAGAACTTAATTCATCCATGTAACTCCCCCAAATTCGCCCTAGAAGTTATTTCATCCAAGTAACTCCAACAAATTCTCCCTAGAGCTCAATTTTTCCAAGAAAATCCCCCAAATTCACCCTAATACTCAATTTGTCCAAGAAATTCCCCCCAAATTTGCTCTAGAACTCTAATTTGTCCAAGAAACTCCCCCAAATTCTCCATAAAGTTCTAATCTACCCACTTGATCCCACCAAAATTTGTCTTCACCCCTTCGACCCATGAACTCATCCTCCCGAGCCTCCAACTTCGCCTGATGCTCTAAGTCGTCCAACTCGCCATTCACAACTTAAGATCACCATCTTCTCTAGCAAGCCCAAATTCATCCCATCACACCCCCATGCCTCATGAGCCCTAATTCATCTCTCAAAATTGCCCAAACCCATCTCCTCCATTTTGGCTCCCCCTTCCTCCTTAAAATCACCCTCTAGTATTTTCTGTCCATCCCTATCTCCTTTTTTTCCTTCCAATATTCACTCCATTCCCTCTATTTTTTTTCCTTCTAGTACTCGCCCTCCATCCCTCCCTTCTTTTTGCCTTCTTGTATCCCCCCCCCCATCCGACCCTCTTTTTTGCCTTCTAGTGTTCACCCCCATCTCTCCCTCTTTTTTGCCTTCCAGTATTTGCCCCCATCTCTCCCTCTTTTTCACTTTTTTTTCTTTTTTTTTCATCCAATGGTGATCGGATTTTTCCATAGCAAGGAATGTATGTGGAACGTTTTGACTGCAATGGTCAATGACACATTTGATATGAATATAACGAGAGCTAAAAGCTTTTGAGATATTCCATGTGAAGACTAAGGTGTTGTGTTAAGATAATGGTGGTGAGTAGACATCACATGAATTTAGCCATTTTTGTATGTGTGGAGGAATAGAGAGAGAGCTTACAATCCCTTATACCCCAATACAAAATGGTGAAGCTAAGAGGATGAATATAACTATTCATCATAGAGTAATTTCTATGTTGCATCATGCAAACCTTTCACATAGATTTTGGGAAAAAGTAGTGTTGATTGTAGTTCATGTGATTTACCTTTCAGTTAGTTAGTACTGTTAAAGGCTTGAAAGTGGCACAAGGTTTATGGAAATGGAATCCATCACATTATGATTAATTTAGAGTATTTGGTTATGAATCTTATGTCCTTGTTCCAAATAATTTGAGACAAACGTTTGACTACAAATTCAAAAAAAAATATTTTTCTTGGATACGAAAGAGATGGGAAATCTAAATATCATTTATGGGATACTGAAACACATTTAGTTATCAAAATTACTAATGTTATTTTCAATGGAAAGAGGTTGAAGTGAGGTATTTGAGGATGTTAGTCCTTCTGCTAGTATGCATAAAAATATGACACAAAAGGTTTTTCATGAAAATTTTCAACAAAAGTATTCTAGTGCTCATGATCAACAACCATTGCGATGATCTTTACATGTCTCATATCCACTTGATAGATTTTTTCCAAGATTGGATTTTATCATGTCAAGAGATGCTAGTGAGCATTCTCGATATAAAGAAGCTAAGCAGACAAATGAGCATGTCAACTAGGAGTGCTCTATGAAGAGTGAACTTGATTCTATTCATAAGAATGATACTTGAACTTTGTACCTTTCTCCAAAGGGTAGGAGAACTTTACCATGAAAATGGGTATAAAAGTTGAAGTTCACACCAGATTATGCTTCTCCAAAGTATAAAGCATGGTTGGTTGCAAAAGGATTCAAGCAACAAAATAGAGCTGATTTTGAGAAAATCTTTTCTCTTATAGTCAAGATGGTGACATTATGCACATTGCTTGGATTAGTTGCAAAAGAAGACTTATATCTAGTCCAAATGGATGTGAAGACTACTTTTCTACATGATCTTGTGGATGAAAAAGTCAACTAGAGGGCTATGTAGTTCCTCGCAAAGAAAGTCTAGTGCATAAGCTCAAGAAGAGATTGTATGGTCTTAAGTAGTCACCTACAAATTGGTATCAAAATTTTGATGCGTTCATAAAGTCCCAAGGCTATTCTAGAAACAATGAGGATCACATCTTAAGAGTGCAAAGACCAAGCTCATTGAGGTGAGTTATCACTTCATTAGAGAGTGCTTAGACACTGAGTGCATTTTTCTTGAGAAGGTTCATAATCTAGATAATGGTGCACATACTTTGACTAAAAATTAACAACAAGATAACTTTTGACATTGTTTCACTTGATGGAGCTTACTTGATTGATGATCTTGAACAGCTAATTGTACTCTATGTAACCAACCCATTAGGTGGGAGGTATAGATTGTATACTTTCACTTAGGTAACCTTTATGATTATTTATTTTCTCTCCCATAGTTTACTTTGTCCATATTGGATGTTAGTGGGAGATTCTTACAATTAGTGTCTTTGTGAAAGGGCAAATGGCAATCAAACACTCTTCTTTATATTTTTTTCTAATAAAACAAATAATGGTCAGTCAGGAACTGTATTGAGACTACCCATTAATGAAACCTATAGAGAGCAAACTCGTACTCTCTATTCTCTACTTTTTTTAATTTTTCGTGTAGATATGCATAAATAGGTACAAGGAAGCATTATGATGTGATCCAAAAAGATAATGTGCACTAGGAGGAGCTTAGAAGCTCCCTTCAATGAAACAAGTGTTTTACATGTACTTTATCGAAAAGAATGTAATGGTTGATACATGTAATAACAACATAGGCTATTGGGAACTCCATGCCCTCATAAAAGACATGATTCTCAATTTTCTTTGTATACACTAGTATGCACACAAAAGCTCTATATTATCAATGGTATATACAAGACTGTATAATAAGATTTAAATAAATGTGAGAGCTAAATGCCTATTTTTTAGCTATAAATTCTACATAAGAAAGGGAGATGCAAATGCAAATACTGACCAATAACTTATTTTAAGTATGGGAAAACCCTTATAGAGGTGATGGAGAAGGTGGAACTACTCAAAGATCACTTCCTGAATGCTTCAAAGTTGATGTAGATCACAAATGTGCCTCTAGAATATTTTTGAAAGCTCCTTATGTGTTAATAATCAACTTTGAAGATCTAGACAATAGGCTTGTAGAAGTCAAATGATGGCTTCCAAGTAGATCTTGGAGATCTCTCAATGTATAGAATCAACAACAAGTTCAAGTTTGTAATTTGAACATACATGGAAGGGTAGATGCCCAAAATAGTGAAGGTATGTGCTCCAAATTGATGATCTATAAAGGGGCAGTGTGTGTATTTGGGATCCAAGAGAAGAGAGGAAGCCTCCTTGATGCTCCACATAAGGTGTGGCATCTTCATAAGTGTGTTTTCATGCTCCAGTTATCCCACAAATGAGATTTCTAGAGCGGAAGGGGAAACAAATAGGACTTGTTTGTCTAAGCACTCAACCTTGACAAGAGGGGGAAGAGGAGAACCTCCTTACCTTTTGAGACTATAATGACCATGCAGGTGCACTAAATGTGTCCTCCTTGGATGTTTTTGATTGTTCTCCTATAGCTCTCCTTGCTATAGAAGGCATGTTTGTGCACTTGGTCCCCTTGGGGAGGGGGGAGGGGCCCTTGAGCTCCTCTGAGGGGGCACTTTTTCTCCTTCTTCTTCTTCATCTTGTTCTTCTTCTAGAACAAAGCCGTGCAACCATTGTGGACCACAAAGAAGATGAAAGAACTTCCACTTGTGCATTCCATGTAAAAGAATTGGTTTTTGTTAGATCTAGATACTAAATGTGAGCCTTCTCACTAACTTTTATTTAGACAATTCTTGAATGATGTGTGTGATGTCAAGAGGAAGGAGATAAGGAAGAGATCTCACACACGCACTCTCACTCTCAAGGAGAAGCACACACACACAGATTGAGGCAAGGAAGAATAATCTTCTTCTTCTTCTTCTATTACATAAAAAGGAATGTACAAGAATGACCAAAAAACAAGAATACAACAAGTGCAATATATAAAGATCAGTACATAAGGAAAAAACCTAATGTCCGCGAATGAGTGAGCTGGCAAGGAACAAATGTGCCATCACTCTCGGTAGATAAATCTAATAAAGCTCAATGAAGTATCCCTGACATATACCGGCATGAACACTATACATGTTAGAGAAACAAAAAATTGGTATGTGTCATCCTGGATCATCACATGTTGAGCTTGATATCTCAACACTTCCCCTCAAGCTCAACGCCATATCGTGTAATCCAAGCACCTCCTGAAACTTCTTCAACTTCTCAGCGCCAAGTGCTTTGGTGAAAATATCAGCAACCTGCTCATCTGTTCTCACATAAACAAGATCAATATCACCTGCTAATACCTTCTCTCTAATGAAGTGATAATGTACCTTGCATATAGTGAGTGATCTGCATCACACATAGAAAACCCAATGCTGGTTAAGTAATTAGCAATCCTTGCATGCCATGCACGAGGGGCTTGCTTCAGCCCATACAAAGCCTTTTGCAACCTACAAACATATTATGGATGCTTTGAATCTTCATATCCTTGTGGCTGGTCCATATATACTTCTTCTTGTAACTCACCATGTAGGAAAGCATTCTTCACATCCATCTGATGCAAAGTCCATCCTTTTGTTGTAGCTAATGCAACAAGTGTTCTCACAGTAGACATTTTAGCTATAGGGCTGAATGTTTCCTCATAATCAATGCCATATGTCTGTGCATATCCTTTAGCTACCAATCATGCTTTATACCTGCTTATGCTACCATCAGCATTATGCTTTACCTTGTAAACCCATTTGCAACCTATGGGTTTCTTTCCTTGTGGCAATGGAACCAGCTTCCATGTATCATTTCCATAAATTGCAGCCATCTCAGCATCCATAGCTTTTTCCCAATCTGCATTACTAATTGCATCTTCAAAACAAGAAGGTTCAGCATCTTGTATTACCTTTGTCATGTAGGCACAATGGCGAGCCATGTAACTATCATATGTCAATCGTTGCACTGAATTACGCATCCTCCCTAATCTTCTTGGTCCTGGGTCACTTCTTTTTGTGTCATCTGCATGTGCCCTTCTTACTCCTGGAGTCTTCACAGAGGGCAATCCAAGTTCCTCATCAATGAGAACAAGCTTTGAGAAAATCACTATACTGATGTAGTCGTAGCAGAGGAGTGAAGTAGAGATATAATAAAAAATGTATGTATTAGATCACATAGAAGTACAATGTCATTGGCAATAATCTATTGCACAACGTGATGGTAGTGATTGAGCTATGGAGTGAGCTCTCAAATCACATAGGATCCCTCTCTATTGCTCTTGAAAGTCGGGCATTCATGCAAGTCTTTTGATCCACCTTTATAGTTGAGTTTGGAGCCAATCTTGAATTCAAATTCAAATGTTCACCTAAAAGTAAATCCTAAACTATTATATTCTCTCATCAATCATCTACCAAATAAATGAAGGTTTGATGCTTCCTAACTTCACGTGGAAGTAAGGTACTTTTACCAAGGTAAATGGTAATAGATTTTACAAGGGATTTATCATATATGACTCCACGAGATATATGTTAATCATCCAAGTATGTGGGTTTGGATTCTCTTGAACCAAAAGCTCCCCCTCAAGCCTAACATGCATGGTCTTTTATTTCTCCTTGATCTCTCGCAAACCAATCACCAACTTGAATATGTTCATCTTCGTTGCATCTAAAGACTTTGTGAGTATATTTGCACATTGCAATTGAGTTGATACATAGGACAATTGAATGTCCTTGCTAAGCAATTTCTCCCTTACATAATGATAGTGCACTTCAATGTGCTTAGTCCTTACATGATATATAGGATAAGCAGCCAAATGAAGTGAACTAGTGTTGTCTCCAAAAATCATTGGAGTGTAAGAATGTAGCCCCAAATCTGTGTAGAGTTGCTTGAGCCACATAGTCTCTTGTGTTGCATTTGCTAAACCTCTATATTCTGCCTCTGTAGATGACAAAGCCACAGTCAATTGCTTTTTAGATGGCCATAATATTAGGTTTGAACCTGCAAAAGACAAGTATCCTAGGGTGCTCCTCTTATCATCCTTGGAGCCAGCCCAATCTACATCAGAATACATCTTTATGTCGAAGTCAGAAGTGAATGGGTATTTATGGTATCCTTTAGATACTTTAGTACCCTCTTGGCAGCTTCCATGTGAGGCTTTCTTGGTACATGCATAAATTGGTTTAATGTACTTACTCCATAAGCAATGTCTACTCTTGTTAGGGTTTGATGTGACTGCAAAAAGTTTCCTTATTTGTTACCTACACTATTCTGAGATCATATTGTGTTTGGATCATCATTTAAATAGCCTGCTCAAATTGAAATTAAACTTCTCTTTGATGGAACACTATGAATGGCATTGTCCTCTCCTCCCGAATTTTGAATTGCCTCACACCTCCACCACCAAATTATAAGATACCTTATGTAATTGCGAGCAAGTAGGAAGCTTGTGAATAGTTGAGATCCCATTATTAGTACTGCACACTCCTTTCCATGAAACTCTGGAGATAATGTTTCTTGTATTAGATTATTAAAACCACACAAAGGCACTTACACACTCAATCCTAATATTGATGATCCTCCATTGCTCGAAGAAGAATCTAAGATTTGAATTCCTGAAAAAATAATCAATTATGATGTAATCACTGCATGTACAAGTACTCAATATCATATAATCATTCTATTGAAGAATGTGAGTGGATACATAAGACTTCATTGACCTCTCATTATGATACGTTAATTTCTACATATCATTCACAATTACAATAATTTAACTCTCCAAACATACATTTCCATGCATGTATTTTTACATGGAACATGCTTATTTTTGTTCAATGATAAGACATGTGATTGGCCATGCATGCTTAATTCCCCACATGCTTGAAGGTCTTGAAAAACTCATTGGTAAGGCCATCTAGCCCCGGGATTTTGCCATTAGGAAGCAAATCAATAACTTCGAGAATCTCATCATGTGAAATGAGAGCTTCAAGCAGAGGCTTCAAATTTTGTGGAATTCTTTTGGATGTAACTCTAGAGATGGTCACCATGCAATCATGCCTATGAAGAGAAAGAGGCGTGGAAACCCCCAAAAATTGGGTAAAGTAGTTGGGAATCAACGAGAGGAGGCCACCCATTGATGCCCATCACTTCTTGAGGAGGCCACACATCTCTTTAGAAGGTTTGTATGCCCTACCCGCTCATCAATCTTTAAAGTAAACCTATAGATTCTTTCTTTGATTTTTTTTTCCTATCTCAATATGCATCTAATTTTTTGGAGTCCTTTCTGGTATTGAGAGTGGCCTATGTTCACTTCTTCCTCAAGAAACCTCATCCTATGATAAAGATTTTTCCTTCTACATCAACTTGAAGATTCTTCTGAGTCTTAACCAAGATGTGTCATGTCTTCATGACCGCCATCCACCAACACTTGACTATTGTGGAGCAGAAGGCAAAGGTTGGTTCGAGGCAAGAGTAATCTCCTGTTGGATTAAGAGGAAAGAGAAGGTTAATGGATTGGCATGAAACCAAGGGGCTTTCTTAAGATTGATGATTTGTTTCAAGGTAAGCACAATTGGGTAGTGATTAGAGACAACTAGATCCACACATTGGGAGAGGGAGGGATGGCCCCACTGATTGATTATATTTTGCATAGTATAGCTCCTGTGAAGTCTAGCTTTCCTCAAGTTGACTCCAGATTAGAGATTCGACCAAGAGAAGCCAGTCTCATCTTTTATCTCCACCAGATCCAGGCAGAGCTTAAGTTGGTCCCAAACATCCTTCTCATGATCTTCAATCACCTGCCCTCTATTCGCCCATCTATCGAAAAAAGCCTCCACCATACCAAAGTTCCCACAAAGAATGACATTGAGGGACAATTGATCCCTAGGGATCAATTGACAACCATGGTCAATAAGCAATTGCATAGGATGCCCAATTATTGCATTGAAAGCAGTTTTTGTATGATTTATTTTTTATCCCGATGCCTCACAAAAAGTATTTAGAAAACTCCAAAAAGTGTTCATGTTGAACATGTCATTATGCACAAAGATATTAGTATCGTCGGAAAAAAGTCTTATGACCATCTTATCTTGATTGAGAGGTAAGTTGAGGCCCTAAATATGACCTAAGTGAGCTTGATGGTTTACAAGGCAACTGAGACCATCGACCATGATAGGAAAGAGAAGAGGGGCCAAGGGGAACCCTTGTCTGATAGAACATTTTAATTTAATCTCTTGAGAGAGTTGATCATTGATGTTTATTTAAGAAGTTGCATTTCCCAACATAGTAGAGATCATCTTAATGAATTTTTGGCCATAGCCCAAGTCTTTCAACAATTGGAGAATGAAGTCCCACTTAAGTCTGTCATAAGCTTTGTCGAAGTCGATCTTAAGGAAGAGGACATCTTGCCCTGGTTCCTTCGCAAAAACCAGACCTTCCCAAACATCAATGATAGCCTCAAGGATAGACCTCCCCTTAATGAACCCTTTTCTATCCTCACTAATCTAGTCTCGAAGGTGACAAGTAATATGGTTTGCAATCTCCTTTGCCAGGATCTTGTAACCAGTTTGCAACATTGTAATTTTCAGTTCTATTTTTGCATTCTTTTTATGAGTGAGCTTGATGACACCCTCATTGAGACAATTGGGAAGCGCGCCAAAAGAAATTGCCTCTTGTCACACCAAACGTAATGGACTGGACACCACATACTTGAAGGTCTTGAAGAACTCATTGGTAAGGCCATCCAACCCTGGACTCTTTCCATTAAGAAGGGAATCAATTACCTCCAGAATCTCAGCCTCCGAGATGGAAGCTCCACAAAGAGCTTTCAGTGTACTACTTTCTTCATCCATTTTGCATTCAACCTCATCGGCATCCATCATGAACGGAATCGCTTCCTTAGATTGCTTCCTCTTGAGAAGGTTGCACATCTCTTTAGTAGGCTTGTCAATCCTACTTGCCCACCAATCTTTAAAGAATATTTGTAGATCCTTTCCTTGAATTTCTTCTTCATATCTCATCCTTCTTCTAATTTTCCAGAGTCCAGTCTGGTATTGCGAGTTGCCTTTGTTAAGTTCTACCTCCAATCGCCATAGCCTTCGATAAAGATTTTCCCTTCTAGCATGCCAAATGACTTGAAGACTTTTATGAGCCTTGGCCAAGATGTAATGTGTTTACAGGACTGCCCTCCTCTAACACTTGGCCGGTGAGGACAAGGAGGCAAAGGTCACCCATCCCAGTATTGTTCCCCCCAGAGCTCGCTTAACCGTGACAATCTCTTGCCACTAAGCTACACTCTTGTGGTGTCTGAAGAAGGGGAAAGACTAAGGTTGACATTACCTTGAACATGTTTTGGTCCCTCAAAGCTTCATTCTTTAATTTCAAAGCCTATTTTTGAAGCATTTTTGGGTGTCTTTTGGAGCCATTTTGGAGTACTTTTGCACATAGTTCTCTTCAACCCTCGGTAATCTCGCGTTGGACCGAGGATAGAGAGAAAATGGTCTGATTGACATGAAACCAGGGGCTTTTTTGAGACAATAAGATCAAAGATAAGCACGTTCGCCCACTGGTATGTCTAGTCACGTTCAGATTGGTGATGAAGGTGAGCGCCGCCTAACAACAGACAACAAAGGACTAGTGAATGTCATCATCGTCTGAGTTCTCATGGTCCGTATGCAGGCAGCGGAGCTTGTGCCTGCGGCGGCTTAGGAAGAAGATCAAACGAAGCATCAGCCTAGTCTTCTGCTTTATTACAGTTTACGCTTACAATGTTGTGAGCCACTTGATTATGAAGGTCAGCGCAGCCGTGGAGTTTTCATGCTGTATCTAGAGCTTTGTGTCCGTGACGGCTTAGAAAGAGGGTCAAAGAAAGCTTTCGCCTGCTCCGCCGTTCAGATTTGTGATATACTGAAAGTCAGCCAAGTCGAGCCAACAACGGACCAGCGCCTCGCGCCGCTGCGTGAGTTTCTGTGCGCCCTTTGTGAGGCGTGGCTTGCGGGCTGCGGCAGCTCGGCAAGCACATCAAAGAAATCGTCAACGCTGTCGCTGAAAACTTCAAATTACAATCGCACGCAAGTCCAGCCGATCGGCGGATTCTGAAAGTTTGACCTCCTTGTCACACGTTGAAATTCAGGTGTTAGCATTACATTTATGATCACATGTTGATGTTGAGGTGTTGGACCTCCTTCTCACACGTTGAAATTCAGGTGTCACTATTGCATTTATGATCACATGTTGATGATGAGGTGTTTTTTTTTCAATAAGGAAGTTCGATCATTGAGATCGATTCTTTTCTTTCATATTAGCTTGAATCAATTCCAAAATACAATGAAAGATAGACGCAGCATCCATGGAATTTTTTGAATCTCACGAAGTAGGGGTTGGAGGCGTAGCAACTACTAAGATATGGAGTTCGAAAATTCACCATAGTAGACAAAACCTTAAAGCCCATTATAATAGACATTGGAAAGCAATGGGCCCTAAAGCGAAATAGGAGTTGGATGCCTAACAACTACTCAGATATGGAGCTCTAAGATCCACTGTAGGAGACAAAGCTTTAAAGCTCGTTACAATAGACATTGGACAGGAATCGGCCCTAAAGTGAGACGCGATAAGTGGTTTGAAGAAGATAGCAAAAAGCCCAGTGATCCTTGAAAGAAATGATTTTAACATCTCATCAATTCTGTGATCCAAGTGATTCTGAATGTCAATGCCATCTCCTCACCTCTCGCGACATAGAAGAATGAGTCATGGCCACGTTTATATTGTTATCTACTTGAAAGCGTCATAGTACATCGCGGTAGCGCTGCTCAATACCGTTCCAATTTGGATGAAATAGCCATATGTCAACATTCATGTCACGACTCCTCATTTTTTTTTTTTTTTTTTTTTTTTTTTAAATGGAGGTTCGGCCGAGGCTTACTCCCCCGGACTTTAACTTTGAAATTACAACTGTACAAGGAAGGGCATAGTACCCATGGGACCCCCCTTATCCCACAAGAACAGGGGTTAGACTCAGACCGGGAAGGACTTACAACATCACGCCCGAAGGCAGTATCACGCCCGAAGGCAGCATCACGCCCGAAGGCTCAGGTAAACGGCCCGAAGGCAGCATCACGCCCGAAGGCACAGGTGTCCCGCAGCACAGGGGGGTTGAACCCACGCCCCCGCCTCAAGAGGCGAGGGATTCAACCACTAAACCAGGCTTCTGGGACGACTCCTCATTTTTTTCCTTTTGGCTCTCTTAATCTATTAAAGAGGAGTTTGAAGGAACCGCTCTCTTGAAACTTGAAATTTGAAACACAGACTAATGATGGACATGGTGAATTCCAGATCCTCTCCACCTCCCAACGATGCGCAAGGCAGGCGACACAAAAGCCAATTAGAATGACGCGCTACGAGCCCCTTACATGACCTACGAATAAATATTTTGCCACACAGTTTTTTTAAAGGAAAATTAAAATTGTTCGAAGGCAAATGTTGAACACGAGGGGATTCAATTTGAATTCTACCCTCTTTTGCGAGAATCCGATGGTGCATAACTATGTCAAGGTGCACTAAAGTCATTTTTTTAAGAACAAAAGTCTAAAATTAATTAAAAGGAAGTTAAATTATGTAAAGATCAAGTAAGAGGAGATATAAGAGATATAAAGCAAGTGAATAAATATGTCATCTCCTTCTTAGGGATCCATTCCTCTTATAGTTTATCGCTTTGGATGACAAGGTTCATGGAGCTTCTAAATGGGGAAAACTCTTGTAGCACTTGATTCTATTACCTTACGGGATCTCTCAATCAAATAGCCCTTGTAAGAGCTTCCAAAATTGATCATGCATCCCTTCTTTCATAGTTTCCATAGAATTGTTCAAGTTCGATGTCCATGGAAGCACACAAACAGCACAAGGAAGAAGAAGCTTGGAGCACAACACAACACTGGATGAAATTACTAAGAGAATGTACAAAGATAAGTAACCCGTTATGGTTATGGGCATATATACAAGGCAGTGGAAAAACCTCTTAAATAGGGAAAAAAGTATCCCAACATTCCTAAGTGTGTTCACACACATCACTACAAAAAATATAGCAACAAATTCCCCCCTATGAGTGATAGAGTGGATAAGGAGATGGCACTCATGTATAAGGAAGTGTCTTTGGGAAAGACTCTCCCACATCTCTCGTAGGGCTTGAACCCAAGACCTCTTCTTTCTCATGCATATAACTTAACCACTAGGCAAGCACCTTTGCTTGTCTAGAGAGTATAAGCACCTTTGCTTAAGTCTACTCCTGTGACTTCTACCCTACACTTTAATGGCCAAATGATATACAATCTTAGGTCTACTTCAACTTGTCAGACCCTTATGTCATAAACTCCCTTTATAACATTCTTTTCCCCTCGGCAAACATTTTAGTCCTAAAAAATAGAGCTCTATAATTACTCTAGGCATCCCCCGAGCTTCATTAACAAATGGGACTTGATCATCTCGGAGTGTTGTTTCCCCATATCCTTTGTCTTAAGAAGTCTCATAAAAGATCATCTTAAAGGTGGGAAACTGTCTGTGTGGTGCCTACTATCTCTCATGTATACCTAGTTTCTAAACTATCACTCCCATAACATATAACATCACCAAAATGACCTAAGTCCATATGATATATCTTCTATGGAGTAATAATATAAGAAAAAAATATAAGGTGCCAAGCTTATAGGCTTGACCATACCAAAATTGTTGGAGTTAGACGTCTGCGGAAGCACGCGAACAGCACAAGGAAGAAGAAGAAGCTTGGAGCACAACACACACGACTGAATGTATTACTAGAGAATGTACAAAGATAAGTAGCCCATTAGGGCAATAGGCGTATATACAAGCCGGGGGAAAAAAACCTCCTAAAGAGGGAAAAAAGTGCCCCGGCAGTCCTAGAGTGTTCACACACATCACTACCTAAATATATCAACAAATCCCCCCTGGGAGTGATGCGGTGAACAAGGAGCTGGCACTCATGTATAAGGAAGTGCCAAGCTATGTGGAAATCACTCCACAAAAGGAAGTAAGCCCAAAGCTTTGCGGAAAGCTTCAAACTTCTCCCTAGGCAGAGCCTTCGTGAAAAGGTCTGCAATGTTCTCCTGCGTGGGCACATATGCCAAGCTGATCTCCCCAGCAGAGAACCTCTCCCTGACATAGTGATAATGCACCTCAATGTGCTTAGTGCGAGCATGGAACACAGGGTTCCTCGCAACTGCCAATGCGCTCTGACTGTCAGTGAAGATGGTGGTGGCAGAAGACTGTCCAACACCCAAATCAGCCATAAGGCGTCTGAGCCACACACACTCAACAGTAGCTGTGAAAGCTGCCCTATACTCAGCCTCACAACTGGAAGTGGCCACAGTAGGTTGCTTCTTGCTCAACCAAGATATACATGAGCTACCAAGCATGAAGCAAAAACCACTGGTGGACACACGAGTGTCATAGCAACCAGCCCAATCTGAGTCAGAAAAAGCATGCAAATCTGGCGGTAGTGATCCCCCCTTGGGATAAAACAACCCAAGTAGCCGAGTACCACTCAAGTAGCGAAAGATGCGCTTAACCGCTTTCCAATGCGTGACTCCTGGGCAATGCATAAACCTGCTCATCTGTGAGACAGCAAACTGAATATCTGGCCGAGTAATGCATAAGTAAATCAAGCATCCAACAGCCTGCTGATAGAGAACAGCATCAAATGCATCTCCAGCATCATGAAGACTCAATCGTAAACCTGTCTCCATAGGAGTGGCAATAGGCTTACAGTCTTCAAGGCCAAAACGCTGTAATAATGTGTCAATATATTTCGTTTGACACAAAGCCATTCCACCATCAACGTGCATAAACTGAATGCCCAAATAGTGATGCAAATGCCCCAAATCAGACATCTCAAATGAGGCATGCAAATCAGCCTTAAAATCAGCAATATGTGTCTCAATAGGACCAGTGAGCAGCATGTCATCAACATAGACAACAATGATCAGAAGCACATCATTAGCACGCTTAACATATAAGGTGCTTTCAGTTGGATTGTTCTCAAAACCATGTGCAATCAGATAGGCATGTATCTTCTCATACCAAGCACGTGGTGCTTGCTTTAAACCATATAACGCCTTCTTTAACCTGCACACCTGGTTTTCATGCCCTTTCTGCACAAAGCCACGGGGCTGAAAAACATACACTTCTTCATGCAAGTCACCATTCAGAAATGCTGTTTTAATGTCCAACTGATGTACATTCCAACCATGATGGGCTGCAAGTGCACAAATGCTCCGAACAGTAGTCATACGGCATGTAGGTGCAAAGGTCTCATCAAAATCAATGCCTCTTTCCTGCGCATAACCCTTTGCAACAAGCCTAGCCTTATACCTGTCAACTGTACCATCAGGTTTACGCTTCAGCTTGTATACCCACTTAGTGCCAATGGCCTTCTTGCTAGGAGGCAAGTCACATAAAGACCATGTACCATTCTTCATTATAGCATCATATTCAGATTGCATAGCAGCCATCCAATTTTCTGAATTTTGTGCTTCATCAAAAGAAACAGGCTCATTCTCATCACAGAGACTAGATGCAGCCATAGCATAGCAATCTGATGCAAAGGAGGCACTATGAGAGCCTGAACGAGTACGATATGACAAAGGTGCATCTAATTTGCTGTCACGCAAAGTCTGCACCAGCCATTTTGGCATAGTTTTTGCCTGCTCAATATCAGCTCTCTCATCAACAAGTGCATCATGTAAATCTGCATCAGAAATGGAATGATCTGCATCATCATATGAAACCTGCACAGGCTGAGAAGTTGCCTCATTAGGACCAGCACTAGCCTGTCCACCTGTAAAAAGAGGCATCAAAGTATCATACATGTCTTTGGAGCTAACAGATGTCTCCTTAGTACATGAAAGCAATGGCTGAATAGCATCTTCCACAAAGACAACATCACGGCTAACCAGAATGCGTTTAGTCTGTGGATGATACAGACGATAGCCTTTACTTTCAGAACTGTACCCAACAAAAATACATTTTACTGCCTTATCATCCAATTTTCTGCGATGTTGTTCAGGCACTAATGCATATGCCAAACAACCAAAAACACGCAGATGAGCAACAGATGGCTTGCGGTCATGCCAAGCCTCATATGGAGTGATAGACTGCAACGCTTTAGTGGGACACCTGTTCAGTACATATGCTGCACACATGATAGCCTCAAGCCAGAAACTATGTGGTAAAGCCTGACTTTTGACCATGCACCTCGCCATCTCCATGAGTGACCTGTTCTTTCGTTCAGCAACTCCATTCTGTTGAGGTGTATACGGCACTGTACACTGGTGTTTTATCCCACGTTCAGCCAGAAATGCATTAAAATATGAAGACATATATTCCCCCCCTCGATCAGAACGGAGGGTGCCCATTTTACATGCTGACAGATTTTCAGCTAAAACCAAAAACTGTTTGAAGCACATGAACACTTCGGACTTTGCTTTGAGTGGATATACCCATGCATGCCTGGAAAAATCATCAATGAAAGTCACGAAGTAAAGGTAATTTCCAAAAGAGGGTGTCTGCATAGGACCACAGACATCACTATGTACAAGTTGCAATTTCTCCGTAGCCCGAACTGAACCATCTTTTGGAAAGGAAGAACACTGCATTTTGCCCAAAATACAGCCTTCACAAACATGTTTTCCAGGTGCCTCAAGTTTGGGCAAAGAGGACACCATTTCAGATTTCTGCAGGCGTAACAAACTAGCAAAATTCAGATGACCAAAGCGTGCATGCCAAAGCTTTGCATCTGACATAGCTTGAGAATCATGAACTGCACATGCCGAATCATTCACAGATCTTTCATAGTCTATGAGCTTATATAGCCCACGACATAAAATGCCAGAAGCAATAATCACATCGCCATTTGAGAGATCATGGACTGTACACCTGTCATCAACAAATTTCACAACCAAGCCAATCTTGGCTAATGCAGAAACTGATAAAAGATTCTTTTTGATCCCTGGCACAAATAAAGCATCTGACAAAGTGAAAGAACTACCATCAGCAGTAGTCAGAATGATCTTACCAACTCCCATAACAGGATAAGAGGAGTTATTGGCGCATGTGACAGTATTCCCTGTAGGAGCAGGCTCAAGTGAAGAGAAGAAACTGCGCTGCGAGGTAATATGTTTGGTCGCCCCACTGTCAAAGTACCAAACATCTGAGTCTACTGCAGACATGCACTGATCAGGAGAAGATGGGTCAAAACTGCAGACAGTAGTAAACGCCCATTCTTCTTCCTGCACAAGATTTGCAGACTCTGTTTTAGGTGTAGAGGCCTCTGCAACAACCATTCCAGACTCTTTCTTCTTTGCCTCTTTAGCAGCCAGTTTTGGACAGTTCTTTATGATATGATCATTACCTTTACAGTACTTACAAAACAATTTCTGCTTTTCTGATTTTTTCTCATCTTTGTCTTGGTTCTTCGAATGTGCAGCATTTGCAGATTTCTGCTTACTAGTAGAAGAGCTCCATTTTCCTTTGCCCTTCTGACTAGCCAGGAAAGCTTGATCTGCAACACGCATAATGGACCTGTTCTGCCTGGACTGATCTTCCTGCAATAGAACAGAGACTAATTCCTCAAATGACAAGGCATTCGGATTGCCTTTCATCATCAACCGAAGAGTAGAGGCAAAACTCTGATATGAATCAGGAAGACCATTCAGAACGGTCTGCACAAGTGAGCTATCTGGTATAACCTCATCAGCAGAAATCAATTGTTCCTTCAGGTCTTTGATCTTTGTAAGAAAACTGTCCATAGAATCACCTTCATTCATGTGCTCACTCTCCAACTGTTTTCGGAGGTAAGCAACACGAGCCTCATTCCTAGCCTGGTACAAAGTGGTAAGTGTATCCCAAGCATCCTTTGCTGTTCTGCAAGAGCGAATGTGAGGAATAATGGCACGTTTGACAGACAAAGCTATCAATGCATGTGCCTGGGCATCTCTGCCATCCCAACGAATCTGCTCTGCAGTAGGTGCAACAGAAACAGAAGCACGAACAGGAATCTGCGGAATATCATCTTCGACACCATCTTCATCAGCTCCAACACCTGTATTTGCAGTACCTGTCGTTACATGTGTAACAGGACGTCTTTCAACACCCTGCACAATGTTCCACAATCCTTTTGCAACCAGTACATGTCGCATCATATAAGCCCATAATGGGTAGTTGGTACCATCCAACTTATCCTCAACAGCCAACATACGGAATACATCACTGCTTTCAGCCATGGCCGGTGACTAAAATACCTTTGGCACAAAAGGACGAAATAGCCTGCACAAGCGCTGCGATAGTGCGTTCGAAGGCCGAAACGAGCTCAGATCGCGATTTTGGCACCACAGAGCGAAGCGGTTTTGATCTCGGAAACACCCTGAGTATGCTCACCAAATTTCGTGCGAATCTGAGACTGCAAACGGAGGAGTGTCGACGGCACCCTAGAAGAAGCGACGACCTGCTCTGATACCAATTGTTGGAGTTAGACGTCTGCGGAAGCACGCGAACAGCACAAGGAAGAAGAAGAAGCTTGGAGCACAACACACATGACTGAATGTATTACTAGAGAATGTACAAAGATAAGTAGCCCATTAGGGCAATAGGCGTATATACAAGCCGGGGGAAAAAAACCTCCTAAAGAGGGAAAAAAGTGCCCCGCAGTCCTAGAGTGTTCACACACATCACTACCTAAATATATCAACAAAAATGGAGATAACAAACCATAGAATCTTCTAAAATGTAGAACAAAGTCCCATAAAAAGTGACTCCAAATCCATCTACACCTAAGATTATAGAATTATCCTCACGTCTCTGAAGCTATTCCTATCCTTGAGTGATCATAAGTGATATTTTTTACCTAAACCATTCTCTGTCCTATGTCAATCTATCATCTAGCTCACATATAAGAATTCCTTGGTAATAGAATGAGTTTTGTAAATTCCACTATATCAATAAGTCTTTGATTTGTCATACATTACCTTTGGACTAAGCTCTCTTTGGAAGAGCATATATAGCCACTATGAAAACGCTATCATTTTCTCTTTCCTCTAGTTTTCCATCTGAATGCAAGAATCATTCCTTTTGAGATTCAGATAATCCCTAAGTACCCACTCTCCTAATTGACGTTGAATCATCATCCTCATGATGAAACACCAACCAAGAGTTTGGTAATTGTCACATATTGATTAGAATCTAACTAAACTAGTTTGAGGATATGGGATTCATTTGAGTCCACCTATATGAGTTTGAGAACATGGGATTCATTAGATTCCACCTAGATATTCCATTATATATAAATGGAATATACATTTGATTTAGTGTAGGTATGACACCATGAATTAGAAGAAAGATCCATTGGTATGGGACGGTGGAAAGGACTTCCATTTGAGTACTCTTCTTCTATGGCCATAGAGAAAAGGAATCATCATTCATGGGCAGGTATGTCACTAGATTAGAGGATAGATCTTAAAAGACATTTCCTTAGCATTTGGACCTATTGTTCATACTTTATGAAAGATTTATTATTCTAGCAGAGTATATGCTGGGTGCTTTTATCTCCATAGACATCACATACTCACTTTATAGTTTTCAGGAAGGATGATTCCATTGGTGTGGATAGATCATATAGGTCCATGCATAGAGGATGATTGGCAGAGATAGTTTCTTTAGTATGGATACACATCTTTCTATTATGGTATCATGTCATATCTTTGCTAGCCAATTTAGTAGAGGGTTGTGAACCTTAGAAAGAATTTATCTTCTCCACTCTTCACCATATATACCTTCATTGTTTATGGGATATTTTTTCTCCATCTTCATAGGAATGTAAGTAATGAAGAACTATGCAAGACTTTATGGAAGAGAGGAACAAATAAATTCACAAAATTCTCTTCTAAGGTAAGCAAAACATGGGAGTTAGCTCATACATCGAGGAGACATCTCACTTATCTCACTTTAGCTCCTCTTCTTTGGAAGATAAAAGGGAAAGGAAAATATGATTTCTTATAGGAGAAGAATAGAGCATATGTTCCTTTAGAGAGAAGAGATGTTTAGAAAACATCTCTTAGTCTATATTTTAAAAGGAATCCATTTAATTTACTAATAGTTATCCTTCACATGGGAGTTTTTTTCTCCACTATTTTTGAAGGTAAAAACATGGAGAACTTATATATCTGTTCTTAGTTATGGATGAGTAGAGTAATGGTTCTATTTAGAAATTCATTCACTCTATTCTCATAGTAGTGTTTCTTCATTTAGGATTTGGTTCTCCATTGATACCACTTGTGGAGAAAAAGAAATATAGTATATCTCTGTTAAGGGAAAGGGAAAGTGGAATAGATTCCACTACTAGAGCTCTTTTCCTTAGATGAGATTAGAGATAGAGAGTTTCACTTTCTCACTTTTAAATTGTCTAGATAGGAGTGGAACTCTTCTAGAAAAGGCAATAGGAAGATCAATTAATCATGGTAGTTTCCTTATAGTATATCACTTATGTGATACCACTTGTGGAGAAAAAGAAATATAGTATATCTCTGTTAAGGGAAAGGGAAAGTGGAATAGATTCCACTACTAGAGCTCTTTTCCTTAGATGAGATTAGAGATAGAGAGTTTCACTTTCTCACTTTTAAATTGTCTAGATAGGAGTGGAACTCTTCTAGAAAAGGCAATAGGAAGATCAATTAATCATGGTAGTTAGATTGAGTCCCATATGGAGACTCTAGAGAGTAGTAATGTTATTTCTAGTAATGGTCCTTGACTAGATGAAATGATCTAGTTATTGATATTAGTGAGACTAGGAATAGAGTAATGAATCTTTTCTTTAGAGTTTCTATGAGAAAGGGATAAATATAACCACTGGGCTACCAAAACCTTAATTGGTGTTTCATCGTGAGGATAATGATTGAACATCAATTAGGAGAATGGCTACTTAGGGATTATCTAAATCTCAAAAGGAATGCTCTTTGCATTCATTTGGAAAACTTAAGGAAAGTTAAAATAATATAGTTTGCATTAGTACCAATAAATGATCTTCCAAGAGAGCTTAGTCCAAAGGTAATGTATTACAAACCAAAGACTTTTTGGTTAGTGGAATGTAGAGATTTTCATTTTACTACCAAGGAATTCTTATGCATAAGTTAAAACGATGGATTTGCATAGGTTACGAGGTAGTTTTGATAAAAAAAATTACCTATGATTAATCAAGGATAGGAATACGTTGAGAGACGTGATGGTAAAAGTTCTATCATTTTAGGTCTATATGGGTTTGGAGTCACTTTTCATAGGACTTTGCTCCACACTTCAAAGGATTCTATGGTTTATTATCTCCATTTTGGTATGGTCAATCCTAACAGCTTGGTATCTTATATATTTTTCATATTATTACTCCATAGAGGATATATCATATGGAGTAAGGTTAACTAGGAAACTTTGTACACACACAATTACATGGCCGATACTTAGATGGTTAGTATCCACTTGCTATAATAAGTAGTTCCTTGGAGAGAGCTATATATAGAGACACATGGTTGGGAGGAAAAGAGACTCATCTCTGTGTGTGGTTGTCATAATATCTCATTGATATCAAAGCAAGCTTTCATGATGACCTTGGAGGCCTCGTTATCTTCTTCACAAGCTTTCATAATGATCTTGAAGCTATTGGCTACCATTTTCTTCATGAATTATTCTCTAGAATTTTGTAACCCATCCTTGTTGATATTGCATTAGTTCTGAAGGCGGAAATCTTTCCCTTACTCTATCTACTGTAGAATTATCCTTATTTGGTGATCATGCACAGGACACTCAACAAGTTTGAGACAAAAAGATCAACACAAGAAAGGTTGTGAATCTACCACAACTACATGTGAATCATGGGAATTGAGCCCACGACATGTATATGGCTTGCAACGTGCCTAACCACACCATCAAACAAGAGCACATTTTCACATTATCTCAAAATTCACATGGCATCATTATTCTGAGTGAATTAAAAGATAAAGTTACCAAACTTTGAATCTAGGTAAGTGGCTCGCAAGATTTGAACCCAGTTCAGCTCCACTAGAGGCAAACATACTATCCAAGAGGTCACAACCACATTTTGATAAAGAGTTTCTTTTGGAAAAGAGAAAAACTTATTCTCAGATAGAACAAGCAAATCATGAAAGAGGATATCTTTAATCCCTTTGAAAAGGTATCATATGATGTCCAAATTTGATGCTTTTTGTTCATATGTATTTTTGGAGTATTTTCTATGGTATATAGATTCAAATTTGAGATTCTATCTCCAATTTGGGAAGCATTCAAAGAAGGCACTTCAAACATGTTTCTAGTGGTTGCCAACCTAGCCGCTTGTCAACTTCGGACGTGCACTACTCTTTGTATGAGTATCTGATTTAATGATTTTTAAATCACTACAAACAAAGGAGATTTAGTAGGTCTGCATCGAGAATTTGTTCTTAGCAGCCATCTCTTAAGCTTGTAAAAGTAGGAAAATTCCTACTTAGTCTTGTAATTTTGTACATGCAGCACATGATGTGCCTTAGGAAATTCAGTATATGTATATTCGACATATGTAGGTGCCTTATGGAGATTATATTTGCACATGTTTGTTCTTTTTAACATTCATATTATGCCCCAATGTTGAGGGGGAACATTATAATGGTTTTGTAAGAGAGAAAGAGGAAATGTCAAGCAGATGCAAGTACGTCTCGAGGCATCAAGTACTATAAGATATGGAAGGCTCGATGCAACGTGTCTCCTACAACATTAAAGAGTTGAAACATTGGATCACAGAGAAGACCCTTTTACTCTTCATTTCTTGTTTTCTCTTCTTTGATTTGGTTGCATAATGCATAGTTTAGGGCATATGCATGATTATGAAGATGAAATGTAAGAATCTTTAATTTCTTTTTATTTAGGCATTCATGAAAGATCTATACATCTTCATTTAAGGAACAAAAGAAACAGCATGCATATCTAGTTCCATGCATCTTTGCAACATTATCCATGGTATGCTAATTTTAAAAATTAAAAGTTTAAAACAAAGAAGTACCATACACAAGTATTAAGTACAAGGTTATGCAACATAGATCTTGTTGTTTGCATTCTATATTTTTTCAAGTCATGGTGTTGATATATGTGAGAATATGTCTTGTATGTCATGGGCTTGCCAAGCCCTATGTTATAGTGAATGGCCTATGTGCCATTGGCCCACAAGGCCTTGTGTTTGATTTATGGTTAATTTTTTTGGAACTCCATTTCCTTGGGGAAATGTTGTCAAAATTTTTCCCACCTCATGGCATTACATACGCAGCTACCTTTATGTAAGACTTTTATGTCATAGTAACATGCCTTCTTTGCAAACATCACTAAGGTATAAGCATGCTTGTAAGCATGTACATGATGGATTTATGACCATCAAAATGTCATAGATGAGGCAACTTCAATAGTATTTGGATCCCTACACATAATCCTTATGGATTTAGACCATAGGATTGCTAAGAGGAAGACAATACACCTTCACCATTAGGAATGTGCACAAGAAATCCTATAGGCTTCAAGACATTATTAAGAGGATTACAAGAGATACATTATGATCATCTACAATGTATTGAAGGTTTACGTACCTTCAAAAGAGTCTCAAAATATGATTAGGAAAATATGGGGTATAATGAGGAATACCCAAAGAGTGAATAGTTTCACTCATGCACATCACTTGAGTAAGTAGTGAAGCATTTTTTCTACACTACTAAGGGAACCAATTAGATGGGATCATGCAGATGGGTTTCATGAGATAGAATCGATGGATGCTAATGTGATTTGAGTGACAGTTAGGAAGGCCATAGTCATGGCACTAGCTCTATGATTTAGAGCATAGATCCCTCAATGAGGAATATTTAGGATACCCAATACATATATGTATGTTGCAATCTAGCGAGAGGTACTTAGACTCAGTATTTGTACCTAGTAACACATTAGTTTGGAATAGAAAGGGATATCCACTGTCACATTGACTAGAACCAAAATAAACTAGTTTGAGGATATGGGATTCATTTGAGTCCACCTATATGAGTTGAGGACATGGGATTCAATAGAGTCCACCTACATATTCCATTATATATACACACACACACATTCATATATATATATATATATATATATATATATATATATATATATATATATATATATATATATATATATATATATATATATATATATATATATATATACCTTCGATTTAGTGTAGGTATGACACCATGAATTGGAAGAACAATCCACTGGTATGGAACGATTTCCCATTGAGTACTCTTCTTCTTTGGCAAGGGATCAAAGGACTCATCATTCATGGGGACATGTCTCATTAGATCAAAAAATAGATCTTAGAAGACACTTCCTTCGCATTTGGATTTATCATTCATAGTTTATGGAAGATTTATCTTCGAATAGAGTATGAGTTGGGTGCTTTTATCTCCATAGAAATCACATACTCACTTTATAGTTTTCAAGACAGATGATTCCATAAGTGAGGATCGATCATATAGATCCATGCACAAATGATGGATGGACGAGATAGTTTCTTTAGTTTGGATGCATATCTATTTATTATGGTATCATCTTATATCATTGCTGACCATTTTAGTAGAGGGCTTTGACCCTTAGCGGGAATTTATTTTCTCCACTGTTTATGTTATACTTTATGGGATATTTGGAATGAAGGTGTAATGCCTTGAGGATTTTAATGTGTTTTGTGTTTTGATTTAGCAGGTGAAGATCCATGAGGGTGTGAACGCGCATGGACTTGGAGATATTTAGAAGCATATTTTTAGAAGATGGTTATTTTTAGTTATTTTTGTAAAAAATAATGGATCGCTTTAGAAAGCGATGTTTTTGTAAAAATAGAAAATTACAAACTTGTAAATAAAGCAAAAACACGCTTTTCGGAGCGCGCCCCTCATGTATCTTCTATTCAGGACGTAATAGGAATTTACTATAAATACGCATGCTCTGGTAGAGTGTCCATCAGAGCATGTGGGGGGAGATTGTACCCAATTTGGTGTCGTCTTTTATCTCTTTCTGTCTTTGAGTATTTTTTTCTCTGCGTTCGTACGTCTGTTATTCTCTGCGTTCGTGCGTCTGTGGTACCTGGGGCAACAGTGGTATCAGAGCCAAGACGTTCGCGGAGGTGGTTGCAGTGTTTGATTGCAATTTGCAGCATTCGGGTCTGTTCGTGATTCGGCGTTCATCTCAACCGTCTGATCCAATTGCGGCGTTTGATTGCGATTTGTGGCATCCAGTCCGTTCGCGAATCGGCGTCCATCTCAACCGTCTGGTCCAGTTGCGGTGTTTGATTGCGATTTGTGGCATACAGTCCGTTCGCGAATCGGCATCCATCTCAACCGTCTGGTCCAGGTTTTTCGTTCATTAAGTTTTTTTGAAGTTTTTTGGCTTTAGTTACGCCGGTCAAGTTTTTCGAATTTCACACTCTGTACCCTCTGTACCCCCTGTGCCCCCTGTGCTCACTGTGCTCTCTGTACTCTCTGTACCCCCTGTGCTCTCTGTGCTCTCTGTACCCTCTGTACCCTCTATGCTCACTGTGCTCTCTGTACCCCCTGTGCTCCCCTGTGCTCCTTTTCGGTTACTCCTTTTCGGTTACTCCTTCGGCTTACTCCAAGGTGTCGACTAAGGCGTCGACTAAGGCATAACTTTGGCATCTTTGGCTTCTCTGGCACTCATGGTTCTCTTGGTTCTCTTGGTTCCGTTGGCAGCCGTTGGCTACGCGCGAACCAATTCTAACATATGAGTGGCAATAAGGGCTTAGTTATTTCCCTAGTTAGCCTAGTTAACCCACATAGTTCCTTATTTAGTATGTAGGGGATTTGAACCCACAACCTCATACTACCAAGAGATAAGTTTTATCCACTAGGCTATTTCCTCTTTTTGATACTCTATTCCTTTTAATAAATATTTAACATAACTTTTATCTCTCTCTCCTTTTATTTATTTGTTTATTTATTTATTTATTTTTATTTTATTTTTCTTTTATTTATTTATCACAATACTTCTATTTATTTATTAATAATACTATTATTATTATTATTATTATTATTATTATTAGTTATTTAAATGTTATTGTTAAACGTCTTTTCCTATGTTTAGACCTAGGTTTTGCATCTTTCCATACGGCCATGGACACTACTCAAAATATCGATGATTTTAGTTCCTCACCCCTCCCTGGGGTATCAATTGAGCAACAAGTCGAACTTTTACGACATGAACTTCAACATGCCCAAAATGAAATAAAAGAACGTGATGTTGCACTCCAACAACTACAAAGCGATGACAATAACCTAGTCCGGGTAGTGAAGGTCATTATTACCGCCCAAGAGCAAGGAACACAATCCAAGATTGGTGCCAAAAATTTCCAATTTTCACGATTTGACGGACGAAAAGATGGCCAATTTGTTCTCTCATGGTTATCCCAGTTTGATGATTTCTACTCTGATGAATCTTATTCTGAACAGGAAAAAGTGAAATTTGTAACCAACTACTTAGTGGGAAAGGCTCAGTTATGGTGGAATGTTTTGCGCCATAGCACAGATCGCCCCACCACATGGCAAGCCTTTCAAGACAAGCTCAAGGAGTCCTTCCTTCCTCCTCAGTTTCACTTACATGCCCGTCGCTCTTGGATGACTTTTGGATGGAAAGATGGAGATACTGTTTCTACCTATACTGAACGTTTTTGGCAACGTTTATTACTTATACGTTCACTTGAAATGATTCCTGAAGATACTTTATAGCGGAAATATGAAGATGGTTTGGAGATGGGAATCCAAGCTAAGCTCAACACCTTACGTCCGACGACGCTCTATGAAGCCATTTCTTTTGCACATGATGCTGAGAAAGAATTTCAATCTATCACTAAGTCCATTCGCTTACAACAAACACGTCAACGACCATAACTAATCAAACCCACTTTTCCACTCAAGCGTTCCTTTTCTACTTTTTCTTCTCCTCCTTTTCAACATCCACCTACTTTTCAACGACCACCTATTTTTCAACGACCTCCTCAATCCACTTTTTCCCCAATCCCCAAGACAAACCCCTTACACCCTACCAAACCTCCAACCTTTCAAACTACGACGATGGATGCCCAACAAAAGAGGTCCCGTATCATTTGTTGGAATTGTGGTAAGATTGGTCATACCAAAGCTAGATGTAGGTTCCCAACTAACCACATGCAACCTGGCGGAGCTAAAGTACATAACATGGAGGTGGTTCCTGAAGATATTTAATTTGAAGACATTCAACCTGATTGGATTGAAGACGCAATGGAGCAGGATCTAAGTACCTTGGGTAACACAATTTCTATTCATTCTTTACTTTGCACGCACGGTACTATTAATGGTAAAGTTGTTAATATTTTACATGATGATGGTAGTTCACATGACTTTATTTCTCACATATTAGTCAAAGATCTCCAATTAACCCCAATTCCTTCTATGTACAAAGTTAAGGCTGCATTCCAAGGAAACAGATATAATGTTACAAGTGGAGTGCATAATGTTCAAATTTGTATAGGCTCATACATGGATAAACGCACATTCTTAATTGCTCCTTTGCAGTCCTATGATGTTATACTTGGTATGCCTTTTCGTCACCATTATAGTCCATGCATTGATTATCATACACACACCATGCGTTTTAAGTTTAACCATCAAGATATCTGTTTGTCTACAATACATGATTTCCAACCATTCCCATTAATTAGTCATACACAAGTAAAACGTGCATTCCGAAAAGGCTACAATTCATGTATTGTTTTTCTCAATAACATAGTCGATTATCTACATCCACTTCTTAATACCCATAAATCATTTATGGATTCTTATAAGGATTGTTTTATGGCCGATTTTCCTTCTAAACTACCACCTTCGAGAGGATCCCTTGATCATAGTATAGACTTAATTCCTGGTAGTTCTCCTCCCCATAAAGCACCTTATAGGCATGGACCTTTGCATCAACAAGAAATAACCAATCAAGTTAAGGATTTACTTCACAAAGGACTTATCAGGCCTAGTTCTTCTCCCTTTGGAGCACCTATTCTTTTAGTAGAGAAGAAGAACAAGACTTATAGGATGTGCATTGATTATAGAGCACTCAATAAGATCACAATAAAAAATAGATATCCTATTCCTAGGATAGATGATTTATTAGATAAACTTCGTGGAGCACGTGTCTTTAGTAAAATTGATCTTAAATCTGGGTATCATCAAATAAGAATGTCCCCAAATGATATTTTTAGGACTACCTTTCGAACTCAGACCGGTCACTTTGAATTCATGGTAATGCCTTTTGGACTTACCAATGCACCATTTGCACGCATGATGAATAATATTTTTCTTGAATACCAAGCTTTTGTTCTTGTTTTCTTCGATGGCATACTTGTCTATAGTAAGAATGATGATGACAATGAAAAGCATTTAGCAATAGTTTTTAATTTGTTACGCACCAACCAACTTTATGCAAATCCTGAAAAGAGTTACTTTTTCCAAAGAGAATTAGAGTACTTAGGCCATATTGTTTCAAGTCAAGGAGTTCATGTAGATCCAAAGAAGATTAAAGTAATTAAAGAATGGCCTATACCACAATCGGTGAATGATGTTCGCTCTTTTCTTGGATTAGCTAGTTTTTATAGAAAGTTTGTAAAAGGTTTTTCTTATTTAGCCCTCCCACTCACTTTATTATTAAAGAAAAAGTTAAAATTTGCATGGGGATTGCCACAACAACAATCTTTTGAAAAACTTAAACAATCACTTTCTCATGCACCTGTTTTGCAATTACCTGATTTTACACAACCTTTCCATGTAGTTACAGATGCTAGTGGCTCAGGTATAGGTGCTGTATTGATGCAAAATGATCATCCCATTGCATTTGAAAGTAGGAAGCTTAAACCTTCTGAAAAGAACTACAATACATATGATAAAGAACTTTTGGCAGTTGTACATGCTTTAAAAATTTGGAAACATTATCTCATGGGTACAGAAGTCATAATCAAAACCGACCAACAAGCTATTAAACATTTACTCAATCAACCATTGATTTCAGATTGACATATCAAATGGGCTTCATACATACAAAATTTTCAGCCTATGATTCAATATCAACCCGGCAAAGCTAATGTTGAAGTTGATGCCCTGAGTCGTTTTCCATCCCCACAAACAAATATTGTTTTTATTAATAACATTTCTGTGGTTCATATTCATTCATTTCATGACATGATTCCTACATATGCATCTGATTTATATTTCTCACAAACATGGAATGCTTTCAATAATTCTACTACATTTAGTGAAGACCATTACACATTTCATAATGGATTCTTGTATTTTGATCATAAGCTATGTATTACACAAGATTTTAAAGAATTTGTTATGAAAGAGATGCATGAACCACCATATATGGGTCATAGGGGCATACAAAGTACTGTTTCTACATGTAAAGAATTCTTCTTTTGGCCAAATATGGAAAAGGATATTACACAATATGTTTCCCAATGCATTGTTTGTCAACATGTCAAAAGACATCATGGTAAAGCATTTGGATTATTAATGCCACTTCCCATAACTAATGGGCCATGGGAACAAATTTCTATGGATTTTATTACTGGTCTTCCTACAACTTCATCACATCATGATATGATTTGGACAATTGTTGATAGGTTTAGTAAACAAGCATATTTCATTCCTTGTACGAAAACTCTTTCTGCACCTCAAGCTGCCAAATTATTTATTAAATGTATTTTTCCACATCATGGTTTTCCAAAAGTAATTTTATCCGATCGTGATGTTTGTTTTTGTAATCACTTTTGGGTTGCATTATTTAAAAATTTAGGCTCTAAAATAGATTTTAGTTCTGCATTTCATCCTGAAAGTAATGGGCAAAGTGAAGCTACGAATAGTACTATTTTGGATCTATTACGTTGTTATTCTTTAGATAATCCAACTAATTGGGATGAGAAACTTTCTTTACTCCAATTTGCATATAATAACACAACACATACCACTACTTGACGTGCACCAAATGAAATTGTATATGGTAAAAAGCTTCCTACTCCCATGTCTATCATTCAAACTGACATACCTATGGCTGATTCTTTTGCACAAGATCATATTTCTATACTTCATGAGATTCATGAGCATATTAAAAAGAGTCAGGAACGTTATACCCGTAATATTAATAAGAAACGAGCAGCTAAACAATTTAATGAAAATGATTATGTTTGGTTACGCATAATTAAACGACGTTTGAAAAATATTCTACAACATCCTAAGGTAAAACTTGCACCACGTTATTATGGACCTTTCCGTATTATTCAAAAAATTAATGAGAATGCTTTTAGATTAGATATACCTTCTCATTGGAATATTCATAATTCTTTTCATATCAGTTTATTGAAACCATTTAAAGGAATTTTACCACTCATTCCTATTTTGGATGATCCTCCATTGTTAGATGAGGATGCTGAAGTTTTAATTCCAGAAAAAATACTTGATCATGATGTTACTACTACATGCACAGGTAATCAATACCAATAGATATTTGATTAAATATAAAAATCATTCATTCGAAGAATCACAATGGATTCACAAAACATCACTAATTCCACATTATCATCATTTGATTTCTGCTTATCATTCACAATCACATTAAATTCCAGTTTTCCAGTTCCATGCATTTTTTTTTTTTTTACATGGCACATGCCTATGATTCTTCAGTGATGCGACATGTGATTGGCCATCCATGTCTATTTTATTTTTTATCAACTGAGGTCAGTTGCTCGTCAACTGGGCGGCATGTTATACTTTATGGGATATTTGGAATGAAGGTGTAATGCCTTGAGGATTTTAATGTGTTTTGTGTTTTGATTTAGCAGGTGAAGATCCATGAGGGTGTGAACGCGCATGGACTTGGAGATATTTAGAAGAATATTTTTAGAAGATGGTTATTTTTAGTTATTTTTGTAAAAAATAATGGATCGCTTTAGAAAGCGACGTTTTTGTAAAAATAGAAAATTACAAACTTGTAAATAAAGCAAAAACACGCTTTTCGGAGCGCAGCCCTCATGTATCTTCTATTCAGGACGTAATAGGAATTTACTATAAATACGCATGCTCTGGTAGAGTGTCCATTAGAGCATGTGGGGGGAGATTGTACCCAATTTGGTGTCGTCTCTTATCTCTTTCTGTCTTTGAGTATTTTTTTCTCTGCATTCGTACGTCTGTTATTCTCTGCGTTCGTGCATCTGTGGTACCTGGGGCAACAGTTTACTACATACAGCTTCATTATTTATGGGAGATTGGTTGTCCACATTCGTAGTAATTTATGGAAATGTGAGATTACGCACTAGCTTATGGAAGGAAGGAGAAAACTAATTCATAAATCTCTTGATTAAGGAATGAGAAAGTGGGAGTTAGCTTAGAGATCGAGGAGAGATCTCACTTATCTCCCTTTACCTCTTGTCCTTTGAAAGAGAAAAAGGAAAGGAAAATATAATTCTTCATAGGATAAGAATATAGTATGTTTTCCTTTAGAGAGAAGAGGTATCTAGAAAGCATCTCTTAGTTTTTATGTAAAAAGGAATTCATTTAATCTATAATTTTCCTTCACATGGGAGTTTAGCTCTCCACTAATTTGAAGGAAAAACATGGAGAACTTGTCTGAATGTTCTCAATTTTGGATTAATAGAGAATATGGATTCAACAGAATCTCTTTCAAAGGAAAATGAAAAGTGGAATAGATTCCACTACTAGAGATATTTTCCTTAGACGAGATTAGAGAGAAAGAGAGAGTTTTACATTCTCACTTTTAGATTTTCTAAATAGGAGTGGCACTTTTCTATCAAAGTCATTAGGGAGACTAGTTAATCATGATGGTTAGGTTAAGTCTCACATGGAGACTCCTGAGAGAAGTAGTTATGCTTATTTTTAGTAATGGTCCTTGACTAGATGAGATGACCTAGTTATTGACATTAATGAGACTTGGAATAGAGCAATGAATCTTCTCTTAAGATTTGCTAGGAGATAGGGATACATCTGTAGATATCCATTTCTATTCCAAACTAACTTGTTCCTAGGTACCAAGATCGAGTCTAAGTACCTCTCTCTAGATCCCAACATACATATATGTATTGGGATTGGGTACCCCAAATATTCCTCACTGAGGGATCTATGCTCTAAAGCATAGAACTAGCGACATGACTATGGCCTTCCTAAATATCACTCAAATCACATTAGCACCTAGATGCTCTCTCATGAAACCCATCTCCTTGATCCCATCTAATTGGTTTCCTTAGTAATGTAGCAAAAATGTTGCACTACTTACTCAAGTGATGTGCATGAGTGAAACTAGGCACTCTTTGGGTATCCTTGATGATACCCCATAGTCTCCTAATCATATGGTGAGACTCTTTTGAAGGTAAATAAACCTTTAGTACATTGGAGAGGATCATAAATGTATCTCTTGTAATCATCTATGCAACTTCCTAAACCCTATCCTATTGCTTGTGCACATTCCTAATGGTGAAGGTACTTCCTCTTAGCATTGTTATGGTCTTAATCCACAAAAAATGAGAATTCAAGCTCTTATTAACTTAAATTATTCATTTATTTAATTTAATTACCACTTACATCATGAAGCTTGTCTTCTTCCTCCCCTCTTCGAGGGGCATCAAGATCAATGCTAGAGTGGGCCATGCCACTCTGCTCTACTACAGGGGATGTAGGAACTTTCTGCTTCATTATCCTCTCCCGCGCTGCGCTGAACTCCTCCTCCGTAGTATAATTGTTGTCATCTTTTAAGATATTTTCACACACCATTGTTATGGTGTCTTGTTACCGTTAGTGTCCATGTGAAAGGCCAAATGGCCACCGGACACTTCTTTGTATATGTTCTTTAATAAAAACATATAGTGGCCTGGTCAGTCACAGACTGTAAGTTTGACCGCATTTGTAAGACCTAAGAAGTCTGTCTTCGTGCTCCCTGTGTACTGCGTTTTCTGCGTATTCCACAACAACTGTGCGGAGTACTGTGTGTGGCGTAAGAAGCTCCGTTTTCTACTCCGAGCATATCATCGTGGAGCTCTCGCGAAGGAGAGTGCAGTGTGGTGCACGCCATCGAAATACTTCACTGGTATCAGAGCAGTTCGAGGCAAAAAGCTTTGTTCCTTTTGTGCGAGCGAAGCGAGCACCCCCCCCTAGGCTTTCTCCAAGGCTTACGATTGAGGCGGCGACCAAGGCATAGACCTTGGCATACCTTGTCATCCGAGTCACGGAAGTCACCATTGGCGCCATTGGCTGCGCGCGAGGGAGGACCTCAACGATCAAGGAATATAGAGGTTCCCGGTACTTCCCGGGAGGTCACCCATCCCAGTACTGTTCCCCCCAGAGCTCGCTTAACCGTGGCAATCTCTTGCCACTAAGCTACACTCTTGTGGTGTTTGAAGAAGGGGAAAGACTAAGGTTGACATTACCTTGAACAAGTTTTGGTCCCTCAAAGCTTCATTTTTGCTTTTAAAGCCTATTTCTGAAGCAATTTTGGGGTGTTTTTTGGAGCCATTTCGGAGTACTTTCGCACGTAGTTCTCTTCACACAGGTCCAAGAACATCAAGAAGAGTGTTCCTTGTACTTCTCAGACAATAAATATCAACCTTTGGGGCTGTATTTTCAGCCACACTCGTAAAACTACAAGTTTCTCGAGGGGTTTTCAGTTTTGGTGGGAGCAGTCGCTGCAAATTTATGCAGGTTTTTAAAGCCTAAAACATCAGAGTTGACAGACACTTGCAGGTGTTATTGGCTAGTTTTTTGGCTGTGTATTCAGCCTTTCAGTGTCATTTTACTGCATATATTGAGCACATACACACCATGTACGCTTCTGTGGATACCGCTTATGTACGTCCATGTGGGCATTGATATAGCGGTTACGTTCTTTGCATAAAGCCTTTTACGTTTGATAAAGAGGGTCGTGGTGAGGTTTTCTTAACTGGGAGACACCCAGATGTCGAGGTCTCTTTGGTTGTTCATAGGTGCTCGATAAGCCTAGTTGGCTTCTATTGGGTAACTGATTATATGCAGTGGAGTCAGTGATTCACTATGCAAGTAGACATGTTAGTACTTGCAGTTTTATGATACTTTGACACTAGTCATATGCTAATTTTGCACAGGATACTCTGGCAAAATTTTTCCAGATTTCTGGTTTAGTCAACTATAGTGGTCGATTTACTCCTTGGTACACTAATTTGTTGGTGTTTGGACTCTTCTAGCTCCATTATCATTCTATTCAGTTCTCTACGATCATGGCATCAGAGGTCTCAGGCACATCCGGTGGATCAAGGTCTAGTGCTAGCGTTCCGAGGAGGAGCTATAACTTGCAGGGCAAAGACCATTTTGAGATCCGAAAATTTGATGGCACAAACTTTGCTCTATGGAAGAATCAGATTAAAGATGTGTTGATTCAAAGAAGGCAATGGAAGCCAGTAAATGGGATTTCAAAGAAGCCTGCTGACATGGATGAAGATGATTGGGATGAGTTAGATGAAATGGCCAGGTCTACCATTCGCTTGCACCTAGCAGATAATGTTTACTTTACAGTATTAGACTGTGAAAGTGCAGAGGAGCTTTGGAAGAAGTTATGCAATACATATGAAAAAGAGACGGCATCAAATAAAGTATATCTGATGAGAAAATTATACGACCTTCGTATGAAGGACACAGATAGTGTTGCTGCTCATCTAAATGAGTTTGATGCCATATTCTCCCAGTTACAGGCTCAGAAAATGGATATGGACAATGAAATGAAAGCAGTATTGCTGTTATGCACCCTGCCATCATCATGGGATACATTTTGCACAGCTATTAGCAATAGTGCACCAGGTGGTAAACTTGTCTATGATGACATATGTGGAGCACTCTTGAGTGAGGAGATTCGTAGAAAATCTATGGTTGGCACTCAGAGTGGAGATGCATATAATGTTCGTGATTCTTACCAAGGAAAGAATCAACAACGTGGTAGGAGCAAGAACAAGGAAAAGAATGGTCAACGGAATAAGAGCAGAAGTAAATCAAGGAAGAGGGATATTGAATGCCATTATTGTCATAAGAAAGGACACATGAAGAAAGACTGTTATGCATTAAAGAATGCTAAAGGTAAAGGACAGAATGTTGATGGGCATGTTAAACAGTTACCTGCACCATCTACTTCGACTGTGAAGATTGAAGAAATTAATGCTATTTCTCATGATGCTGATGTGTTGACACTTGATAGTACTGTGCCATCTGAGGCACTTATGGCTGATTCTCTTTCCCACACCTGGCTGCTAGATTCTGGTGCTTCTTTCCATGTGACACCACATAGAGAATGGTTCTCTAATTATGCAGCAAAGTCTCTTGGTACCGTGAGACTTGGTGACTCTTACCAGTGTGATGTTGTGGGGATTGGAGATGTGGTTGTGCAGTTCATTGATGGTTCAAAATTTACTATGCATAATGTACGCCATGTACCTCAGTTATCACGCAGTTTGATGTCAGTTGGTCAACTTGATGACCTTGGTTACAAGGTGGTCTTCTATGCTCAGTCCTTTCGTATATCAAAGGGCAATATGGTTATTGCAAAAGGAAGGAAAGTTGGCTCACTTTACCCTTTATTTGTATCACAGAAAGAACACTTGTTAGCTGTTACTGAACAGCCTATGGCTTGTATTTGGCATGGTCGTTTGGGCCATATATCTCGTAGTGGAATGGAAAATCTTTCTCGTTCTGGCTACTTACCTGTGTTATCTTTCTCTGATTTTTCATTTTGTGAGCATTGTCAATATGGAAAGCAAACAAGAAATGTGCATAAAACGCACATTGACTCTTCAATTCAGCCTTTAGATCTTGTTCATATAGATGTGTGTGGTCCTATGCCCACTAGGTCCTTAGGTGGTTCTCTTTACTTTGTCACTTTCATAGATGATGCTACTAGAAAAGTCTGGGTATATCCTATCAAATCAAAGGATGATGTATTCCCTACTTTCAAAAAATGGCTTGCTTCAGTTGAGACTGAAAAAGGAACTAAGCTTAAGGCTTTACGTTCAGATAATGGGGGTGAGTATACTTCACATGAATTCAGCCTTTTCTGTCAGTGTAGAGGGATTCGTAGAGAGTTTACAGCTCCTTATACCCCAGTACAGAATGGTGTAGCTGAGAGGATGAATAGAACTATTCAAGATAGAGTGGTCTCTATGTTGCATCATGCGAACCTCTCACAAGGTTTTTGGGCAGAAGCAGTATTGACTGCAGTTCATGTGATTAACCTTTCACCTAGTATTGCCAAAGGTCTGAAAGTGGCACAAGAGTTATGGACAGGGAAACCACCATATTATGATCATCTTCGAGTTTTTGGGTGTGAAGCATATGTTCATATACCCAAGAATCTTAGACAGAAGTTGGACCATAAGTCAAAGAAATGCATTTTTCTTGGATATGGTCGAGAAGGACAATTTGGATATCGCTTATGGGATCCTGAAACACGGTCAGTGATCAGAAGTAGTGATGTCATTTTTAATGGGTCTAAGATGCATAAACAGCCGATTAAGGAGGTTGAAGTGAGAACAGTGGTGTTTGAGGATACTAGTCCTCCGGTTAGCATGCATAAAAATGCTACACATAGGGATGTTCAAGAGAATGTCCATTCAGATCAGTCTGCACATGTTCCTGTTCAGCAACCATTGAGACGTTCTGCACGTGTCTCATATCCACCTGATAGATATGTTCCAGGTTTAGATTTTGTTATGCTAACAGATGCCGGTGAGCCCTCTTGCTACAAAGAGGCTATGCAGACAGAGGATCATGTCAAGTGGGAGCGTGCCATGAAGAGTGAGTTGGATTCTATTCACAAGAATGGTACTTGGGACTTAGTACCTTTGCCAAAGGGCAGGAAAGCTTTACCATGTAAATGGGTATATAAGCTGAAATTCACATCAGATAGTGCTTCTCCAAAATATAAAGCACGACTTGTTGCAAAGGGTTTTAAGCAACAACATGGTGTTGATTTTGAGGAAATCTTCTCTCCAGTGGTCAAGATGACTACTTTGCGCATGTTGCTTGGATTCGTTGCAATGGAGGACTTAGAGCTAGTCCAAATGGATGTGAAAACAGCTTTCTTGCATGGAGATCTTACAGATGAGATCTATATGGAACAACCAGAGGGTTATGTAGTTCCTGGCAAGGAAAGTCTAGTTTGTAAGCTCAAGAAGAGCTTGTATGGACTTAAACAGTCTCCTAGACAATGGTACCAAAAGTTTGATGCTTTTATGAAGTCCCAAGGCTATTCTCGGAGCAATGAGGATCATTGTCTCTACACAAAGAGATGTTCTGATGGCAGCTTGATATGCTTGATACTTTACGTCGATGATATGTTGATTGCTGGGAAGTCCTCTTATGATTTGTCAATTCTCAAAAAGAAGTTGAGTCAGACATTTGATATGAAGGATTTGGGGGATGCCAAACATATTCTTGGCATGCGCATTACTCATGATAGGAGTAAAAGATGCATATACTTGTCTCAAAGTGAGTACATATCCAAAGTACTCCATCGATTCAATATGCAGGGTGGAAAGGCATTGAGTACACCTTTACCCACATATGTGAAATTGAGCAAGGATGATTGCCCCAAATCAGATGAGGAAAAGGAATTCATGACCAAAATTCCCTATCAGTCTGTTGTTGGTAGTCTCATGTATGCTATGGTAGCTACGAGACCAGACATTGCATTTGCAGTGGGAGTTGTGAGCAGATATATGTCTAATCCTGGCAAGAAACATTGGGAAGCGGTCAAAATGATTTTGAGATATCTGAGTGGCACTAGGGACAAGTGTCTATGCTTAGGTAGAGGGAAAGCATCCATTATTGGTTACATAGATTCTGACTATGCTGGTTGTGTAGACAATCGTAAGTCTACATCAGGGTACATTTTTCATTTTGCTGGAGGTGCTATCTCTTGGAGATCTCGTCTTCAAGAATGTACAGTTGTTTCCACCACAGAAGCAGAGTATGTTGCAGCAAGTGAGGCATGTAAGGAAGCATTGTGGCTTTCTCGTCTTGCTTGTGATATGGGTTTGCCTCAGCATGTACCTCACTTGCTCAGTGATAGTCAGAGTGCCATTGCTTTGGCTAAGAATCCGGTCTATCATGCAAAGACCAAGCACATTGAGGTGAGGTATCACTTCATTAGAGATTGCTTAGCCACTGAGAGCATTATTCTTGAGAAGGTTCACACTCGAGATAATGTTGCAGATGCTTTGACTAAAGCTCTACCACAGGATAGCTTTCGACACTGTTGTCACTTAATGGGGGTTACTTGATTCTTGATCTTACGCAGTCACTTGTATACTATGTAACATGCCCATCAGGTAGGAGGTATAGTTTGTATACTTACACTCAGGTATTCTTTATCATTCTTTCTTTTTTCTCCCATAGTTACTCTGGCCATATTGGCCTTTAGTGGGAGATTGTTACCATTAGTGTCCATGTGAAAGGCCAAATGGCCACCGGACACTTCTTTGTATATGTTCTTTAATAAAAACATATAGTGGCCTGGTCAGTCACAGACTGTAAGTTCGACCGCATTTGTAAGACCTAAGAAGTCTGTCTTCGTGCTCCCTGTGTACTGTGTTTTCTGCGTATTCCACAACAACTGTGCGGAGTACTGTGTGTGGCGTAAGAAGCTCCGTTTTCTACTCCGAGCATATCGTCGTGGAGCTCTCGCGAAGGAGAGTGCAGTGTGGTGCACACCATCGAAATACTTCATGTCTTTCACAGAATCTCCAAGTGGGATGGCCTTCTTTTCAAGTATGTCAGATGTGTTGTCAAGAGGAACATCTGACATTGTGGAGAAAATGCTCAAGGTTTCTTCTAGACGTAGACTGAATGCCTTCTCAATATCATGAAGAAAAATAAATTCCTCTCCATCCACAACAATGATGGAGAGATATTCAATTTCCACCTCTATTAATGTGGGATCAGAGGGGTTGAGATTTGAAGGGGGGCCTCCTCTATGCTTTATAGCTCACGTAGTTTGTTGTCCTCAACACCACCAGGGAAGTCTAGGTGGATTTTAATGCTTTCTTTTGCAAAATTTATGGCCTCTAGTTGAGGCTCATTCTTCTCCTTAACAAGGCCCCCTGTGACAAGGTTAGAGAGATCGACGAGTGTAGGTTCGGGCTCCTCATTGATGATAAAATATTTTGTTGCAATGTAGGAAAGGTACTTTGTACCCATCCTCTTCTTTTTGTTAAGTTTCTTTATTAATGGCATAGAGCCATCCAACAAGTGCCCTGCATTTTTAGCGATTGCCATGAAGCGCTTAAGGTGCTTCATGAAAGCTTCATCGTCTTTGTGTATCTAGAGTAAAAGGTCACATGGGACCCATTTACCCTCATAAGGTGGTATTTCTATAGAGTAATGCAAGATGTAGTACTCAAGGAACTCTATGATTTCCTCGAGCACATTAGAGTTCAACTAAATTGTTTTGTCTAGATCAGGGACTCTAGACAATAGTCCTTCCTCATCTCCTCGACCATTTACTTTATCTCTTGTTGGAGACCAAAGGATCAAGAGCTTAGCAAATTAGAAAGAATCCGTAGAAACTTTCTTTGGATAGGGGACCACAATAGAAGGGGGGTTCCCAAAATTAAATGGTCTACCTACATCAGACAAAAGGATTGTGGGGGTCTGGGAATTATGGATATTGAAGGCATGGCTGACAAATTGGTAGCAAAATGGATCATCAAGACTTGGTGCAATGGTGAGACCTCTTTGGCCAAACTCATTTTTAGGAACAAGAACATGATAAGGCTAGGGGGCCTCCCTAGTTGGAAGGAATTGGGCCTCCTTACCCTATTATTCTCCCTGATTCTTCTTTTCCCTTTGTAATACGCTTTGGAGCTACAACCTCCCCCATCAACTTGCATAAATTGAATGCCCACATAATGATGCAAATGCCCCAAATCTGACATCTCAAAAGAGGCATGCAAATCAGCCTTAAACGAGTCAACAATAAGCTTCTCATTAGGACCATTGATCAGCATGTCATCAACATACACACCAATGATCAGAAGTACATCATCTACATGCTTAATATATAAGGTTATCTTAGTTGCAATGTTCTCGAAAACATGTGCAATCAAGTAAGCATGTATCTTTTCATATCAAACTCATGGTGCTTGCATCAAACCATATAATTCCTTTTTTAACTTGCACACTTTCTTTTCACGCCCTTTTTGTAGAAAACTAGGGGGTTGAAATACATATACTTCTTCATGTAAGTCATTGCTAGATGTTGAGGTCTACGGAAGCACCCAAACAACACAAGAAAGAAGAGGAAGCTTGGAGCACACAATATTGAATGTATTACCAAGAGAATGTACAAAGATATGTGACCCATTAGGGTTATAGTTGTATATACAAGCCGGGGAAAAACCTCCTAAAGAGGGAAAACAGTGCCTTGGTGGTCTTAGTGTGTTCACACAAATCACTACCTAAATATATCAAAAAATCACCCCTGGGAGTGATGTGGTGAACACAGAGCCTTTGTGAAAAGGTTTGCAATGTTCTCCTGTGTGGGCACATATCCAAAACTGATCTCTCCAGCAGAGAACCTCTCCCATGCTTTGATTGTCAGTAAAGATGGTGGTGGTAGAAGACTGACCAACACCCAAATCAGCCATAAGGAGTCTGATCCGCACACACTCAACACTCACTATGAAAGTTGCCTTATACTCAGCCTCACAACTAGAAGTGGCCACAGTAGGCCGCTTCTTGCTCAACCAAGATATGCATGAACTACCAAGCATGAATCAAAAACCACTCGTGCAAACACGAGTATCATAGCAACCAAGCTAGTTAGAGTTACAAAAAGCATGTAAATCATGTGGTAGTGATCCCCCCTTGTGATACAACCATCCAAGTAGCCCATTCAAGTAGCAAAAGATGCACTTAATCACTTGCCCATGCTTAACACTTGGGCAATGCATAAACCTACTCATTTGTGAGACACCAAACTTAATATTTGGCCAAGTAATACATAATGCAAACTTAATATCTGGCCAAGCAATGTCTCTGGCTCCACAAGGAGTGGTTCTCGTGCAGCTTGATAGTGAGATGATGTAAGTTTTTGCTCGCAAACCACTTACTTTTGGTCTTCAAGAACAAGCAGATGGTGTTTTAAGAACTACACTTGGGCACATGGTAGGTTGGGAGGTCTAACTTATGCCTTTTTAAGTGGTTTCCAGACTTTGTCTCAAACAAGTCTAAATCCTTGCGTTACCCGCTTCAGGTTGAGCTTCCCAACCTTCCCTTTTTCTTGTATGAATCTATGAGGGATATTTTTATGCCTATTGGTCGACCGATGGCCTCAAGGGAGGACACATGGGGCTTCATTTATGAAGGAGTGAAGTATTCCTTCAATGTGCGATGGCCTCTGCAGATTTGCATTGAGACTGATCTTCAGAGAGCTCTCCCCTCAAAGATTTGCATAGACCTAGGAGAAAGGGAAGTCTGGGAGCAAGGAATCTTATAAAAGAACCTCCTAAATGCATGTTTTCACTGTGTTCTTCAAGGACACAAGATTAAAGAGCGTCCTCAGAAATAGAGCTCCATTAAAAACAAACAGATCCAAGAAGCCATCAAAGAAGATCAGACAAGTACTAGGGTGAAAGCTCATCAGCCTTTCATGGAGGAAGAGAAAGACACTAGGGTCTCAAAGATAGACTCAGAAGGGTCCATAAAAGCTAGATGTAGAAGGAAAAAAAGCCCTTGGGGTCCTCTGTGAGGAACAATACAGTCATGGCTCCTTCAAATAACTTGTATTGCAGCCTAGAAAGGGAGATCAATGAGTTTGGCTTGCCATGAGAAAACCTTTATGAAGTAGATACGGAAGGTAAAACTCTCGAGATTGTCACCAAAAAAGAACGCAACCAAGAGGGTTATGCCACTAGTAAAGACGATGGTTTCACTACTAGTAATGAAGACAACCCGGATAGTGAGAGCTCCATCATTCAATCGAGCCTCCCGAAAAAGGTGCTAAATTAAGTTTCACAGAAGGCGACTCATAAGGGGAAACAACCATTGGAAATGCCATGGAGGATCCCCCTTAATGGTAAGATATGTGGTTAGGACTCCTCATTTTTGACGAATAAAGATGAACTCAAGAAGAAAAAAGACAAGATTGTTGGAGGAGATGGTGGATAGTCACAAGAGATGAATTGGTGTAGCTAAAACCTGATTCACACCTGCTACAAGTTATGATTGGAGAGTGTTGTGAGCCTCTTTAACTAGCTAATAAGCATAAATAATCATATATGTTACTTGGAAGATGATCCACTAGTGGTAGGACCAAAACAGATAGGTAGGAGTATAATACAAGGTCCAAAGCTTGTTATTTTGGTTGACACACCTATTCAATGTTTTGAACCATTCTATGAGTACAACAGCAATTGACTAAATTCCTTTTGAGAAACTCTAATTAGCTTAGCAAGCTACCAATCATGAGTGATATCATCAAAAATGATAGACTATATGGAGAGAAATATGTTTAGCAAATCAACCAAGCATCCTGACATTTACGGGTCTTGACAGTCACAGACCAGTGAGCAAAGATGGATTAATATATGATGATTGCGAGAGGTATTAATAATGAAACTTTTTAGGATTACATAAGACAGTATGTTAGATCTATCATGCTTTAAATCATAGGAAATGATCAACTATAGAGTGAGAATAAGCTCTGACAGAGAAATCAGAATAAGAAGTAATGATCATGTAAGTATTAAATCATGTAAAAGTACAATGTCATTGGCAATCAATCATTCCTCAATGAGTGAGAAGTGAGTGATCTATGAGGTGAGCTCCTCTTCTCAATGAAAGTAACAAAATGATCTCTTTAAATCAAGATAGACATGGGCCTTTCATATCCTCTTTTTATAGTTATTGTTGGAGCCAAAGAATTTGAATTCAAATTCAAATCTCTACCTAAAAGTGAATGCTAAAGTATAGGACTGATTCTCTCTTGAATCAAATACCAAATGATATGACATTATGTGCTTCCTAACTCCTTGTGGGTATATTTCACTTTTACAAAATTAAGTGTGAATTCGAATTACAAGAGTTTGATCATATAAAGCCTTCCAAGTGTTATGCCAATAAATCAAAATTATGTGAGGTGATCAAGTATGTAGGCTTGGGCTTAATTGCACCAAAAACTCTCCCTCAAGCTTAAGATGCTTGGTCTTCATTGCTCCTTGATTTTCTACAGTCCTATCATCATTTTGAACCTATTCATGTTTGTTCCATCCAATGCTTTGGTGAGTATATCTGCACATTGTAAATGAGTTGATACATAGGACAATTGAATATCCTTACTAAGCAATTTTTCCCTTAGATAATGATATTGTACTTCAATGTGCTTAGTCCTTACATGGTATACAAGATTAGTAGCCAAATGAAGTGAACTAGTGTTATCTCTGAAGATAATTGGAGTGTAGGAATGTATCTCCAAATCTGCATACAATTGCTTAATCCACATAGCTTCCTGAGTTGTATTGGCCTAACCTCTATATTCTGCTTCTTTGGAAGATAAAGCCACAATTGGTTGCTTCTTGGATGACCAAGATATGAGTTTTGAACCTACAAAATAAAGGTACCCTGAAGTTCTCCTCCTATCATCCTTAGAGACAACCCAATCTGCATCAGAATACATCTTTATATCTATGTCAGAACAACCCCTCATTCATTGTACCCTTCAGATACTTGAGCACCCTCTTTGTAGCTTCCATATGAGGCTTCCTTGGTACATGCATAAACTGACTCAATGTACTTACTGCATAGGCAATGTCTACTCTTGTTAAAGTAGCATAATTAAGACTACCCACAAGTTGTTGATAACTTGTAACATCTTCAAGTGGTTCACCTTCATGTGAACTTAGCTTATCGTTGAGCTCCATAGGGATACCTGCAACTTTAGTGTTCTCCATCTTAAACTTTACCAACATATCATGTATGTACTTCCTTTGTGTGATGAATATACCTGAATCAATATACACAAGTTCTAAGCCAAGGAAGTAGGTTAATAACCCTAGATCACTGATTTTGAATTCCTTCATTAATTGAGCCTTGACCTACTTGATACCATCAAAATCATTCCCTGTAATTATGATATCATCTACATAGACACATAAGTAAATTACTTCTGATTTGTTCTTTTTAACAAATAAAGAAGAGTATGCCTTGCTTGCCACAAAGCCTTGGTCCTACAAATAGGTAACAAGTCTATGGTTCCAAGCTCTAGGAGTTTGCTTGAGACCATAGAGTGCCTTTCTAAGCTTGCATACATAGCTTGCTTTTTCTTCATCTTCAAAACCTCGTGGGTGTGTCATATACACTTCTTCTGATATCCAATCATTTAAGAATGCATTCTTGACATCTAACTCATATAAATTTGAAGTTTTAGAAGTAGCAAGACTTACCAATACCCTCATTGTTGGCATTTTTTCCACAAATGAAAATGTTCTTCATAGTCTACTCCATGTGTTTGGGCAAATCCGTTTGCCACTAACCTTGCCTTGTACTTGTTTATAGAACCATCAAAATTCTTTTTAATTTTGTATATCCACCTTGAACCAATTACCTTCATATTTGGCTTCTTGGGAACTAGATCCCAAGTGTGGTTTTCCTGCAATGCTTCCACTTCTTCCTACATGGCTTCTCTCCACTCTTTCTTCTTCTTAGCCTCGAAGGATCTTCTGCCATAAAATCTTTAGTGATGTACACAGAGTGTTTTGTGACTAAAGATGTATCATATCCATACCTTATGGACTTCTTACTTTCTCTTTGTGATCTTCTTAAAGCTTGATTTGAAGACTCGAGTAGGTCTTCCAATTGTTTGAGTTCAGACTTGCCTCTTGACTTCCAAGCTTTGAAATCAATTTGCTCCTCATCCTCTGAGTTGATGTATTCTACTAAGTGTTGATCTTCTTGAGTGAGGGTTGGAAAATCATTTTCCAAATCATATGGTAACTTGACTTTCCTGCAATCATCTTCAAACCATGAATTATTCTCATCAAATACTACATCCCTAATAACTATGAATGCCTTGTTAGTGGGATTGTATAGTCTATATCCCTTTTGATTCTGATCATACCCAAAAAATATACATTTCCTAGTCTTAGGGTCAAGCTCCCCTCTGATTTGTGATGGGATGTGTGCATAGGCAATGCACCCCAAATATTTTGCAATGATCCAATGAGGATCTCTTGCCATTCCATGCTTCATATGGTGTCATACCATCCAGTGATTTGGATGGAAGCCTATTGACCAAGTAGGTGGTTGTGGAAACAGCCTCTACCCATAAATAATTAGGTAATTTTTTCTCATTTAACATAGACCTAGCTACTTCAACAATTAACATGTTCCTTCTCTCTGCCACTCCATTCGATTTAGGGGTATACTTGGTTCTTACTTCCCTCTTCATGCCTGTGTCTTGTAGAAATAGATCGAACTCATGTGAAAAGTAGTCATCATCTCCATCAGACCTGATTCTCTTCAAAATCCTTCTTGTTTAGTTTTCAACTAGTGCCAAATACTTCTTAAAACATGTAAATACCTCATCCTTATGCTTCATGAAATAGAGGATTATCCACCTACTGTAATCATCAATAAATGAGACATAGTACCTTGAACCTGAGATGGATGGATCTTGTCTAGGACCCCACACATCAGTGTGTACAAGCTCTAAATAGTCTTCATGGATGTATCCTTTCCTCTTGAATGGTTGCCAATGAGATTTTCCAAATTGGCAAGCTCCACATTTGTATATCATGTGCTGCTTGGTCACATTGGGAATGCCAAGCACACTTTGATCCCTGTAAATTTTCTTCAGAGTTTTTTCTCATATGTGCCCTAGCCTTTTGTGCCATATTTCCAACTCAAATAAGGTTGATCTCTATAACTGAATAGTGCTATGTTCCTTGTGTCTTCAATTTCAAATGTAAACAATCTACCTGACTTCTCACCTTTTGGTAATCCTTTTGAAGCCTTGTTGGGGGTCTTCCACATATGCTCCATGTTTAGTGAACCTGACCTGTAGACCTTTCTCTACAATTTGCCCAACACTAATTAGGTTTTTTGTTATAGTAGACACAAACAGAACTTTGCTCAAAAGGTTCATACTACCATCAGATGTTTTGACATTTCCAATTTGCTTGACTAAGTGTTTAGTGCCATCACCTATTTGTACTTCATGCTTCCCCTTGGGTTCTTCAAGATCAAATAATAGAGCTAAATTCCATGCCACATGATTGGAACAACCTGAATCAATGCAAAAGAGATAATCATCATCTTTACCTTGCTTGGATGTCATGTTCATAATGAGTAGAGAGTCTTCTTGATCTTCAGCATAGCTGTTGAAGTCCCTTCTTCCTCTAAAGCCTCCTTGGTAATTGTTGTTCTTGTAGCCTTGATTGTAATTATGGTTGTAGTTGCCTCCACCATTTTCGTACCTGTCTCTTGATTGTCCATACCTTCCTCTATGGAAGCCTCTTCCCCTTTGGTTCCTTGTATTTTTCAGGCATTCTTCTATAGTGTGGTTGTTGAGACCACAAATGTTGCATGGTGAATTGTTGTAGGGTCTCCCCCCGCCTTGCTTTTCTCCTCTTCCCCTTCCTCTAGCACCTCTTCTTCTACCTGCATAGTTAGCCTGAGAGGTACTAGCCTCTTCTTCCTGTTTCTTGCTTTTACTTTTATCCTTATCTTTATTCTTATCTGTATAAAGGGCAAAAGATTGGTTACCTCGTGAGTTATCACCATTTCTGTTGAGCTTTGTCTCATGGGTGAAGAGATGCCCCATCAAGGTGTTGAGATCAGGTATTTGCATATCCACGTAGAGGTCCATTGCTATGATGAAGGACTCCCACTTGTCATCAGCCTTAATTCCATTGATGATTTTCCACAATTGATTCTTCCTTGCTCTTATGTTTGAGGAGAAATATGATGAAAGTACTTCCCAAGTCTCTTCGGAGGTCTTGCAATTCCTAACATGTGGTAACAAGAAATCAGAGATCGAGTTTAGTAGATATGACCTGGCAAGAGCATCCTTTGCACACCATGTGGTCAACCTTTCTTGCTCTTCCCTTGTTGGTTGATTCTTGCTCCTGAAAATTGGCATGTCTTCATCTCCTAAGATGTATCCATATACGCTTCTTCCTTGAAGGTATGCTTGCATCCTTAGTGACCATACTGAGTAGTTGTTCCTATCCAATTTGTCAATGACAGATGGAAATCCATCTCCCATCTTGATTGTGCTTGCTTTGATACCACTATTGGAGGAGATGGTGGATAGTCACAAGAGACGAATTGGTGTAGCTAAAACCTACTTCACACCTGCTACAAGTGATGGCTGGAGAGTGTTGTGGGCCTCTTTAGCTAGCTAATAATCATAAATAATTACATATGTTACTTGGAATATTATCCACTAGTGGTAGGATCAAAGCAGATACGTAGGATTATAATCCAAGGTCCAAAACTTGCTATTTTGGTTGATAAATGTATTCAATGTTTTGAACCATTTCTCTGAGTATAGCAACAATTGACTAAATTCCTTTTGAGGAAACCTAGTTAGCTTAAGAAGCTACCAATCATGAGTGATATCATAAAAAATGATAGACTATATACAAAGAAATATGTTTAGCAAATCGACCAAGCATCCCGGCATTTATGGGTCTTGATAGTCGCAGACCAATGAGCAAAGATGGATTAATATCTGACAATTGTGAGAGGCATTAATAATGAAAATTTGTAGGGTTATAGTAGACAATATGCTAGATATATCATGCTTTAAATCATAAGAAATGATCAACTATAGAGTGAGAAAAATCTCTAACAGAGAAATCAGAATAAGAAGTAATGATCATGTATGTATTAAATCATGTAAAAGTACAATGTCACTGGCAATCAATCATTGCTCAATGAGTGAGAAGTGAGTGAGCTATGAGGTGAGCTCCTCTTCTCAATGAAAGTACATCAAAATGATCTCTCTAACGCAAGATAGACATGGGCCTTTCATATCCTCTTTTTATAGTTATTGTTGGAGCGAAAGGATTTGAATTCAAATTCAAATCTCTACCTAAAAGTGAATGCTAAAGTATAGGATTGATTCTGTCTTGACTCAACTACCAAATGATACGAGATTATGTGCTTCCTAACTCCTCGTGGGTATATTTCACTTTTACAAAATTAAATGTGAATTAGAATTACAAGAGTTTGATCGTATGAAGCCTTCCAAGTGTTATGCCAATAAATCAAACTTATGTGAGGTGATCAAGTATGTAGGCTTGGGCTTAATTGCACCAACAAAGGTCCCTCTTTGCAAAGAGGGCAATCATCTATAATGATTATAATATCATTGAACACTAGGGGGTTGAGTGACCTCTCAAGAGCAAATATTATTGGCTAGTCGTTTTGCAATAATAGCCCAAACTCAGATTTCATCTATATTCAAGAGATTAAAATCAATGGAGAGGACCTTCAAAAACAAATCTGACACATCTAGCCGATGGCACAACTATTGGAATAAATAACTTTTGGTCTCATAGACTAGTCAACTCCCACAAGGATCTGAAACATCGTTCGATAGTTGCTTCTTTCGAGGGCCCCTTCTAGTTCACTATGGTCTCCATGTATGCCCCAAATAGAGAGTCAAAGAGAATTGACACCTGGGTCTCTTTGGACTCGCTCTCCCACAATGTGATGCTTTGTAGAAACTTCAACATGGTCGAAGACCCTTCAGATAGGTGGGACAACAGGGGGCACACCATTGATGGTCAAGCGAAAGAAATCAACGACAAAATCAAGCTCCACCTAGACCTAGTGGAAATTAAAGATACAAATGGTTTCTCTTGGTTGAACCTTCAATCTCGGCATGACTTGAGGAAAGCAAGACTTGATAGAAGCTATATTGCATAGAACGTTATCCAACTGTGGGGACAACCCGCCATCTCTCAACACATTGACCTCGCCATATCAAATCACTACCCCTTTTATTCTCACTTTCAAACCAATTGCCAAACTTAGGAAAGCGTGTTGGTTTCATGCTTGCCGGACATCTTTCTCCCTTCCCTCGGTCCATCAGGAAATTACCTTGGTTTGGAACTCGGCATTCACTAATGGTGCTTCTCCAGCCAAAAGTTGGAGGGTTGCACTTGAGAAGACTCACCAAGGACTCGCAAGATGCTTTGCAATGTTCGGTGGAGGCAGAGAGAGAAGCTCTATCAGAGACTCTGGCATCTTGAGGAGGAAGTGAACAAAGGGAACTACCAACATCAAATGGGATTATAGAAAATGAGAAGCATATTGAGATACAAAGAATAAATTCAAAGGAAAAACCTACATGTATACTTTAAAGATTGGTGGGCGGGTAAGGCCAAAAAAACAACTACGGAGATGAGTGGCATCCTCAAGAGCAAGCAAACAAGAGACTCTATTCCCTTCTTGATAGGTGGTAATGGGATCGAATGCAAAACGGAAGAAGAAAATAGTGATATTATTGTCGACCACTTTATTCAACTCGTGGAGGTCTCGACGCCTCTTTCTTCCCATAGGCGAGATTGCATGGAGACCACTAGGAGAGTCTCTACCTTGAGAATTCTACATAATCTAAAGTCTCTCCTTGATGCACCCATTCATATAATGAGATTCCTGAAGTTATTGATTTGCTCCCCAATGGAAAAAGCCTTGGTCTTGACGGCCTCACAAATGAGTTTTTCAAATCCTTCAGACAGGTGGTGGACACTCCGTTGCGATTGGTTTGGCCAGAGGTGTTGGATTTCGGAGCTCTTCCCAAATGCCTAAACAAAGGTTTCATCAAGCTTATACATAAAAAAGGTAACAAGAAAAAGATTGAAAACTAGCACCCGATCACGATGCTTCAAATCGGGTACAAGATTCTTGCAAATGTTGTTGCCAACAGAATCTCTTACCACTTGAATTAGAGGGCTTAGTGAGGACCAAAAAGGATTCATCAAGGATAGATCAATATTGGAAGCTATTATTGATACTTGGGAAAGTCTCAAGTTTGTTGAAGAGTCTATGATACACTGGAATGCTGAAGAGTCTTTGACAAAGCCTATGACATGATAGAATGGGACTTTGTTCTCCAATCGCTTAAAGACCTCGGTTAGAGTTAAAAATTCACTAAGATTATCGCTACATTGATAGGGAAGGCGTCAATACAAATGAATATCAATGCTATCACATTTAAATGCTCTATTAGGCAAGGGTGCCCGTTGGCCCCTCTGCTCTTTGCTATTTCCACAGAGGGGCTCATCCATCTTGTGAAACACCACATGGAAATGGGTCATATTAAAGGTCTCTCTTTACCTCTCAACTATGGCCGAATGATCATGAGGCTATTTGTAGATGACATGAACATATTTGTACATAATGATTTGACCAGCATTGAAACCTTTTGGGGGTGCCTTGACACATTCTATGAGGCATCGGGTTCCAAAATAAACCACTCGAAAATTGCTTTCCAAGCCATCATCAGACCCACACCCCAGCTGCTAGTTGACCATGGTTGCAAAATTATCCCCAGGGTTCTGGTCTTTTGTGATATTCCAATGGGCTTTGATGTCTCGATGGAACAACAATGGAATTGGGTCCTTTCCAAAGTAGACGAAAAGTTAGCATATTGGAAGGGCATGCAAATCAACCTCATGGGGCATGCCATGGTAATTAACACCTTCCTCATCTCCTCGACCATTTACTTTTATCTCTTGCTAGAAACCAAAGGATCAAGAGCTTAGTGAATTAGAAAGAATCTACAGAAACTTTCTTTGGATAGGGGACCACAATAGAAGGGGCATTCCCAAAATTAAATGGTCTACCTGCATCAGAAAAAAGGATTGTGGGGTCTAGGAATTATGGATATTGAAGGCATGGCAGACAAATTGGTGGCAAAGTGGATCATCAAGGCTTGGTGCAACAGTGAGACCTCTTGGGCCAAACTCATTTTTAGGAACAAGAATATGATTACGCTAGTGGGCCTCCCTAGTTGGAAGGAATTGGGCCTCCTTACCCTATTATTCTCCCTTATTCTTATTTTTCCTAAGGGCTTGAATCTTGTGCAATCCCTGTGGAAGAGTTGGAACAAGTTCAAACAATTTATCAGAATCAAAGAAGATTGGAAATGGGCGGTGGTTATTAGACAAAATGACTCAATCTAGTTCCCAATCATGGGCATCATGGATGTGGCTTCTTGGAACCTCCAAAATGCTAAGAGGCTCTGGAACAAGGGTTTCAGATACTAGAAACGCCTATGGAAACAAGAAACTGGCCAGTGGATCAACTTTGAGGACATAGACCTGGAAATAAGAGTAACTACAAAGAATGCACTCTCCTCATTGCGTAGGATCCTCCGTGCCAAGAGGGTCCTATATGGAACAATGGCTATTGCTTGTTCAAAAATCCTAGGGTCAAGGTTAACATGGACTATCATATCACGCTGTGGTCGAGAATAGACACTCAAGCTGGAGAAACATTACGAAGCATTAAATGGATTCAAATGGGAAGAGGAAAAAGAGGACTACGTGGTCCTAGCAACGGAAAAGGAGGCTAGAAGGACAACACGCTCTATTGTTGTAAGATTGAGGGGCATAATGGGTGTGTCAGCAGAGGTTTTGCAGGAAAATGAATGAAACATAGAATGCGGCTCTTCGTGAAAGGGGATGGTGGCATGCACTCTTGCGGAGGTATAGGAAGGTAGCAGCAGTTCATGAGAGAGGTCGTAGCGGTAGCTGCTGATGGGAACCGTACTGTATGGGCGGTAAGCTGCATAGCTTGTGAGGTGATTTTATCGCTTCTGAAGTGCACATGAAGAGGAGTAAAAGAAGGGACTCAACAGCAGCCGATGGAGGAGCAAGGGAGCAAGCTAGACAACCAGGGCTGAACAGTGCATACTCTATATTCTCGATCAATGTTCCTCGTGTGGCTAACAGCTCAAAGTCACCAAGCCTCAAGCGGTTGTCGTTTGTGCAAATGTATTTGAGAGTGAAGAGAAGCGCCATGGTGTCTGTTCGGGAAAAATTTGAAGAAATAAAAATGGGATGATGCATAGAAGAGGAGCATAGACTCTACACCAGGATATTACACATAAACCAAGCCAACTACTACAGTGAGCCTAGAATTCAGAAAAGCAGATTTTGCGTGATTCTGTTGTGGAGAAAGATTCTAGGAGATGCCATGGGCGGTGAGGTGTATTGATCATTGAAGACTTAAAAATTGATTCACGTAAGCGGTAGTTAATATATAGCAAATCGGACAGAAAAGAAGGTGAAATTCTAGAGACAGATTGAAAGAGACGAGGGGAAATACCCATGTGTTTCAAAGAACATATATGTTCTTGAAGGAAATGACACATAAGTCATGGAAATCCCGATTAAATTCTGCCACTCAATTATCAATATTGCATCAAGAATGATTGCATTTCTATGCGTAGCTTCAGGGCACACATAAAAGAACTCATGAAATACAGAGATTCAAGGTTCAGCATGTTCACATCAATCCTGACAATGAACTGCAGACAATGGATGGAGAACTTGAGAGTCTTCATGGGACTTAATGATGTGTTATACAAGGGGTATCTAATGCTTTTTGTATGAGATATTTGAAGAAATTCCGATGCCTAAAGCTTCTGTCTAGATTTATGAAGTTGATTAGCTATGCTTGTAGAAGATCTGTGCGCAAATCACAGGTTAACTAATTGAAGATGACTACGTCTTGCAAGGAAAGAGAGCCTGCAAATATGGAAATATGCATGCCATGAGTTCAGGAATATGTTTACATAGATGGGTGATGATTCGCTCACATATAGATGGGTGATGATTCGCTCACATATAGAGACATCTGACTGCTGTGAATCCACCTCAATACAGGTCTATTTTTTTTATTTGACATCCACTTTCTCTCCTCCTTTGGATATGATTGCGTGCCTTTGAAGGCCTCATGGAAGAAAGCGTAAAGCTACTACTGAGGAGTGGAAGATGTTGTGAAGAATTTTCTAAGAGATAGAATACAAATCTGCAACGATGAATTGTAGAGAGCAAAGACATGATGATCCTTTTTCTTTGATAATAATCTGACAGCGACAACTTCAACATATCAGTTTTTTTTTTCCATTTGACGTTGAAGAGTCTGTCAAACTTACCGACCACATGATTGGTATGACTTTGAAGTATTGCAAAGGTTTTTTTTTTTTTGTTGGCAAAAGATCTTGAATCTGCAATGTTGTTAAATAATTTTCTTTGAGTTAAAATTGAGATTCACTAAACAAACTTTGTCAACTTGTGAATGGGTTACTGTGGAAAGCATGAAGACTCTGAATGCAATGGGTTACTGTGGAAAGCATGAAGACTCTGAATGCAACAACAGCGGTTGTCTTTTAGATACATTCTTGATAATAGAGCTTGATTACTTTACGTTTCTTCTTTGAATGAAGACTTTCATTTTTTAAATGCTCGTATTGAAATGGATAAAGCATGCTTCCATTTTTTTTCTTTTTTCTCTTTTGTGTTGTTTGTCCTAACTAATTTGATGTGAGAAAAATCAATGGTGTTTCAACTTGAGACCATAGCTAAAGTGGAAAAACAAAGATTTAATGATTCTCAACTTACATTTGAAAGTCTGTTTTTATGCTTTGTGAAGCAATCACATTTAAAGAAAAAGAGATCATATGGAAGCACGATTCACTCAAGTTGAAGTTTATGCTCTTTGTGATCATTACAAGACATTTTATAGTTAGTACTTTGAAGCACTTTGTCTTTCGGTTGACGAGTTTCAATTTGAGTTGATATTACTAATACAAAAGCTATTTTGATATTAATGTACTCGTAAGGCTTCGAACATTAGAGAACACTCTGCAATATTCATAGAAAGGTTTGACTTCACAAGGGTTTGAGTTGACTTGCGAGAAGTATCTCTTTTCATACTTAATTGCAAATAGCTCGTTAAATGAATTTAATGTCTTTGATGGAGCCCTATGTGCACTTTGCGTTATTTTTACCCTCCTTTCCACGAACTTCTCGACAACGCTTAACAAGAAGTGCTGCCTGACTTGGACTAGGCTACGTTGGGATTTGTAGTTCATTTCTATCTGGCATCCCCTCATTGAGATCAAAAAGTCAGTTCTCATGTGGCGAATTCTCCACCGTGGTACCTGGACCAACCTAAGGGCTAGCAAAATTTATGGCGTTCCACCGTGGTGCAAGCATTGTTGTCGTAGGTTTAAGGATCTAGGTCACATCTTCTTCGCGTGCCCCAAGTCTCTCCTACTCTAGCAGGCCCTTGGGAATATTTTGAGACTGCAAGAACAAATGACCTGGAAGCAAGGAATTATGGGCAAAACAATCGGCTTCTTTGTGATATTGTGAAATGTTATAAGAGGGGAAACCCTCTAGAAGATTTGGAGGGAGTGATGTGCCTACAACTTTGGACACCCTCCTAAAGAGTGGTCGATCGAGAAGCATCTGTTCCTCCTTGGCAAAAGAATCTTTGATTGCAAGAGATCCCCACCCTTAAAGCGTCATAAAGTGTTTCTCATCGAGAACAACAAGATTAAAACAAATTGGGCCCCCCATGAGGGGGGTGAGATGGTTATTAACCTCCTTTGTAACATGCTTTGGAGCTACAAGTTCTACCCCTCCCTTGTGGGATTTGGGGGGTCCCAAGGGCACTAGTCCCATTCACTTGTAACTTTTTCTTCCATTTTAATTAAAGTCCAAGAGATTAGGCTAAGGCCGAACTTCCTTTTATAAAAAAAAATCAAGCATCCAACATCATTTTGATAGAGCACAACATTAAATGTATCTCAAGCATCATGTTGACTCAACCATAGGAGTGGCAATAGGTTTGCAATCTTCAAGGCCAAAACACTGCAATAATGTGTCAATATATATTTTTTGACACAAAGCTATTCCATCAACTTGCATTAATTGAATGCCCAAATGCTTAACATATAAGCTGCTCTATGTTGGACTGTTCTCAAAACCATGTGCAATCAAGTAGGCATGTATCTTCTCATAACAAGCACCTAGTGCTTGCTTCAAACCATATAATGCCTTTTTCAACCTGCACACTTTGTTTTGATGACCTTTCTACAAAAAATCATGGGGCTAAAAAACATACACTTCTTCATGCAAGTCGCCATTCAAAAATATAGTTTTAATGTCCAACTGATGTACATTCCAACCATGATGAGTTGCAAGTGCACACGTGCTATGAACAGTAGTCATTCGGTATGTAGGAGCAAAGGTCTCATCAAAATCAATGCTTCTTTCTTGAGCATAATCCTTTGTAACAAGCCTAGCCTTATATCTATCAACTATTCCATTAGGCTTATGCTTTAGCTTCTATAGCCACTTAGTGCCAATGGCCTTCTTGCCATAAGGCAAGTAACATAAAGACCAGGTACCATTTTTCATAATAGCTTCATATTCTGATTTCATAGTAGCCATTAGATTTTCATAGTATTGTGCTTCATCAAAGAAAATAGGCTCATTCTCATAATAAAACAAGAGGAAGCAATAACATAGAAATCTGATGCAAAAGAAGCATTGTACCCAACAAAAAAACATTTCACTGTTTTATCATCCAATTTCCTACATTGTTGTTTAGGCACTAATGCATATTCTAGATAGCCAAAGACACATAGGTGAGCAATAGATGTCTTGCAATCATGCCAAGCCTCATATGGAGTGATAGACTGCAATGCTTTAGTGGGACACCTGTTAAGTACATATGCTGCATACATAATAGCCTCAAGCCAAAAACTATGCGGTAAAGCTTGACTCTTGACTATACACCTCGTCATCTTCATGAGTGACATGTTCTTCCTTTTAGCAAATCCATTTTATTGAGGTATATACGGCATTGTACAATGATTTTTTATCCCACTTTTAGCCACAACTTCATTAAAATCATAAGACCTATATTCCCCCCCTCGATTAGAATGGAGGATGCCCATTTTACATGTTGACACATTTTCAACCAAAATGAGATTGTTTGAAGCACATAAACACTTTCAACTTTGAATTCAATGGATACACCCATGCATGCTTGGAAAAATCATCAATAAAAGACATGAAGTAAAGGTAGTTCCCAAAGGAGGGTGTCTCCATAGGACCATAGACATCACTGTGAACAAGTTGGAATATCTGAGTACCTCAAATTGAACCATCTTTTGGGAACGAGGAACACTGCATTTTGCCTAAAATAGAGACTTCACAAACATGTTACTAGGTGTCTCAAGTTTGGATAGAGAGGACACCATTTCAGATTTCTCTAGATGTAGCAAACTAGCAAAATTCAAATGACCAAAGTGTGCATGCCAAAGCTCTGCATCACACATAGCCTGAGAATCATGTACTTCACATGTTGAATCATTCACAGATTTTTCATAATCTATGAGCTTATATAGCCCACGATATAAAATGTCAGAATCAAGAATGATGTTTCCATTTGATAGATCATGAGTTGTACATCTATCATCAACAAATTTTGCAACCAATCCAATCTTGGCGAATGTTGAAATTGATAACAGATTTTTCTTGATCCCTGGCACAAATAAAGCATTTGACAACATAAAAGAAATACCATCAATAGTAGTCAGAATGATCTTGCCAAATCCCATGATATGATAAAAGGAGTTGTTGGTGCATGTGATAATATTCCCTATAGGGACATGCTTAAATGAAGTGAAAAAGCTATGTTGCAAGGTAATATGGTTGGTTGCTCCACTATCAAAGTACCAAACATCTGAATCTATTGTAGACATACATTGTTCATGAGAAGATGGGTCGTAACTGCAAACAGTAGTAAACGCCCATTCTTCATTTTGCACAAGATTAGCAAACTCTCTTTTGGGTGTAGAGGCCTCTGCAACAACCATTCCAACTTCTTTCTTCTTTGCCTCTTTTGCAGCCAGTTTTGGACAACTCTTTATGACATGATCATTTCCTTTACAATATTTTCAAAACAATTTCTCCTTTTCTATTTTCTTCTCGTCTTTGTCATCTTTCTTTGATTGTGCAGAATTAGAAGATTTTTGCATGCTAGTAGATGAGCTCCATTTACCTTTGCCCTTCTGACTAGCCAAGAAATCTTGATCTACAACACACATAATGGATCTGTTTTGACTTGACTCATCTTTTTGCAACAAAATAGAGAATAACTCTTCAAACATTAAGGCATTTGGATTGGCTTTCATCATTAACCGAAGAGTAGAAGCAAAAATCTGCTATGAATATAGAAGATTATTCAGAACTGTCTGCATAAGTGAACTTTGAGGCAAGAATTCATCAGCAAAAATCAACTTCTCCTTCAAATCTTTGATCTTTGTCAAAAAGACTATCCATGGAATCTCCTTCGTTCATGTGTGCACTCTCCAACTATTTTTGGAGGTAAGCAACACGAGCCTAATTTGTTGCCTGGAATAAAGTGAAAAGTGTGTTCCAAGCATCCTTTGTTATTTTGGAAGAGCAAATGCGAGGAATAACGGAATGTTTGATAGGCAAGGCTATCAATGCATGTGCTTGAGCATCTTTGCAATCCCAAAAAAGTTGCTCTATAGTAGGTGTAGTAGGAACCGCAACACAAACAGGAACCTAAAGGGTATCACCATCTTCAATGACATCTGCATCAACTTCAGTAACTGCATTTGTAGGTGTAATGGGATGTTTTTCAATACCTTGTATATTATTCCATAGTCCTTTTGCAACCAAAACATGACCCATCATATACACCCATAATGGGTAATTGGTACCATCCAACTTATCCTAACAGTCAACATACAGAATACATCACTCCTTTCAGTCATGTCCACTAACTAAAATACCCTTATGCAGAAAAATGATTGTATCTCAAAAAGTTGATCATAACTACCCTATCGAGTTCTATTAAACATGTAGCAAACTTTGAGCCTCTTATATTGGCGGACCAAAACCTGCATATATCTTTGGCACAAAAAGATGAAATTGTCTATACAAGCACTATGATAGTGTGTTCGAAGGCCAAAATGAGCCCATATTGCGATTTCAACACAACACAGCAAAGTGCTTTTCAACTCCTAATCAACTTGAGCATGCTCATTGTGCGATTCTAAGACTGTGATTGGAGGGGTGTCGACGACACCCTAGATGAAGCTACGACTTGCTTTAATACCAATTGTTGGAGTTTGAGATCTACAAAAGCACATGAAAATCACAAGGAAGGAGAAGAATCTTGAAGCACAACACACAATATTGAATGTATTACCAAGAGGATGTAAAAGGATAAGTGACCTGTTAGGTTTATAGGCGTATATACAGGCTAGGAGAAAAAACCTCCTAAAGCAGACAAAAAGTGCCTCGGTGGTCATAGTGTGTTCACACATATCACTACCTAAATATATCAATAGTCACCATTCAGAAACGCAGTCTTAGTGTCCAACTGATATACATTCCGACCATGATGAGCTTCAAATGCATAGATGCTATGAATAGTGGTCATTCAGCATGTGGGTGCAGATGTCTCATCAAAATCAATGCCTCTCTCTTGTGCGTAACCTTTTGCAACAAGCCTATACTTATACATGTCAAATATTCCACCACGCTTATGTTTTAGCTTGTATATCCCTTCAGTGCCGATGGCCTTTTTGCATAGAGGCAAATCACATAAAGACTAGGTACCATTCTCCATAATAGCATCATATTCTAATTGCATAGCAGCAATCCAATTTTCAGAGATTTGTGCGTCATCAAAAGAAACTGGCTCATCCTCATCACAAGGACTAGAAGTAGCCATTGAATAGCAATCTGATGCAAAGGAAGCAGTATGAGAACCTAAATAAGTATGATATGAAAGAGTTGCATCTAATTTTCTATCTCTCATAAGTCTACAATAGGCATTTAGGCATAGTTTTTGCCTGCTCTATATCAAGCCTCTCATCAACAGGTGCATCATGTAAATCTGCATTAGAAAAAGAATGATTTACACCATCATGTGGAACTTGTAAAGGCTAAGAAATTGCCTCATTTGGACCAATACTTGGTTGTCCACCTGTAAAAAGAGACAGAAGAGTGTCATACATATTTCTAGAGCTAACTAAAGTCTCCTCAATATATGAAAGAAATGGCTGAATTGCATCTTCCACAAGAACAACATTAGAGCTAACCAAAATGCATTTATTCATGGATAATACAAACAATAGCATTCGGGCGAAAAATGCCCAAAAAAGGGTTGTTTGCTAATGAAGAACTAAGAAAATCAACAAATAGGTGTTGATATATTTAGGTAGTGATGTGTGTGATCACATTAGGACCGTCGAGGCACTTTTTTCCCTCTTTAGGAGGTTTTTTTACCCTGGCTTGTATATATGCCTATTGTCCAAAGAGGTTACTTATCTGTGTACATTGTAGTGGTAATACATTCATTATTGTGTGTTGTGCTCCAAGCTTCTTCTTCTTACTTGTGTTATCCATGTGCTTCCACAGACCTCGAACTCCAACAATTGGTATTAGAGTAGGTCGCCGCTTCATCTAGGGCATCATTGACATCCCTCCTGTCACAAACTCAGAATCGCATGAAAATTGATGAGCATACTCCAGGTTAGGAGATCAAAACAACTTTGTTGTGTGGTGTCAAAATCACGATCTGAGCTCGTTTCGGCCTTCGAATGCACCTTCATAGTGCTTATGCAGGCAATTTTGTCTTTTTGTGCCAAAGATATATATAGGTTTTGGTTTGTCAGCATAAGCACCTCAAAGTCTACTACAGGTTTAGCAGAACTCGTCAGGGTGGTTCTATTCAACTTTTTCAATTATAGTCATTTTTCTACATCAGGGTATTTTAGTTAGTGACCACGGTTGAAAGCAGTGATGTATTGCGTATGTTGGCTATTGAGGATAAGTTGGACAGTACCAATTATCCATTGTGGCCTTATATGATGCGTCATGTATCGGTTGCAAAAGGACTGTGGAATATTATGCAAGGTGTTGAAAAACATCCTATTTCACCTACAAAAACAATTGCTAAAGGTGATGCAGATGGGCTAAAGATGGTGATATTCTTCATGTTCCTGTTTGTGTTGTGGTTCTTGTTGCACCTACTATAAAGCAAATTCATTGGGATGGTAGAGATGCTCAAGTACATGCATTGCTAGCCTTGTTTGTCAAACATGCCATTATTCCTCACATTCCCTCTTGCAGAATAGTGATGGATGCTTGGGATACACTTACCACTTTATACCTGGCAAGGAATGAGGCTTGTGTTGCTTACCTCCAAAAAGAGTTGGAGAGTGAGCACATGAATGAAGGCGATTCCATGGATAGTTTCTTGACAAAGATCAAAGATATGAAAGAACATTTGATTTCTGTTGATGAAGTCTTGCCTGGTAGTTTACTTGTGCAGATTGGTCTGACTGCTCTTCTTGATTCTTATCAGAGTTTTGCTTCTGCTCTTTGTTTGATGATAAAAGGCAACCCAAATGCCTTAACATTTGAGGAGTTAGTCTCTGTAGGAAGATCAGTCTAGGCAGAACAAGTCCATCATGCATGTTCGTGATCAAGCTTTCTTGGCTAGTCAAAAGGGAAAAGATAAATAGAGCTCTTCTACTAGTAAGCGAAAATCTGCTAATTCTGCACAATCAAAGAAGGAAGATAGAGATGAGAAGAAAATAAAAAAGCATAAGTTGTTTTGCAAACAATGTAAAGGAAATGATTATGTCATCAAGAGCTTTCCAAAATTGGCTGCTAAAGAGGCAAGGAAGAAAGAGGTTGGAATTATTGCAGAGGCATCTACACCCAAAATAGAGTCTGCTAATCTTGTGTAGAATGAAGAATGGGCATTTACCACTGTTTGTAGTTATGACACATCTTCTCATGAACAGTGTATGTCCATAGTAGACTCAAATGTTTGATACTTTGATATTGGGGCAACCAAACATATTACCTCCCAGTGTAGTTTCATCACTTCACTTGAGCCCCTATAGGGAATACTGTCACATGTGCCAACAACTCCTCCTGTCCTGTTATGGGAGTTTGTAAGATCATTCTAACTATTGTTGATGGTAGTTCTTTTACATTGTCGAATGCTTTATTTGTGCCAAGGATCAAGAAGAATCTGTTATGAGTTTCAGCTTTCGCCAAGATTGGCTTAGTTGTGAAATTTGTTGACGACAGATGTACAATTCATGATCTGTCAAATGGTGATGTCATGATTGATTCTGGCATTTTATGTCGTGGGCTATATAAGCTCATTGTTGAGATATCAAGCTCAACATGTGATGATCCAAGGTGACACGTATCATTTTTCATTTCTCTGACATGTATAGTGGTCATGCTAGTATATGGCAGGGACACTTCATTGAGCTTTATTAGATGTATTTGGAGGATTTGCGGAGCAGCAAGAGTTTGAGGATGGGGAAGAGATTGAGATCCTTCCACCAGTGACTAAGGAGTTTGTGCCAGGCATAGCACCATTCCCTGAAAGATTAAGGGCTCCGAAGTGTAGAAAGGAAAGACAAAGTTCGGAGGAAGCGGACATCGTAAAGCTGCTCGCTGACACGGAAGTCACGTTAGACATTGGCACACTGCTAAAATGTTCACCTGTTTATAGGAAACAATTCTACAACGAATATATTAAGAAGCCGAGGAAAGCTCGAGATAAAAAGAGACAAGATAAAGATGTCCAAGGGATCATTCAAAGCATTACGACGCAAATTGATTCAAACGCTCCAGCTGTGACAGTCGAGATTAAAGGGTATGCAGTCCCTGGTGCTCAGTTAGATAGTGGAGCCGCAGTCAACCTCATGACTGAGTTCATGATGAAAGCTTTGGGCCTCAACCACATGGAAGAAACGCCGATGTCCTTGAGAATGGCAGATCAAACACAAGTGAAGCCTGTAGGTCTTTTAAAGAATGTAAGCACAGTTGTGGGCGGTCTAGAGTTTAAAGTTGATTATCTGATAGTAAGACCAAGGACCTCAGAGGCTACCTTCTCGATCTTACTTGGACGGCCATGGCTGGTGCAAGCCGAATGTGTGCACGATTGGTGCACAGGATTTATCACAATTGGACCGAAGGCTGATCGAATACAACTTCAAGTGTCCCCAAACTTGACCTGCAAGAAATTGACAACGGCTGAGGAGAGGGAGCAAAAAGCAAAGGAAAAAGTTAGACAAGAAATGGTGCGCGTAAGATTTGCCTTGCGCACGGAGACTTCCAAGGACCTTTTACAGGATGGATTTAATCTGCAATTGGCCAACCTCCAACATGCGAAAGTGGGCGAGTACATAGATCCTCTATGTTACAAGGATGATTCAGACCAGGAGTTGCTGGGATGGTTGACACATACAAGTGAATTTGAGTGCTACATGTTGAGTATAGACGCAAAGGAAAACAAAGCTACCCAATCCCTGGAGAAGGGAACTTCAAGAGAAGAGTTGAAACTGGAGCTAGCTTCGACAATGGAAGTGCAACAGTTGAGAGAAAGGGTTAGAATGCTAGAAGAAGAGCTTCTAAGGAGAAGTCGACAATCAGACAGAGAAGCGGAAAGTAAAACTAAAGTGCGGGAAGCCATTGCAAAAGCCGAACTTAAGAAATTGGGTGCGGTTGAAGAAGAACAAAACAATGATTTATTGGCCAACCATGCACGCGTGATTGGAGAGCACGTTCCAATCACAGTCTCATCAAGGAATAAAGAATATTCGTGAGAAACTCAGGTGGAAAAATGGGAAGTTTTTCCATAAAAGTTCTTGAGCGTGGGGTCAGAGCTACCGGATGGAGTACGAGATTGCATTGAATTGGCACTCAAAAATTTCAGCAAGGCCTTTGCATGGTCATATAGTGATCTGAGAGGAATTGATCCCTGAATCTGCCAACATTATATAGATTTGGAAGAAGGCACCCGACCAATATGTCAACGACTTAGGCAGACAAATCCAGTCTACTCGAAATTGATCAAGCTGGAATTGACTAAGTTATTGGAAGCAAGATTCATATATCCCATCGCATCTAGCGAGTGGGTATCACCAATTGTAGTTGTTCCGAAGAAAAATAAGAAAATCCGTATTTGCATAGATTATCGTAAGTTGAACGAGCGCACAAAAAAGGATCACTTCCCCTTGCCATTCACTGATCAAATCTTGGACAGAGTGGCTGGCCATAAATTGTACTCATTTTTGGATGGTTTCAGTGGGTACAACCAGATCCAAATCCATGAAGAAGATCAATCAAAAACTACTTTCACCACAGAATGGGGTACATACGCATATCGTGTGATGCCATTTGGATTATGCAATGCACCGGCCACATTCCAGAGAGCAATGATAGCTGCATATCAAGACTATTTGCAGGATTGGATGGAGATATTCCTCGATGATTTTGCAATCAGAGGCAATGATGAAAACATGATGGACAGGATCGAAGCTATTTTAAGAAGAAGCATTGAAAAAGGCATCGCATTAAATCCTGAAAAGTGTACATTTGGAGTACGAAGAGGATTGCTTCTGGGACATGTTATTTCCGAAAAAGGGATCGCGGTTGACGAGGATAAAGTGGAAAAAATTGGACAACTTCCACCTCCGCAAAACTTGCGGCAACTCAGAGGATTCTTGGGGCATGCTAATTATTATCGACGATTTATATTAAATTTTGCATCCTTAGCGGCACCACTGACGAATCTTTTGAGGAAGGACCAACAATACCAATGGACTGGAGAGTGTCAAGTTGCATTCAACTTGATAAAAAATAAATTGATAAATGCACCGATTTTGGTAGCACCCGACTGGACGAAAGAATTCCATGTGCATACCGACACGTCTCATACTGCGGTTGGAGCAGTGCTATGCCAAGCCGATGAAAAGAAGTTGGATCACCCTATTTATTACGCAAGTCGCAATTTGAATAGCACTGAGAGGAACTACACGACTACAGAGAAGGAATGCCTCTCGATGATCTTTGCGGTGAACAAGTATCGGCATTACCTGATGGGAAAACATTTCACGTTTTATGTGGATCATGAAGCCCTCAAGTATATCATTAATAAACCCGAGCTATCAGGGTGATTGATGAGGTGGATGCTACTCCTCCAAGAATTTCAGTTCACAGTGGTAACCAAACCAGGCAATGCGCATATATTGGCTGACCATTTATCTCGAATTGTTAATGAGGAGCCAATCTCTGGTGTGCCCGACGATGCTCCTGATGGGCATCTATTCCAGGTTGATGCTAAAGTACCTTGGTATGCCAACTTGGTGAATTTATTGTGCACCACTAAATATTCGACAGGAGCAAGCAAGAGAGAGAAGCAAAAACTGTTAGCATTGGCGAAGCACCATAGCATCATTGGGGGGCAACTCTATCGATATTTTATTCATGAGAGCATTTATCGGAGATGTCTCAAGGAAGAAGAAACAACCCTAGTGTTGAGGGCTTTGCATGATGAACCTTGCGGTGGGCATTTTGCTGGTGAACTGACGGCAAGAAAGATTTTATTGGCTGGGTATTGGTGGCCAACGTTGTTTAAAGATTCTCACACATACTGCAAGAAATGCGACAGATGCCAAAGAATGGGAAAACCAACATTAGCACATGCTGCTCCTCTTACGCCGGTGTTGGCTCTTAAGCCGTTTGAGAAATGGGGAATTGATTTTGTGGGGCCTATTGATCCTCCCTCACGACGAAGATCCAATAGGTATATCTTGGTCTGTACAGACTATGTTACCAAGTGGGTAGAAGCCAAAGCTTTGAAGACTGATCGAGCTGTTGATGTTGCTAAATTTTTGTACGAACAAATCATCACCCGATTCGGATGCCCGTTGGAAATAGTAAGTGATAGAGGAACCCATTTTTTCAACGAACTGATGGAAGAATTAATGGAATTATATAAGATCAAACATAGAAAAAGCACTCCATATTACCCGAGGGCAAATGGAGAAGTGGAGGTCACCAACAAGGTCCTTGAACAGATTCTGACAAAGACAGTAGCTGTGCATAGGCGAGACTGGGATGAGAGACTTTTGGAAGCTTTATGGGCGTATAGAACATCCTACCGAGTGACAACTAAGAGCACTCCGTTCTCCCTAGTATATGGCGAGGAAGCCATCTTTCACATCGAAAAAGAAGTTCCAACATTAAGAGTGGCCATCGAAGCCAGGTTGGGCGAGGAAGAGTCATTAAAGTAGAGGTACATACAACTGGTCAAGCTAGAAGAAAAGAGACTCATTGCACAGCAAAGTCTGGAAGCTATTCAGAGAAGAAGTAAGGAGAGGCATGATAAGAATCTCAAGACCTATGCGATTCAAGAAGGGGATCTGGTACTAGTTTATGATAGTAAATATTATAAATTCCCGGGAAGTTACAGACAAGATGGGCAGGACCGTTTAAGGTAGTGGAACTCAATTCCAATGGTTCCATGCAAATTCAAGATTTAGGAGAAGAATGTGCTCCCGTGAAGGTTAACGCGCTTCGAGTTAAACCATATTTCAAGTAACATTAGGACGGGAGAAGCCAGACGAGATCCAACGAAAGGACGTAGTAGACTCCTTGTACATACATGTATAGTTATATATATATATATATACGCGCATATGTTAGTTATGATTTTTGTTATCATAAATATTATCCTATGCTAGCTCAAGAATTTTGGACCTTTAATATTTTTTGTGTTATGCAGAGACAGTTAGGAGCTAAGTAACAAAATGGCAGATCAAATAACACAACTCTACTTGTACGAGCTAAGGATATATTTCTCGGACCAAACATTCGCCCGCATGGACATAGATGTCGACGACTTTGAGACGGAATATGATGTTGAGGAAGCGCATTGGCTGGTATGCTTTATAAACCAGGGTTTGGGTGTTGCATTTTACATTGAGTGTTTTGAGGAATACCTGACTCGACATGTAGGATGGGCGGGAGATCGATATTACTATTTCGATCCTTCTAGGGAAATGCCTAATGAGGAAAACGATATCACTTGGGCTTGGGCAGATGTGTTAACGATAGGAAGTGATGACGGAGCTCCTGAAGCTGAGTCTGACTCGCCCTAGGGAAGTTGTCGGGATGCGAGTACGATGTGAGACTACATGAGACATCCCGGAGACTCACATTCTAGGACACCTAAGGATAGGTATACGAGGGACTAAGGCATAGCCGGCTATAGTTACCTAGTGAAAAGTCAACTCGATGAATACATATGTAGTGTCTGTAATTGAGAGAATGGAGTGAAGAGGTGGTTGATCTATCAAAGGCTAGAGTGTATATGTTTGCATGCATGTGTGGGAAAAGTGGGAAAGTCCCTTTCTTCCTCTCCCTAATTCTCAGGACTTGGGTGAATTAATTAACTAGGAAAAAAAAAACGAAGAGAAAGAAAAGAAAAAGAATGTGTGTTGTTGTGATCGTACCAATGCGCTATGGTGGGCTAGTAGGTGGGTGGATTTATCTTAGCCGGGTGGTTAGGACCACGAGCCGCAGCTAGTTTCGCCATAGGCTTGGGATGTATATGTTTATGACTTAGCTATGCGCCATAACGGGTTGGTAGGTAGGTGGAGCCATCGTGGCTGGGTAGTCACGACCATGAGCCGTATCCAGCTTCGTTATGGGCTAGCTGATATATGTTATGTGTTATCATTTTGTGTTTGTGTGTTGTGCGCTACATTGCATTGGTAGATGGGTGGAATCAACCTGATCGGGTGGTCAGGCCCACGAATCGCATCCAATGTCAACGTAGGCCAACGTGTGATTAAAATAAAATTTACCTATGAAGTTATTCCCCACTCCTGAGGGGGAGAGAGAGAGAGGAGAGGGCGATGATCGCCTGGAAGGGAACGTTATTTGCTTGTGTGATTGGTATGTGATGGCTTATGACAGATCAGCTCACTTTGAATCAACATTCTTGAAGGCACGGAGACTCTATTATGTACTTATGGATGAGGCTCTAGCGAGGTAATGCAACGGGGTTGCTTTATAACTTGTGTGCTTTATCAGAAGGTTTTCCAGTATGTGGGGCACTCCAGGTTTTTTATGTAGGTCTTGACTTGTACTCGAATCTCGATGGTTTTTGTGGGACAACAATGGGGATTCTTCGAGAGTGTCTGTTCATAGAATATGTGTACATAGTGAATAGTAGGTCAATAAAAAGGGGTATGCATTTTGGGTATGTTGCATCTCCTGTCGAATTCATTTCAGTTGTTGTTTATTTCGGTCTTTTTGTTTCTGTTTTCTTTCGTAATGACAAATGTGTAAGACATGGAAAGGTATGCATGTGTTATTTTGGTTGAGACTGTTTTCATACTGAAATGCATGAGCAATTTGATGTATGTAGAATTGGAGTTGCATATATGTGCATGTTCTTGGATCATCTGGAAGTGACTGATTTGTATGTATTCATGAGTGATTTTTTTAGCACTAATAGCTTCAATGAGTGCAGGTCCACTTGGAATAATGGCTCGATGGAAAGGTATGCAAGCTTGTTATACACTGATACTTTCATGGCTGTTTTGATTAGATTGCAGCGAGAATGGCTCGTCGAGGACGACTTCGCAAATAATAAGAGGGGAGTATGTTAGCTCAAGAAATGGTTGGTTTGTATGCACTAATATGTTTGTATTTGGCAGGGGAATTTATTTGATTGCAGGTATCTGAAGAATTGATCAAATAATTGACGAGAGGAATACAACATGGGAGTGCTAAGACATACAACACGGATTCCCTCAAACTTTTGCCGTGGGGAGCTTCTACCATTTTTGAGTAGACAAAGGCTACACTTGCGGTTCTTGAATGATCGATCCACTCATTTGATAAAGATGTTTTGATCGCTCCTCGGTTTTTTCACCAGAGCAATTACAAGCATGGGAGCTAACAAATTCAATTAGATATCTACGAATTTAATTTGGTAGATGCAATAGGCCAAAAGTTGTTTCACTCCGTTTCCTTTGCAGGTCTGACAAAAGAGTCTCTAGTAGCAATAGAGGAGGATCATCCAAAAAAGGGGGAAAAAAGGCGACAACTCCTTTTGTTTTTCCGTTTTCGTTTGTCCTCGAGCGGGTTGTTTTTTTGTGTGCAGGTGTGGACCACGAAGAACGGAGGTACAAAGGGAAAGGAGCTTGTCAAGGAGGGCGAAGACCTCGTAAAAGAGGGAGAGGAAGAATCGATTGTAAAAAGTGTGTGTAGAGGGTATCCAGGAATCCTCTCTATTATTCATGCTGTAGCTTCATTCGAAAAAAGAGGAGGGGCAAAAGACGTCTACAGCGGAAGAGAAGGTCTTCTTCTTGTGTCTGGGTCTGCACCAGTGAAAAGAAGGGGGGGGGGACATTACTCTCTGTTGGTCCCTGAAGGGAACACATGCGCAATGAAAAAGAAAGACAGTAGACAACTGGAAGGGACTTCGAGTCCTGAAGCTAAGGGAAGCTCACGCGGTGTAGCCATATGGGAAGTATATACTCCACTTAGAATGGAGGAGAAAAGGAGCAGGTAAATTTCGAGCATCAAGAGCGCTTCTCATATGTGTATTTAGATGGCATAAGGTTTCGCCATGGAAAAGTGACAGCAACGTAATAGCTCTGATTTTTGTTGCCAGAAAATGGGGCTATTTGGTGTGGAGAGGAAAAAGAGAAGATTAAAGCTACAGGAGTTTTTTTGGTGTGTATCTGAAGTTGCTCAGGGAAAAGCATGGGATTTTGGCCTCAACTGGTAAACAAGAAAGCGACAGAGCGGAAGTTTGAGAAATATATACTTATGTTGTTCTCTCCAAATCAGGTGCTCTTCGGCCCTCAATTCCCACGATTGAGTAAAAGTATGTATATAATTGTGTGTTGCTGAAAATCATTCAAAGATGGAATCGTTTGAGGAGGAAAAAGGACTTGGCTGATCTGGTCATCAGAATTGGAAAGGGGGATCACCTATGAAGCAGTAAAAAATTGTGAAAGGAGTCATTTAATGAATGGAAGAGAATTCGCAATTTTCATGGACTATTGTCAGAGAGCATCAAAAGTTCATTGCAGGATAGCACGCTAATTTGCAGGAATGATTTCAGAGATTTTCAATTTCCTACGCTTTATCAGATGATGACAGGAGCTGTTAAAGGTGTGTCGCTCTCCCTACACCAAGGTTTAATTGAAATACCTCTTAATGAGATGCTTATATTTTTTGGATATGCAGTCAAAACCTTTGGTAGGATAATTTTTAACACCTACTGCTTATCTGCTAGTCTCTGAAAAGAAATGAATCTCAGATGTTTGCTCAGTATCAGTCGTCTCCGATCATACATTCTTTTCTAATTGTTTTGTTGAAATTTTTCTGACTTGATGTTTGGGATAAATTTACCTGCTTAGTTTTGTTACGCATTAATAATGAGTTGCTATCGCAGAAGCATCAGCTTCATTGCATAATTGCATGGTGCAGAGACTCTGATTTTCAGGAGTGCAGAACAAATATGGAAATTAGAGATAAATCTGGAAGTGCCATAACGCAAAGCATGACACTCACAGGGAAATTAGAATGATTCTGGAAGTGTATGGTATTGCTGCATTCCGTTGCGTGACACCTACAGAGAAGTTGAATACAGTGGATCTACTGTGGGGTACTTCGTTTATGGTGTATACTACTGTCAAATTTACTGGATCAATGCCCCAAGGTTTCTTCATGTTTGTGATGCCTTTGAGAACGTTACCATTTTTTCAGAGAACATTGTAATCCTGTTTCGTTTCTATTGTTCAAATGCTCTTCCTTTATCACATTTTCTACCTTTGTTTACAAAATGACAAGTATGTTACATTACCTTTTTTATAGAGAACATTGTAATCATGTTTTTTTTTATTGTTCGAAAAAAAAACACTTTAAATTTGGCAATTTGATAATTCATCGATCATGCCTGGTTTTGGAAATTCATCTGTGTTTGCAATTCACCGCTTTTGAGTTGATGGTAGGAACATCATGCCTTCATTCCATGGGTTGGGATCTTGAACTTGCATAAAGTAAGTTGGTTTCGGAGACAAGTAGAACCTTACTTATCAATCCTTGTATCTACAACCCTCGTCAGAAAGGCCTAGGTCTGGGACATATCATGAATGTATTATTAGCCAGGAAGGGTTGTATTATGTCTAGCCTCACCAACAAAATTTTCTGTTTAAGTTCTTTAATATTCAGTCCTTTCCTTTGAATACAATTCAAGGGGAAGATTCGAGTTGGTCTAATTTTGCTTTCCCATCCAAATATTAGACAATTTACAGTATTTAATAAGAGTGGTGAGATGGGCATCCGACATGGGCCATAATCGTTGTGATGTGCAAAGTGCATAATTGACTTTGGACTAAGACTTTCTGAGTTTGAGAGTGCATTAATTCTGAAGCAAAGATTCATGCCATCCTATAGTTCTCACTTATAAGGCTATCGGTTATTATCTTTTCTTACACACACCCTTCGTATTCCTATAATTAAATTTGTGCGTCTCTGGAGCCATAATACAATAGCTGTGTGTATGTGTGTGCTTGTGCGAGTGTGTGTGTGCATAGGAGAGGGAAAGTGAGAAGAAGTGTGACCGAGTGCATGTGTGTGTAAGAGAGAGGGAGAAAGAGAGACCAAACGGAGCAAGAAGGGTGAATAAGGAGAGATTGAGATCGTGAAGCTCAACCACCTAAGCTGGATTTTTGTTAGCATAGCTCTTCAGATTCCTATGCCTCTTCCTCTCCCACAATCATATTGAAGTGCAATTGGGAACTTGGAGCAACATAACTTGACAAATTTCAGGGAGTTTGGGTAAGATATAGACATCTATCCGCACCTTTCCCTTGGGCTTTGAGGCTAAACAATAACCACCCTTGAAAATCTATATAAGGAGGGCTTGGCCACATACATCCTCAGTCTTGCCAATGCTAGTCTTGGGAGCTCAAGGAGTCATGATCACCAAGTAAGTAGTTTCGAAGTTCTAGTTCCAATTCTTGTCTTGCTTCCCTTGTTCTAGTCCTTATTAGTCTAGTTCTTGGACATCCAGCTTTATCCTTTTGTAATCTCATAGTACGAGATCTTTTCTAGTTAATTCTTGTATCTAGTTCATCTCTCTAAAGGGAATTCTTGTAATCGATATATCTTGTTTCATACCTACAATCCCGAGTTGTGGGATCTCCTATGTCATCTCTAGTCCAATTATTCATACCTATTAGTCCCACGTTGTGGAACATCTTGTATCAATTACATATTCTTGTATTATTTTTTGTACATGGGTATTCTTATAATCAGAAGTAAATTTTTGAAATATTGCCTAGTCTAGTTAGAGAGCACAATCTAGTGCTCCCCTGACAAGTAATACATTCATTATTGTGTGTTGTGCTCCAAGCTTCTTCTTCTTCCTTGTGTTGTTTGTGTTCTTTCACATACCTCAAACTCCAAAAATTGGTATCAATGTAGGTCATCGCTTCATCTAGGGCATCATCGATACCCCTCCAATCATAGTCTCAGAATCGCACAAAAATTGGTGAGCATACTCAGGGCCTCCGAATGCATTCTCATAGTGCATGTGTAGGCAATTTCATCTTTTTGTGCCAAACGTATATATAGGTTTTGGTTTGCCAATATAAGCGCCTTGAAGTCTGCTGCATGTTTAGTAGAACTCAATAGGGTAGTTTTGTTTAACTTTTTGAGATACAATCATTTTTTTGCATCAAGGTATTTTGGTCAGTGGCCATGGTTGAAACTAGTGATGTATTCCATATGTGGGATGTTGAAGATAAATTGGATGGTACCAATTATCCATTATGGGATTATTTGATGCGTCATGTATTGGCTGCAAAAGGACTTTGGAATATTATACAGGGTGTTGAAAAATATCCTACTACAACTACAAATACAATTATTAAAGGTGATGCAGATGGCACTGAAGATGGTGACCTTTAGGTTCCTATTCATTCTTTGGTTCGTGCTACACCTATTGCAAAGCAACTTCATTGGGATGGCAAAGATGCTCAAGCACATGCATTGATAGACTTGTCTGTCAAATGTGCCATTATTCCTCACATTCACTCCTGCAAAACAACAAAGGATGCTCGGGATACACTTACCACTTTATACCAGGCAAGGAATGAGGCTCTTGTTGCTTACCTCCAAAAAAAATTGGAGAGTGAGCACATGAATGAAGAAAATTCCAAGGATAATTCTTTGAAAAAGATCAAAGATTTGAAGGAGCAACTAATTTTTGCTGATGAAGTCTTTCCTGACAGTTCACGTGCACACAATTCTGAATGGACTTCCAAATTCATATCAAAGTTTTACCTCTACTCTTCGATTGATGAAAGGCAATCCAAATGCCTTAGCATTTGAGGAGTTAGTCTCTGTTCTGTTGCAAGATAGGCAAAACAGGTCCATTATGCATGTTGTAGATCAAGCTTTCTTGGCTAGTCAAAAGGGCAAAGGTAAATGGAGCTCATCTACTAGTAAGCAGAAATTTTCTAATTTTGCACAATCAAAGAAGGATGACATAGACAATAAGAAAACAAAAAAGCATAATTTTTTTTGCAAATACTGTAAAGGAAATTATCATGTCATACAGAATTGTCCAAAACAGGTTGCAAAAGGGGCAAAGAAAAAGGAGGCTAGAGTGGTTGTTGTAGAAGCTTCTACACCGAATGAGAGTCTGCAAATCTTGTGCAAAATGAAGAATGGGTGTTTACTACTATTTCCAGTTATGACCCATCTTCTCAGGGACAATGTATGTCTGTAGTAGATTCGGATGTTTGGCACATTGATAGTGGGGCAACCAAACATATTACCTTGTAGTGCACGTTCTTCACTTCACTTGAGCTTGTTCTTATAGGAATACTATAACATATGCCAAAAAATCCTATTATCCTATCATAGGAGTCTGACTACTGCTGATGGTATTAAAAAATAATGAACCACACACTGAGAATGATGTTTAACAAGTGATGATATCATCCCGATTTTCACAGGCTACTACAATAATGAGACCAATGAGCAGAAAAATGAACATAACTCAAGGTTTAAGAATCCAATGATTATGAAAATTTTTGTCTTATACTAGATAGTATGTTGAATCCAAAAAGCTTTAAATCATTGAATTTGGGTAAGTACACATTGAGAAACAGCTCTGACAAGATGAGTAAAAAAGTCGGGTACCTGACAGAGAAGTGAAAATGAACAGACAGGGTTGACTTCAACTGAACATAACTGAAGATTGAAACACCCAAATGAAATGAAAATTAGTAAGAATATAATATATTTATAGCTATATTTACCAAGTTAAATCACTAAAAATGATCCACTAAGCTCAGAGAAACCATCTCTGCAATCTGACTAAGAAAATTGAGAGATATGGTAGTGAGTAGTACACTTCACAAGAACATGGAAATATGAACTCAAATGATCATGAAAATGAAAGTATATTGATTTTAAAACACAATGGACTTATTGATACATATGTGTTCCTTGAAACCACACCTTGATATGGCATAAAGCTCAGCTCTTCGAGGTTTTCTCTGAGGTCTCTCTAACCACGACTAAAGCTGCCATCTATTTATAGTTGAGCTTGGAAGGCTAACTTCCCTCAATCACTCTCCAATCAATTAGTGATTGATTTGATTCTCTATCTACCACAAATCACGAATTCATGGCTCCTCTTTCCCTTTTTGATCAAGTGGACTCAACCACTTAAGATTCTTTCACTTTTACATTAAGTAAAGTCTTCAAAAGTTACAAGAGGTAGTTCACAAGTGAACTTTACATTGTCTTCATTTTAAGGCTTCTTCTTTGAATTTGTGGGACTCAAGCCAATACTTAGGCTTGTCATAGACTTGCTCCAACAGCTCCCCCTCAAGCCAAGTATGCTTGAGGTCTTCAATCTTCCAAGATTACCTGCAAACCTATCATAGCCTTGAATTTGCAAAGCTTTGTACCATCCAATGCTTTGGTTAGAATATATGCACATTGTTGATGAGTGGACACATATGATATTTGAATCTCTTTGCTTAGAACCTTCTCTCATACATAGTGATAATGAACTTCAATATGTTTAGTCCTTGCATGAAAAATAGGATTAGCAGCCAAATGAATAGAACTCATTTTGTCACCAAAAATAGTTGGAGTTCCAAACTCCAATCCAAGATCTGTGAATAATGTCTTCATCCACATAGCTTCTTGAGTAGCTATGGCAAGACCTCTATACTCAGCCTCTGTGGAAGAAAGAGAAACTATAGGTTGCTTCTTGGATGACCATGAAATAAGCTTTGAGCCTACAAAAGTAAGATATCCTAAAGTGCTCCTTCTATCTTCCTTGGAACTAGCCCAATCTACATCAGAAAATAGCTTCAAACCTAAATCAGATACATAGGGATAATAAAGTCCTTCATTTATGGTTCCTTTGAGATACTTGAGAATCCTTTTGGCAGCATCCATGTGTGGTTTCCTTGGTGTGTGCATAAATTGACTTAGCACACTCACACTGTAACATATATCTACTCTTGTCAATGTGGCATAGTTGAGACTACCCTCTAGACTTTGATATGATGTGATGTCCTCTATGAGTTCACCTTCATGTGAGCTCAATTTGTGATTGACCTCCATTGGAGTACCTGCAATCTTACAATGTTGCATCTTGAATTTTGCCAACATGTCCTTAATGTACTTTCTTTGAGTGAGAAAGAAACCATGATCTTTGTAGACAAGTTCCAAACCTAAGAAGTAGGTAAGTGAACCCAAATAACTTATCTTGAACTCTTCTCTCATATGATCTTTGATCTTCTTCATACCATCTGCATCATTTCCTGTCAATATAATATCATCTACATATACACATAGGTAGATGATCTTAGAATTACTCTTTTTAATAAAGAGTGAAGGATCTTCCTTGCTTGGTTGAAAGCCTTTGTCCTGCAAGAATGAAACAAGCCTGAAATTCCAAGCTCTTGGAGCTTGCTTGAGACCATACAATGCTTTGTTAAGTTTACACACATAATCAGGATAAACTTGATTCTCAAACCCAAGTGGTTGTGCCATATATACCTCTTCTGTTATCCAACCATTCAAGAATGCATTCTTTACATCTAGTTGAAGTATCTTCCAATTCTTGGAAGAGGCAATACTAAGAAAAACCCTAATAGTAGGCATCTTTGCCACATGAGAGAAGGTCTCCTCATAATCAATTCCCTGAGTTTGTGCAAAGCCTTTTGCTACAAGCCTTGCCTTATACCTGTTAATGGAACCATCAGAATTCTTCTTGAGTTTATAGACCCATCTTGAGCCTATTACCTTCATGGATGAAGTCTTGGGCACCAAATCCCAAGTGTTGTTTTCCTCAGGTGCTTCAATCTCTTCCTTCATTGCATGCTTCCATTCTGATTTTGCTTTGGCCTCTTCAAAAGATGATGGCTCCTCTTGATTTATGTACTATGCTATGTAAATAGAATGTTTAGTTACTAATGAGGTGTCAAACCCATACCTTTCTGGTTTTTTTCTTTCCCTTATAGATCTTCTTAAGCCATGTTGTGATGATTCTGCCTCATGTCCAAGTTCCTGCAATTTTGCTTTACCTTTAGACTTCCATGCTTTGATTTTTTCCATCTGAGTTTCTTCATCATCTTCTGAAGTATCTTGTTCTTCAATCTTTGGTTGATGTTCTTTGCCAAGCTTTGGGAAATCTTCTTCAAGGTCATATGGCAATTTGACCTTCCTGCATGAATCTTCATACCATGAATTGTTCTCATCAAAAACTACATCTCTGCTTACCAAGAATCCTTTGTTGATAGGGTTGTATAACCTGTAACCCTTTTGATTGTTGTCATATCCAATAAATACACACCTTTTTGCCTTTGGATCCATCTTGCCTCTAACCTGTGAAGCAACATGAGCAAAAACAATACATCCAAAAATTTTACAATGATCTAAGCTTGGTCTTCTTCCATTCCAAGCTTCATATGGATTCATCCCACCAAGGGATTTTGAAGGCAACTTGTTAATCAAGTAAGTGGTTGTAGATACAGCCTCAACCCATAAGTAATTAGGTAAATGCTTTTCATTCAACATAGACCTTGCAGCTTCAACAATTGTCTTATTCCTCCTTTCTACCACTCCATTTTGCTCAGGAGTGTACCTTGTAGTTACCTCTCTTTTGATTCCTCTTTCTTGAAGAAAAGAATCAAACTCACGGGAGAAGTATTCTCCCCCTCCATCTGACCTTAGCCTTTTTAGTGATTTACCTATTTGATTCTCCACAAGATCCAAATATATTTTGAAACATGAAAAAACTTCATCTTTGTGTTTCATAAAGAATAGGATAGTCCATCTGCTGCAATCATCAATAAAGGAGACATAATACCTTGATCCGGATATTGAAGCTTCCTTGCTAGGTCCCCATACATCTGTATGAACCAAGTCCAAGAGATATCCATGCATATAACCTTTCTTCATGAATGGTAACCTGTGAGACTTTCCAAATTGACATGCACTACACTTATAAATCATATGTTGTTTTGACAAGTTAGGGAGTCCAAGTACACTTTGGTCCCTACAAATTTGCTTTAATGACCTTTCACCAAAATGTGCTAACCTTTTGTGCCATACTTCCAATTCTGTGAGTGTCTGACTACCATAATTAAAGAGAGCAATGTTTCTAGTGCCTCATGCTTATTCCTTGGATCTTCTAAATCTGATAGGAGTGCCACATTTCCTGCCACATGATTTGAACAACCTGAATCTATGTAGAAAACATGCTCATCAGATTTACCTTGTGGCATAGCCATGTTCATGATCAATAATGAATCCTCTTTGTTTGATTCTTTTGTGTAGTTATTGAAGTCTCTCCTTCCTTTGTAGCCTCCTTGATAGTTTGAATGATTGTAGTTGTTGTAGTTGCCATGATAATTGTTGAACCTTCCTCTTGAGTAGCCATAAATTCCTCTATTGTATCCTCTACCTCTTTGATTCTTGGGATTCCTAAAGCAATTTTCAGTTGTATAATTAGTTAATCCACAAATAGAACATGAGTTGGAGCCTTGGGATCTCCCCTTGCCTTGTCTACCTCCTCTTCCTCTACCTCTACCATGTCTTCCTCTACCTTCATAGTTAACTTGATATGTTCCTGCTTCATCATCCACTTTCTTTGACTTTCCTTTGTTTTCTTTGGACTTGCTTTTATCATTATATAAGGCTGAAGATTGATTACCTTTAGAGTTGTCTCCATTTTTTATAAGCTTTGCCTCTTGAGTAAGTAGTTGTCCAATGAGTGTATTGAAATCAAGTACATGCATGTCCATGTACAAATCCATAGTTGTGGTGAATGCTTCCCACTTGTCATTTGCCTTCAAGCCATTGATGACCTGCCTTACAATTTGCTCTTCATCTATTACCTCTCCAATGCTTCCCAACTGATCTGCTATGTCCTTGAGCTTTGTGACAAAATCAGTCACATTTTGTTTGCGAGCTTTCTTGAGAGTTGTGAAATCCAGCCATAGTTGATGCTTCCTAGCTTTGGTACTTGAAGAGAAGAAGGCGTCAAGTGCATCCTTCCTGAGATGTCTTACAACTTCTAATGTGAGGCAACAAAAAATCTGAGATAGAGTTGAGGAGCTAAGACCTTGCAAGTGCATCCTTGGAGCACCATGTGCTCAATCTTTCTTGCTCTTCTTGTGTTGGTTGACTTTTGTTCCTGAAACTTGGCATAACTTCATCTCCAACCACATAACCATATAAAATTCTACCTTGGAGATAAGCTTCTATCCTTAATGACCAAGCTGAGTAATTTCCTCTATCCAATTTCTCAATTGATGAAGGAAATCCATATGCCATGGTGTCCAACCTTGCTCTGATACCACTGTGAAGAGATGGATAGGTATGTGGTTGAAGATGAAGAGGTGTTGCAAAATCCTTGATCTACACCATCCAAATGAACTCCAAGAGTATGTGGTGGGACCTTTTAGCTTGCCAATGGATGTATTAGACACCCTATGTACCTTGGAAGACCATTCTCAAAAAGATAGATCAAATTAGATAAGTTGGAGTTAGCTCAGAGGTGAAGAACTTGCTATTTTGGTTCATACACCTGTCCAGTGTTTTGCATAATTCTCTGAGCACAACAGCAATTAGATTAATTCCTTTTGGGGAAGTCTAGTTAACTTAAAGAGCTAACTTTCAAGAATAATCTCATAAAAATTAATGATCCACACACTGAGAATGATGTTTAACAAGTGATGACATCATCCCGATTTTCACGGGCTGCTACAGTAATGAGACCAATGAGCAAAAAAATGAACATAACTCAAGCTTTAAGAATCCAATGATTATGAAAATTTGTATGCTTATACTAGACAGTACGTTGAATCCAACGAGCTTTAAATCATTGAATGTTGGTAATTACACACTGAGAAACAGCTCTGACAAGATGAGTAAAAAAGTCTGGTACCTAACAGAGAAGTGAAAATGAACAGACAGGGTTGACTTCAACTGAACATAACTGAAGATTGAAACACCCAAATGAAATGAAAATTGGTGAGCATACAGTAGATTTATAGAGATAACTTTACCAAGTTAAATCATTGAAAATGATGCACCAAGCTCAGAGAAACCATCTCTGCAATCTGACTAAGAAAACTGAGAGATATGGCAGTGAGTAGTACATTTCACAAGAACATGGAAATATGAACTCAAATGATCATGAAAATGAAAGTATATTGATTTTACAACACAATGGACTTACTGATACATATGTGTGCCTTGAAAACACACCTTGATATGGCATAAAGCTCAGCTCTTCGAGGTCTTCTCTGAGGTCTCTCTAACCACGACTAAAGCTGCCATCTATTTATAGTTGAGCTTGGGAGGCTAACTTCCCTCAATCACTCTCCAATAAATTAGTGATTGATTTGATTCTCTATCTACCACAAATCACAAATTTGTGGCTCCTCTTTCCATTTTTGATCAAGTGGACTCAACCACTTAAGATTCTTTCACTTTTACATTAAGTAAAGTCTTCAAAAGTAACAAGAGGTAGTTCACAAGTGAACTTTACATTGTCTTCATTTTAAGGCTTGTTCTTTGAATTTGTGGGACTCAAGCCAATACTTAGGCTTGTCATAGACTTGCTCCAACACTTGGCACATTCTTATACATGAGTGCCAGCTCCTTGTTCACTGCATCACTCCTAGGGGAGATTTGTTGGTAGTGATGTGTGTGAACACACTAGGACCACCGAGGCACTTTTTTTCCCTCTTTAGGAGGTTTTTTCCCCTAGCTTGTATATACACCTATAACCCTAATGGGTTACTTATCTTTGTGCATTCTCTTGGTAATACATTCAATATAGTGTGTTGTGCTCCAAGCTTCTTCTTCTTCCTTGTGTTGTTTTGTGTGCTTCCGCAAAGCTCAAACTCCAACAAAACATTTTGACCTTTTTATTTTTCATGCTTTGCTCCTTTCTTCTTCCCTTTCCACTTGCTCTTACTTGCATAGTTGGCTTGGGAAGTCTCTTCTTCATCATCTTCCTTTTTCTTGCCTTTGTGCTTCTTGTCTCTCTTATCTGCATAAAGAGCACTTGTAATATTACCTTGATAAGAGTTACCTTCCTTCATATTATTGTTGGCATCTTGTTGAAGATTTGTCCAAGGAATATGTTGAAATATGGGGTTTGTACATCCATGATGAGATGATAAGTTATGGTGAAATATTGCCATTTCTCATCACTTCTAATTCCATTTAGAATTTGCCTCATGATGGCCTCTTTTTAAATCAATTCTTCAATGGATGCTAACTGTCCTACAACCTCCTTGACCTTGGTAGAAAACTTTGTGATAGTTTGTTTAGCTGTCTTCTTCATTTGGTTGAAATCATTCAAAGATGGTTCTTTTTAGCCTTGCTACTAGCTGAGAAAAAGGTCTCAAGTGCATCCCAAGTCTCCTTGTGATGTCTTGCATCCTCTAATATGTGGTAACAGAAAATCAAAGACACAGTTTAGTATGTATGTCCTTGCTTGAGCATCCCTTGCACACCAAAGTGTGTGTCTATTTGTCTCCTCTTGTGTAGGTGCTCCTTTGGATCTTGGAATAGGCATAGATTCATCACCTGCTACAATTCCATAAAGATTTTTACCTTGCAAATAGGCCTCCATTTTTTATTTCCCAAGCAGCATAGTTGTGTCTATCAAGCTTCTCAATCATTGAGGGAAAGCCATCACCCATCTTGATCTTACTCTGATACCACTAAGAGAACTTGGAGAAGCTTTTAGGAGGTAGAAAAGTGACTTCCCAAGTGATGAAGTTTGGTCTAGCCAACCAGCACATGAACGACCCTTGAGCTTTTGCGAGAGTCAAATAGACCTTATAAGCATGTGATAAGTGCAATAAAATTCAATGTATACTTTGGATCATAATGGCTATATTGAGTATGCTAAGGCCCAAATACAGAAAGGAAGTTCAAGCATTCTTAGGGCATACAAGCTATCACAAAAGATTAATCTGAATGTATGCGGATATCGCTAAATGTTTATCACATTTGATGGGCACAACAACCCCATTCCAGTGGACCAAAGCGGAGGAATGAGCCTTTGGGGATCTGAAATTACATTTGAATTAGGCTCCTATACTAATTGCTTCACCTCCTCGAGATGGCAACCATTCAAGCATTGGAGCATTGAATTTGTGAGACCTATTTATTTGCAAGCATGGATAGGGCAAGAAAATTACTTATTTGTTGCTATGGATTATGCAACTAAGTGTGCCTAGGTTCAAGCTACTCAGGTTTGTTCTACATCTACTATTGCTCGATTCTTGTTCAAATTTATTTGAACCAAATTTGGCTGCTCGATAGAAATTACATTAGATCAGGGCACCCATTTTATCAACTCAATAATTCACGATCTCTTTACAAGGTACAAGATACTACACAAAAAGTCTTGCACGTATTACCCACATGTGAATGGCCAAGCATAGAGCACAAACAAGACCTTGATCAGCCTACTGAGGAAGGACGGCTATCTAAGTCCCAAGACTTGGGGAACCACCTATCTAGGCATGGTATGGACATACCATACTACACCAAAGGAAACTACTTAATCTTCATCCTTCCAGTTACTCTATGGGATCATCCATCTCATCCCAATCAACCTCTTAATCGAGCTTGAGAGAGTGTATCAGGGATACGAACATCAACTGTTAACTGACACTGAGACCATAGCCTCCCGACTAATCACCCTAACTTGGCTAGAAGAAGTTCGTGAAGAATACCACTCCATGTTAGAATACGTGCAAGGAAAGAGAAAGGTGAGGCACAATTAAATTATATGGCCCTTTAAGGTTCAAGCGGGGGCATTGGTACTCTTCTATAATCCAGCCAAACATGCACAACAAAAGGGTAAATTTGAACTAGTCTGGGAAGAACCATACAAGGTACTAGTACTCTTGAGTCAAGGCAAAACTCACACAGCCACACTAAAAGATGAACTTTTACCTTTGGTGAATGTATTTAGACTCAAATTGTACCACACCTAAGCGAGAAAACCACCATTTGTACATATTTCAGTTTTGATAAGAAGTAGAAACCCAAAAAAAACTCACTGATCTCCCTCTTCCAACCCTCGCGTCTAGATTAGAATCTCTCTTCACCTATATCTTTTGATCCATAACTTTGTTTTGTTTTCTTAGGGGTGGAGTGAACTTTGGAACTGGGCACTGTACATTAGGTGGATGTCTCAAGTATTAATTTATCACAAAGGTTGTTGATTCCAAACACATTCAGACTGATTTTGTAATTTATGTTGCTTCTGACTATTTGGTGGCCAGAAGGTCCGAGTACGAACGGTGGCATCTACTTCGGAGTATTGGGCATATGGACTCCAAAAGTGAAGCACTAGCCAGTCGAGACTAGTGTCCACGCAAATGTTGTTGCACGCCCATGAATATTCTAATTAAGTATAAGTATTTTGGTGCAAGCATTAAATCCACTGACATTTATGTTGCCAACCAAAGGAATTTGTCTATTACTCCATTCTTAGGGCACAAATCCAAGATCTCAATATAATTCCCGTGTGTGAATAGATAGATTGGGTAGTCAACGTTATCATGATATAGCAAGCTGAAGCAAAGAAGGATCAAGAGAACTAGGACCAATGGACAAACACCCTAGTATACTTAAAGGACTTTCTATAGATAAATCAAGTAGTGGTTGGGGTGTTAATCGTTAAGAGTTAAGAAAAGAGGAACAAGAAGGATAAAAGCGAGGTTTGATGCAAAACATCGAGACAAGTAGACACACCTAGACAGAGAGATATCCTAAGATATACAAGAACCATGGAATACTAGAACAAAGCATTGCACATTAGGGGAGAGAGAGAGGGAGGGAGAGAGAGAGAGAGAGAGAGAGAGATAGAGAGAGAGAGAGAGAGCAATATGCCATTGGCAAGATAGCATCCCACATGAGATACATCGAGGTATATGCTAATTAGAAGTATGGTGCAATAGGATATTCGAGATATGTGAGAAATAGAAGCACACAAGAGGAGCTAGAGGCAGTGGAAAAGTGAAGCTATAGTGATGAGAGAAGACAGGAAGGCAAAGAATTTAGGCATGTTTAGAGGCAAGGTTGTGGAAGGCACATTGGGAAGGTGAAGAACCAAGCGATAGGATAGTTGATGATTTTGGATAGGATTAAAGAAGCTGCCTATAGTGTCAAAAAGGAAGACAACTGTGCAGGTAGTGATTGATGAGTGTTGACTAGGAGGCATGAAAGCTAGCATCTCCAAACTCTAGGAAGTGAAGAATGCTTAGAAGGAGGGATGAAAATTAAAGACACATGTTTCAACATTAGGAAGAAGAAGGCAGCTATCAGATCCAGACTCTCAAAGTGTGGAGGCTATCGTGGTTTGGGCTCTGAGTGGTCTATACATGGGATACTAGTGCAACATCAGGGAACTAGAGGAGGTCGGGAACTGGCGAGGTGGTGAGCCTATGGAAGGGATGGCATCAAAGGCAACCAGTAGGCAATGGGTGAGGGGAGGTTCAGCTGGCTTCCACTTTTGCTTCCCAAGATTCAGTGATGGATTCATCCTTCCTTAATGTCTTGAACTTCTAGATCCAAGAAGTTGAAGGATCTCTAAGGCTAGGAGATGATTCAAACTCTGACATCCCACCCATCTTGGACACATACATCTGTATTAATTTACTACTATCTACTAAAACATCTATATTACTTCATTACTCTATATACATTCTACATCAAAGGGAGTTTTTGTAAGGTGTAAACTCTCTAATTGGAAAAGGTCTTCTTTCTTTGTAAATCTTGTAAAAGGACACTTGGTGGGTGTGTTCTATTTTGTAACTCATAATGCAATAATATAACTTACAGTTGGTTCAATTCTTGGCTACATTTTCTAAGTACATTTGGAGCAAATTTACTATTCTATGCAAGTCGAGTTCTCCGAGAGTGGAATCAAGCACAACACCTCATCCTCGATCCATAGTTTTAAGCAAAGCCCCCAAGCAATGATAAGGTTAGCATGACATAGATTCAAGCAATACATAAGCCTACACAAGCCAAACAAGTTTCCTCGTCTTTAGATGGTCTCTTGAGTGGAAAACTACGATCATATGTGTAGCTAAAAGAGCCAAACACCCTACACTAGTGTGTGAGAATGTGCATAGACATAGAAGGCAACCTAGAAGAGGAGCTAAAGTTGTCAAAGATTTATAAAGGATCCAAATGTTCGGCTAGCACCACTTCAACCCTCATCATAACTTGAGGAATTAGCCAAATTAGTGGCACATAAGGTAGGAGGAAACCTGCAGAATAGGCAGAATCAAAAGGTCACTACTATCAAGCATTGCTATACATGTGGTGGTGATCACATGACACATTCTTTCTCCATGCAAAACCAAAATGCATTAGTTCCAAGCTCATACTACTACACCATAAAGAGCAATTATATGAACCATATGGCATAATATTATCCTTAAAATAAGCAAGTAATTAGACAAAACTATCAACAACCATATAGGTATCAAAATCAATTTCAACACCAGCCCTACCACAAGGCACAATAGAACTACCAACAACAGTGCCAAGCGCAACCTAGGCCACAATCAATGCTCAGTTAGCAACTGCTACCACCAAGCAATGTAATATAAGTTATGCTACATCAAAAGAGAACTCAAATAAGGATTTGGTATCAGTTTCCCCTTTGATAACAAAAATTGATCCAAATGTGGAGGTAATGATTGATGAGTGTTGACTAGGAGGCATGAAAGCTAGCATCTCCAAACTCTAGGAAGTGAAGAATGCTTAGGAGGGATGAAAATTGAAGAAACATGCATCAACATTGGGAAGAAGAAGGCATCTATCGGATCCGGACACTCGAAGTGTGGAGATTATCATGGTTTGGGCCTTAAGTGGTCTATGCATGGGATACTAGTGCAATGCCAAGGAACTAGAGGAGGTCAGGGGCCAGCGAGGTGGTGAGCCTATGGAAGGGATAACATCAAAGGCAACCAGCAAGTGATGGGTGAGGGGAGGTTCAACTAGCTTCCACTTCTGCTTCCCAAGATTCAGTGATGGATTCATCCTTCCTTAGTGTCTTGAACTTCTAGATCCAAGAAGTTGAAGGATCTCTAAAGCTAGGAGGTGATTGAAATTGTGACATCCCACCCATCTTGGGCACATACATCTATATTAATTTACTACTATTTACTAAAACATCTATATTACTTTACTACTTTACTTTGATTAATGTGATAGGCATAGTAGACCCCAAGTGGAACTCCACCCAAGTGGTGTATCATGCATGACTATGCACTACTAAGAGAAGGATTAAACACAATGTAAGTAGACAAAAACTAACCTAGAGCGGACCTAGAAGTAGAAAAAACAAAATTGTGCATGAAGATGGTTGAACTAGCCTAGGCTATGTTTGATGCTAGCCAACTCTCTAACCATAGTAAGCTAGTCAAAATAGAGTTGCACTTCCAAGGGTTATTAGAATGATTGGAGAAAATGGCATCCAAATCAAAGAACTTGGTGCCTCAAAAAGGCTCATTCAATTGAAATTGAAAAAGGAAAATTCTTGCTAGAAGGCTCTTATGTTCCAAACTCAACAGAGTGTTGAATTCCTCCTTCCATTAATAAGTACGCTTAAGAATTCTTAAGACAAATCCAAGAAGAGAAATGGGGTATAGAATAGATGACTCCCCCGTCCATCCAAGAAATAGATGATCTCCAATATCAATTCCCTCAGGAAATCCCCTCTATATATGGAGATCAAGAAGACATTCAATCGAGAGAAAGATTAAATTTTGAATCCAATTCTTTACAAGAATTTTTGCCATTCATAGGTCAATGGGAATTGTTCTTTCGAATGCAAGCTCCCACTACATTAATAAGAAACAAAGATTTATTCATACCTAGAAACAGAGAGGCTATAAAAAAAACTAAAGTATAGTGCCACCTCACTTTAGAAGAGCTCTTAAAAGTAAGTCCAGAATTGTGCTAGAACTTGCTAGTCCCCACTCAAAGGTAGAAGCCAATAGGAAAATCCCGGAGGTCCCATTAGACAAGATAGGAGATATGAATGAAGGAGAAGAAGGAAACACCTATCTTCTTATCACATATCAAGGATATATGACTACGACAATCCTAGATTCAAGAGAAGGAGTTTCCATTACCACCATGTCCTTATGGAAACATTGGAGTAAACTAGATTTGCGACCCACGAGAATGAAAGTGTAGATGTCATACAGACATATAGAGAAAAACACTAGGATTGTTAGAAAGGATCACTCTCACCACTTGTGGTGTAGAGTTTGAACATAGTTCTTTCATATGCGAGTTTCGGAAAAATCAGGCATATGAAATGATTTTAGACAGACCCTTTATGAGACAATTGCAGATAATGCACGATTGGGATACTATTTCTTTGTACTTACAACACCTAGGTGTTAGGGTCGTTATTTTTTTCATTATCTACTAATTGATGCAAATTAATATTTTGCATAATTAGTTTGAATCACTGTAAAAAAGGGATGCAACATCTTCAAAGTGACATACTTAATATAATATAAGTGCAGTGATGAAGAACACAACCAAAGAGCAAGTTGCCACTGGTGGTGCTTCAAGCACATATCATACTAGATTCTGAAACTTGCTTGTTGTATTCTGTTCTACTCTATTCATTCTGGTGTAATTGATGATTAATGCTAAACTTTCTATTAATTATTATCAGTGTATTGATTAACTCTATGATTTAAAGTGTGATTGTATGAAGTTTGGTAGTGGACAATGTCCTTTCAGAGATAGGAAAATGATTATTCAAAAGCAAGGAAAAATTAAGGGCCGTGTTCAAGGAAACCCTCTAGCCAAGAACCCTAGCAACCTGTCCAGTTTATCATCGAAGGAGTGTGTAGTTTTTTTTTTGGTGGAGACATTGATATGTGTGCTAGTAAAGTAGTGGTATAGCAAATACTGGACCAAAGGCTAACTAATAAAGTAGTGGGATAGCAAATACTAGACCAAAGGTTTAAGACTGGTGATCCTACTAGGGACTAACATACACTAAAAGGTGTAGAAGAACTCATGCTTGTATTGTGATCAAGCAAGCATTACCCAAGTATACAGAAGATAAGAAATAGAGAATAGTGAAAACTAGGTGCCCTGCAATCGGTAAAGACCTCAAAGGAATAGACAATTTGATTAAGCACAGATTCCATAACGAAGACCATAGTGGAGCCGAAAATAGTTTTGGTGTCTTCCAAAATTATTATGGCTCAAGAAACATTAATAGATGTTGAATGACGATCCTTTCCAGAAGCATCCAATCACACCTCTAGAGTGTCCGGTGAACAAGCTGAGCCTAGCCTACCTCACAAACATTTTATAATCTCAATAACTTCCACGAAAATTGTTCCACCGAAAACTAGTCAAGCCACAAATCTTCAATCACCGAAAGGGAGAGATAATGGATTCTTTCATAATTTTTGGACTTTAGAAAACCAATCAGTAAACCAAAAGTGAAAGATATTAATCAATGGCATTCATAAGCACCCCTACCAAATCTACTCTACTCCAAGGAAACCTTTACATAATTTCCCCAAATTCAAACAAAACTATTTGTGATGAGTTTTGACTCAGATGAAGTATGTAGTTTCGTGTTGTTTTAAGCTAGTTATGTTGTTATTTTTTGTTCTTTGATTCACTTGTAGAATTGGTGACATCCAATGGTCTCTCTAACAAGCCTCCATGTAACAAGTGGTAACAATTGAAGATGATGAAGAGCAAAGCACATACTTAGGAAACAACCTAAGCATTGAAGAAAAGCAAGGATTGATAGACCTCTTGCAAGAATATAGAGATGATTTTTCTTGGACATATAAGGATCTAAAAGGAGTGGATTTGGACATTTGTTCATATGGCATCCCCATGAAGTTAGAATCCAAGCTCGCAAAACAAAATCCATACACGTATTGATAGAAGCTAGATTGATCTATGAAATTAAGCATACTTAATGGGTATCCCTCATTGTCGTAGTGACCAAGAAAAATGAGAAGCTGCATGTGTGTATTAACATGAAGAAAGTTAAATAGTTATCAATTTCTTATCACATAACATCTATTGGAGTGGGTAGTAGGCAAGGATGTTAATAGCTTCCTTGATGCCGTTTTAGGCTAGAATCAGGTATCCATAGCCCTAGAAGATCAACAAAAGATGGATTTTGCTACCAAATGGGGTATCTTTTCATTTTGTGGGATGCCTTTTGGGCTCATCAATGCACTTGCTAATTTTTAATGACTCATGTACCATGTTTTCAAGAAGTTCTTGTTTAAGAATATAGAAGTCTATGTGGATGACTTGTGTGCAAGGAAAAATCCTAGGTCACATTATGTCAAAGAATGGAATATCAATAGATGAGGATAAAGTGAGAGCCATAACAAAGTTATCAGGACCTAGAATTGTGAAGGTAGTACAAGCATTCATGGGCCATTGTGGATACTATTGACAATTCATACACATATATGTAATCATAGCCAAGCCCTTGTATAGTCTTCTAACAAACTTTGAATGGGATGATGAGTGCAATGAGTCATTTGCAGAGTTAGAACAATGTTTGTATTCAACCCTAATTTTGACAATGCTTAACTGGAACAAGCCACTCCATGTCCATGTTGATGCCTCCAATTTTGTTATTGTTATCGAAAAGGAAACACACCCATCCTAGTTTGTTCCCCCAAAGCTCGCTTCACCAACAATCTCATGCCATTAAGCTACACTCTTGTGGTGCTCGAGAAAGGTGAAAGACTAGGGTTCACATTACCTTGAACATGTTTTGGGCCCTCAAAGCTTCATTCTTTGCTTTCAAAGCCTGTTTTGAAGTATTTTTGGGGTGATTATTAGATCCATTTTAGAGTACTTTCGTGCATAGTTCTCTTTACACAGGTTCAAGAACATCAAGAAGATTGTTTACTGTACTTCTCTCACAACAAATATTCAGCTTTGGTGCTATGTTTTCAACCACACTAGTAGAACTAAAAGTTTCTTGAAAGGTTTCCAGTTGTGGTGGGACCAGTCACCGTAAGTTTATGCAAGTTTTGGAGCCTAAAGAACAAAGTTGATAAAAACTTGTAGGTGTTGTTGGCTAGTTTGTGGGCAAAAAAATCAGCCTTTCAGTGCCATTTTACTGTGTATATAGAGCACATACACACTATGTATGTTTCTATGGATATCACTTATGTATGTCCATGTGGTCATTGATATGGCAATTAGGTTTTTGCATAAGGCCTTTGATGTTGATAAAGAGGGTCGTGGTGAGGTTTTCTTACCTCGGAGACACCCAAATGTTGGAGTCTCTTCAGTGATGCAAGTGGAAGACTTACCTAGCCTCGCCATAGGGGAGGTATGCTAGTTATTCATAGGTGCTCGATAATCTAGTTAGGAGAGGTATGCTATTTATTCATAGCCTTGCCATAGGAGAGGTTTGCTCGCTATTCATAGGTGATGTTCAGTTACAATCACATTAGCTTGAGCTTTCGATTGTTTTTTTTGTTGTGGCTGCACCTACTAGTTGGCTTGATTATATTTGATCACCAACACTCCTCTTTCTTCCTTGTGATTTACCCATAATGGACAATTTGGGCCTATTGAATGATTTGGAGCAGAGCAATATACACATGGCATTATTCTTGTTAGTCTACCTTCTTGATTTTCTTGCTCCCACCATGGAGGTCTTCCCGATCATTATCTTTGAAATCTTTTTCATCCTCTAATTGGAACTTTGCCTTTACCTTTATCTTCAGAACTTAAAGAATCACCTTTATTCTCTGGATTATACCAACATTGAGCCATAATATGGCCTTCCTTATCACAAATTTCACAAAATTTTTTCTCCTTTGATGGAAGCATGCAATACCCATACTTCTTTAATCTAGTGATCAAATCTTCCTCTTTGATGTGTTTACTCTTTGACTTATGTTTTTTATTTACTTTAACCTCATCGACCTCACTATCTGAATCTATATGTCTCGTGTCATGACTTGATTCCGAGTCAGTTTCTGATTGTTCCTATGATTCCAAATTCTCATGTCTTCCATAATTCCCTTTTGCCCTACCAAATCTTTTTTCTACTCTGGCAGCAGTTAACACCAATTCATTGAGTTCGCCTACAATATCTATGCTAGCAATCTCATTTCTCAAACTTCTCCTTAATCCTTTTAGAAAATATCCTTCTAACATCTCATTAGTCTATCTCTCATTACCCTAGAATCTTTCTACCAAGATTCCAAACTTTTCTGCATAATCTTTTACTAACATATTCATTTGCCTAATTGCCCTCAATTTTCTAAGAACATATGTGGGAGTCTTCCCTTTTCTAAATCTTTGTAAGAACAATGTTTTTAGTTCATTATAATCAGCAAAATGTTGAATGCCATACTAGCTTAACCAACTCATGGATTTACCTTCCAATGTCATCGCAAATTGCTGCAATTTCACATCATCACCATACAACACTGCATAACCATTAGCTGTCCATTTAATTTCAAACTGAGCAACATGGAAATCTGCATCTTCTTTGGATCTTGCTCTAAACTTAGCTGCATAGACTCTCGGGTTAGGTGGTGGTTGCGGCCTATTATTTGGCTCAGGAGATCTCCTAGATCTTTGTCTCTGGAAGGGCGATTGCTTGGAAAATTGGATAAGAAGTTGGCCCATGGACGCCAATTCTGTGAACATTACTGTCGGGGGGGAAGAGAAGGAGGAGGTTGTGATGATGAGGCAGAGAGCAGATGAGGGGAGGATGGTGGAGAGTAATCGGGAGAGGATAAGGGATGAGTTGATGCCTTGCGAATGGCAGTGGAAGGTGCACCAGGAAGAACTTCAACAGGAGCAGGAATGGTAGTTGGCGAAGGAAGAGGGATAAGGGCGGTTGGTACCAAAACTATTCCGGTCTCAATTGAGGGTACTGACGAGGCGATTTTGGTCACTGTCGCTGCATTTCCAGTCAAATGCGTGACTGCATCTGCTTGGACCGTGACTGCATCTGCTTGGACGTCAACAATTGGTGATGAAGGAGATTGACAGTCCGCACCCCCAGTAGCTTCCGCTATCTCCTTCACAGCCTCAGCATCCAGTTGATGAGATTCCTCCCGCGATGAGACTTAAGCTACATCTTCCATGCTAGCATCTTGATCCGACTGCTTGAGAGAAGAGGACGGGACGGACTCTACCTGTAAGGAGGTGGCGGTGTCATGGAAGACTTCAACTTCTTGACCCACATTGGCATCCTGCACCTGGCTTTGTGATGGACTAATGCGTCTGCATTTGCGGTGAAAAAAATGAAGCAGGTCTTCATCATCGTCATCTTCCACCATCCGTGTAGATTCTTCATGTAACAGAATAGTACTGGGTGGGGGGAGTTGCACGGCTTGGAGCACCGGAAGGAGAAGGGTAAGGAGATGGGGTAAGCGAGTGCGAGGAATGTCATGCTTGGCTAACTGTTTTGTAACCGCTATGCATTCAGGTGAATGCGCCTTCACTCTAGGTTCTTGGGATGGTCAGGGGTCTGTAAACAGAGGCCCTATATATATTTTCCCAAACTATAGTTAAGATTATATGACTTCACTGCATTAAGCGCCAACATATTGACTTCTAATACTACTCTAAATATGTGCGTTAATGCACTCATGTCAAAAAGTTACCGCAAACTCCTTCACTTAGCGTATTAATCAAATTACTTAACCCTTCATTAACTTTACTTAGTGATTAATTTAGTCAATGAACAGACTCAGTTACACAAGTTTCTGCAACAGCGCTCGCTTTCGACTCCTCGCCCAGACAAACAGTTTGGCATATCTACCTTCTGCTTAACACGATTCTTCCATTAATCTTTTTCAAAAGATACAATGCTACGCTACACCTTTTCATCTTGCGTGCATCTTTTCAGGATATAATTACAAGAAATATGAGTTCCTTTCCGGCGGATTACACTATGTGGAATCAATCCACAAAAGAAAGTAAACCCAAAGCTTTGCAAAAAGCTTCAAACTTCTCCCTAGGCAGAGCCTTTGTGAAAACTTCTGCAATGATCTCCTGCATGGGCACATATGCCAAGCTGATCTCTCCAGCGGAGAACCTCTCCCTAACATAATGATAATGCACCTCAATGTGCTTAGTGCGAGCATGGAATAGCTAATGCACTGAGATGTATATTGTGTCACTAATACTAGATTGGAGTGGTTCTATAGTAGCTTCTTAAAAATGAAAACTTTCCCTCAAGGGATGACATTAGATTTTAAAAATAGGAAGCACAAGATTATGCACTAATTTGAGAAAAATTGTACAAACACTGGAGAGATGAATATCTGAGATTATGTGTGCATGAAACCAATTACTTAAGATACTAGAAATTGCACACAATGGAGTTGTAGGTGCACACTTTGGACTTGATTGTGTAATCAAAGTCATTGTGTTTTTAGGTCTTTGGTGGCCTACTTCACATGGATGCACATACCTATGTGAAATGTTGTGACACGTGCCAAAGAGCTCAATATCCTATATGAAAGGAAAAGATGCCATTAAGACCTATAATGAGAGGATGTCATTTTCCAAATGGAGTATAGACTTTTTAGGACCCATTAACACCCCCGTCAAAGCTCCCATGCACAATACATTATTTTAGCTAGAAATTATCTTATCAAATGGAAAGAATTTAGAGGCATATATAATAATGATGCAGAAACCACATATAAGTTCCTATTTGAGAATGTCTTTACAAGATACGGACTTCCCATAGAACTCATAGGCGATAGAGGAAGCAATGACCAATCGACTACTACTCTTTACTAGTGGAGTCTTTTCCATTGGTACCACCACCAGAACTTGCTAGGTTCCAAGGGCCAATACCAATTAAAGACACATCGATGGGAAGAAATGAGTGATTATTTTCCATTGCTACCACCACCAATCGACTACTACTCTTTACTAGTGGAGTCTTTTCCATTGCTACCACCACCAGAACTTGCTAGTTTCCAAGGACAAATACCAATTAGAGACACACTGATGGGAAGAAATGAGTGAGTCCATGCAAAATCACACTAGTTTCAAGGAATTTTTGGAACCTTAGGAGATGCCTCTTACATCTGGGAATCTAAGCTAGAATCGAAAAATAGATGGGGGAAAATTCCAATTTTTTTCTCAAGAGTTTGAAGCATTACAGAATGTAGATGAGCTCAAACAGATCTCGGAGAGGGCTGAACTTGATGGTTACTTTAGAACCCCTCTTCTCAAACCTAAATTTCTGAGATGTTACTAGCTCATTCACACTTTACAACATGATGCTAATAAGGATGTACCATGAACATTTTTGCTTCCCTCTCTACTCCGCGATCAATCAACCCATTAAATTATCGCACAAATTGGTAAGAGAAGCCTTTAAGATGGTAGGAACACACATTCCCGTAGAGAAAGAACCTTTGATCTTAGAAGATATGAAGAAGAGCTAAATTCCAAAGCTCTCTTAAATGTTAGCCATAACATTAAACCTATCCACCCCGTTATGTATGTGCATGCAACACTTCACCTTTCTTGGACAAGACCATTTCACCCAACTTCATAAAAAGATTTGGTTTAGCTCGTATCTAGCACAAGAGAATCAAATGAAAATGGACTTATGATACTAGATAATGGATCAACTCTGTGCAGCCAATCAAAGATGTCCACATAAGCAAGTTCTAAATGGATGCTGTGATATTACGAGAATTTTATATATATGTTTAGCCCATGACATTCCCATCGAATGAGCACTCCATGTTCAACTTCAAGAACTAAAGGGTTGAGAATTCTCTTTTGGCCGAACAACTAAAAGGATTCACATAAACATTCCATGTCTACAACCTAGCAAGAGAGTAGTCACATGTGAGCAATCACTTATTAGTCCAGAACCATCAGTGCCACCATTCACTATTAGACTTCTACAATCAACTCCAACTACTACTATTGTACAAGAGCCACAACCAATAGTGCCACCATTCACTATTAGACTTCTACAATCAACTCCAACAACTACTACTATTGTACAAGAGCCACAACCAATAGCACAGGTGCAAGCCACCACAATAGAGACCATCGTGGTAGATCCAACACCACATATTGACTTTGATTTTTTTTAATAGTAACAAGAACTACCAGGCAAGCATAAAAAACTTTGATTTTTGAATTCTAGCCACCCGTAAATGATTTTGGTGAGTTTCAATATTCAAATGTTAATTATGTTTCTCAAGAATATAAAAGACCTAGATACCTTGGATCCCTGATAGATTAGGAAGAAGGTCATATAAGGATAGATCAAGATGATGAGGAATGACCCCTTACTGAAGAAGAAAAAGAAAGAACTAATGAACAATAAGATGAACACGATGACCAAGATGAACAAAACAAGAAACAACAAATCGAGGACAAACAAGAACCTCATAGATCTACATATACCACAACATTGCAAACACGACATGCTAACATTTCATTGTATGGTGCAAGACAAAATCTTAACAAAGAACAAAGCCACACTCTTTGAAACCATCCACATTGCAAACACGACATGCTAACATTTCATTGTATGGTGCAAGACAAAATCTTAACAAAGATCAAAGCCACATTCGACGTAGTGTTCATTGAAACCATCCACACTTTGACACAAGCAACAGGGGTCCTTGAAGCCCTCAACTTCCTCATCAATTGCCAACCAACATGATATGATCCAAGAAGAGTAAGAGCACATCTTGGCCAACGATAGAAAATTTTGATTCTAGTATCCCCCAATGTCTCCAGAAGGTCTACACTCGGTGGTAACACACCCCAACCAATCCCTCCCATCGAAACAACCTCATTGGGTCAACCCCCATTCTGCCCATTTCCTTCGCAAGCCCTAATTTGCAAGAATTCTAGTCAATTTTTGAAAACCCTTGACAAACATTGCCTCACTTCAATGTACCTATTGTTTTCCCACCCCATTCTCTCCCCAAAGTTACTAATGAAACCACCGAAGGCATTGTTTTCACATCTCAAATAGATCCAATCACTATGCCTCCCACCACCATAGCTCCCACCCAACCCACAATGACAACTATCCCTCCATCTTCCCAACCCACAATAACACCTTTTCGATCTCCCATCCACACATCAACACCGACATTTTCTGCACCATTCAATCCACCTTCCACTAGAATCGCCTCTTGGGCTAACATTTTTTCACCCCTAGTTGGTCTCAACTTTCACCCCAAGCCATTCGTTAACCAAGCTATACAAACCGCCACCCCTATTATGTCTAGTTTCACAAGCACTTCATGGTTCATTGCACAACTTGTTACACTGTTCACTATCTCAACCACACACTACCATGTCTGAGCCAATTGACATTTCACCACCAACTATGGAACTTCCCCCACCCTTGACACCATCATCCTTGATCCCCCCCCACCACCAACTTCACCACCACTCATCAATGTTTTCACATTTTCATCCACATTTCCCACCCCCCATTCCCTCCCCTCTACATCACCTTTTGGATTAACTTGCATTCATGGGAGTGAATCCTATATATGCATTAGAAGTTGTAGATACAATACATCAAATGTCCACAGGTATGAATTAAATTAGAGAGGAATATGCTACATTGGGACAGAGGAACACTCAATTACAAGAACACTCTCTCAGTTTGCAATCTCAACTTATCTGCTTCCCTAAATGCAAAGTACACTCAACGGAAAGAAGCACACAATGATTTAGAATTACAGTTAGAGGCACAAAATAAAAGCATTATCGAAGAGATTGAAAAACTATTTCATGCACAAATGGACATGAATGCTCAACTCACGAGAAACATGGGATAACTATGCAAACACCTCATTGCAACTTGAGAAGAGAACCAATGGCTAATAGTGTAGAACACAAAGAACTTTGAGTATGCTCTCGATACACCGTGTGTCCCAATCAGCCCATCTCGCTTTCAAGTGGTGGCATTCAAGAGCATCAAGATTATTTTAGAAGACAATACAAATCTCTTGGAGGCTCATGGAAAGTTATTTGAATAATTTGCATCGTTACAAGTGACGCGTGCAACCATCCCTGCAACCATTTCCAAAGAACCATCGACATCCACCCTCCCTGAAGTAGCCATTGCAGAACTAGAAGATCTGCACCACCAGGTAGCAGAAATGAGATATGAGTTAGGTTCTAGAATCTTGTTGGAATGACCTACGTCTCCACCAAACATTCTTGAACCTAAGGAATTGGTACAAACTCAAGTAGAATAGTCTTTCAAAGAAAAATACAAGCCTCAAATGGCCATTAGAGGCTGAGTTACCGATGATGATCAAGATACATTCAAGCTACCATGTCCAACATGGATGAAACCTGTAGAGGAATAAGGTCAGACACGCTTAGCACATGTGAAAGCACAACTACAATCAATGGTAGTTATTGAAGAATCTATTCTAAAGTTGAATTATTTTCATGAGCTTGCATGACATAGATATACCTCTGCCAATTAGATTCAGTACATGCTGAACTTTATGATAATGGCTGAGTATAATGCTGAAATTAAATGCATCACAGGGAAAATCCCCACATTTGCTACACAATTTAAGCCTGATAACTTACCTTTAGAGGCACACGGCAATGCAATTTTTCAACCAAATTGGTGAGCACAATTACTTCAAGAGTACCCCTAAAATGATGGAAATGTGGATAAAGCCCCACTACATATTTTATATAATATCTGCTATGGTCCTATCCCTAGAAGAACAACCTGGCCAACTTTTAACATCAAAGTCAAGAACAATAAGAAGTGCCAAGATTGGATCAATTACCCTTATCTTGCACCACCACAAGGACTAGTACAATTGCCTATATGATGGCTATTATAGGTCATTGGTTATTGAGATTACATAGAATGACAGACATTGCAAAACATATGGAAATGAAGATCTTAGACTTGAATCACGCAACATTCAATTTTTTTAGAAAATTCAAGGCACCGTACATCTTGATGCTAGGATTTAAGCATGGTAACCTTGACCTTGTATATGATATGAGCACGATGCAATAAATAAATATCTGTTACACATGGTACAATAGAGTGAAGTACTTGCCTACCTCTTATAAACAAAATTTCAAAGAGATGTCCACAACAAGGTTCTAGGAGTACCACTCAAAAGTTTTTATTCCATTTCCAACTCATTTACTGCTATTATTTACGTGCGAGACTTTGCAATACTCCACACACTAATGCTACCAACAATTTGATACACTCGCTCTGATTGATTGGCCAAAGCTTGAAGCGGATTCAGCTAAAGGAATCTGGATGATGAAAGAATCCTAAAAAATTGGCCTCTTATAAAACTACGTAGACAACTCCATTCAACAAGAGTCTACTAGGGATAACAAACACGAGAGGAAGGGCAATGTTGACACACAAGGCTAGGGTCATGCGAGAAGAAGTAGACATAGAAGGTATGGGAGTATGTGAATCAAGGAAAGAATGGTGCATGTGGATATAAGTGGTAGAGTCCTTGAGCTTGAGGAGCTTAGGTAGAACCCACACATGAATTTTCATAAATTTTGGAGTTCATCAGATACTCCAAATTAGCTTTAGAATCTATTCTTTTGGTGTCGACGGTGACTTTGGTGACTCAAATGACAAGTTATGCCAAGGTCTATGCCTTGGTTGCTACCTTGGTCGCCTTGGAGAAAGCCTTGGGTGGGTGGGAGGATGCTCGCTTTTCTCGCACAAAAGCAGTGAAGTTTTTGTGTCAGAAAGTTGCAAATGATCATGTTCAATGTGTGTGATTCCAAAATGTAGAAATTTCAGTTCCGAATTCTGATTTAAGGAGTATGAAGTGCTCTAAAGGCTGCAAGGTGGGTTAAGAAGCTCAACATTAGACAAGGCTCACACCTTTGGTTCCCAAGTTTTCCAAACTTTTGGGCACAAAGGTCGAGAAGGGAGAGGATTCTTTTTTCGAGAGAGTAGAAAAGAAGGTGCTTGGAAAAGACTTACAAGTGCAAAAAAATGCTTAGAAGTTATCAAGAAAAGTTTCTTGGCAAGAAAGGTTGGAAAGTATCATAACATCAAAACCAGTGATGATTTATAAAGGGGTCACCTGATGCACCGAGATGTGAGCTTAGCTACAAGGTTGTACAAATCCTGAAAGACCTTGAAAGTTGACTCAAAAGCTTAATAAATTCGTCATCAACCATGCATTTTATGAAAAGGGACACCAGAAGCACCACATTGTGGGTTGAGTTTAAAGGTGGTGAAATGCTTTGAGGGGTTCTCATTTGGAAGCTTTGACATTCTTAGTGGCAAGTTCTTTAACAAGCCATAAAAGAGAGTGTTGATCAAAAGCCCGAGATGCAGCAAGAATAAGTGATGTAAAATATATTTGAGGTTTGAGGCTATGTTCAAAAGACCATCACAAGAAATGCCAAATTTTTGCCACACCATGATCTTATCACCTTCATGTAGTTGGCGCAGCTTGACAGAATTTGCGATGGATTCAAAGGGAAGGTGAGGAGGCTATTAATGCAAAACATTGTGATAGACACATAAGGCAGCAGTAGCTTGTGATGATGCTCTCAACTAAGCTAGTCAGTCTTTGTTAATGCTTTAAAGCATTCCCTATTAGAGTCCTCATAATTGTGTAATTATTCTCTCAAGCTCATCAAGAAGTTGTTGCAAGGTGCACAGTTTTTTTGATGATCTGAAAAGGTAAATCAAAATGTCTCTGAGAAAGATTGTGCATCAACGCTTTGGTGTTGTGCCCCCACTAACAGATGGTATCAGAGCTTGTGCCTTGGGCTCGTTTGTTAAGCTGATGACAGCTGATCTGCTGCATAGTCAATACTGCTCTCATTAAGTACACCTGGAAGGAGGATCTGGAGAGCCGATGAGGCAAGCAAAACAAGTGCAAAACTCAACACTTTGTTTAGGCAAGGTGACTCTATTTTGAAGTTTCGGCAATGAGAACTTCAGTTACAACTTATATCAAAGATCTGGCTAAGTTTATTATCTGAGATGTATCAGTAAACAAGTAGGGCATATCCATATTTGTGCATCGCATCAGGTGTTTGTCTTTCATGTCCTTGCATGTCGTAGGTTGTGTTATCTTCTCTCTTATATAAGACAACTAGCAGCCAGAGTTTCATCTTCTGCACCCAAATGTGCTCCCCATAAGTTCTAGGCCTTTTGGGCCCGACAATGATGTGAGGAACTACTTGCTCACAACAAGAGGCATGTCGTTCCCTATAAATGAAGAAGGCAAAGATGACGTTGAGATTGTTATAGAAATGGATGGAGACACCGAAGCAACAAATTGTAAAAAGATATTCTTTGGGAACAGTGAAATGATGCTAGAGCCTTTTTTTTTGAAGTTACAATGAATGGGAAATAGCACACACACTCAACCTCGTCAGGTAAAGGCACCCATCAGCTTGGGATTCCAATAGGTACATCCAGCCTCAAGAATTGAACCCGAGACTTCCTCCCTCAGAGTTGAGGGCATGAAACATTAGACCATTGAAATCCTACATACATGGTGCAATCCAGTTGCACGGTCAGATCTCAAAGGAATGCCCTTGGCAAACATTAGTTGGACTTCTTCCGAGGAATGTTGCAACTGTGATATCCTATTGGCAGATCATTTGCTACCTCAAACAATGATTTGCCATTTGATATCCTATTGCAGATCATTTGCTACCTCAAACAATGATTTGAGATTTGTTTCTCCTGTCTATAAGAGCCTCCACGGAGCTGTTACAATTGCTAAAAAAACGCACTTTTGCTTTTGAAATCCTCATCAGGAGAAAAAAAAGATTGTGCATGAGATATACTTTTCCCAAGATGATCAGAGTCTCAATATATCTTGTGTCCCAAGCTTCAGTACATAGCAATCAATGAAAGGCACAAAGCTTAATTGAATATGGGACCAAAACCTACTCAAATTGGGAGGGATAAAAGATCTAGTCCCAATTGGAGATAGGGTGGGCCTATATGTCCTTGAGGCACTCCCAAGATTTGTCCATTTGTTCTTCAAAATTAGTATGGTATATGGACCCACTTTCCACATAGAGATCATGGAGCCCACCTCGTTGTACTCATATGGATTTTTCTTGCAAAAATGAAACCATGACCTCCACATCCTTGATTTGTTGTCGAAGGCAAGTGACCTTTCACTCTCGCTTGACCTTAACTTCTAGTACTTTGACCTAGGCATCCTTGTGCTTCAGGAGTTCCTTCAACTCCTACATTTCACTCCAAGTATCTATGAGTTTGACAAAAAAGCCACTATTTCCCTACCTCTGTTTTTTTATTCTCCTTGGCCTCATGTAAGTTTGATTGGATCTTCAAGGATTTCTTCTCCCAAAAGTCAGCATCATCAACGCGAGTCAAGGCTTCGATTAGTTTCAATCTCAACTCATAGAGTTGAGTCTTTAAAAATGGATATCATCGTTAAATTGCATATGTAATTTATTGACCGCTTTTGATTTGACTATTTTTTTGGCCACTTCTTTGGCCAATCTACTCACAACTCTAAACATTGGTACTATAGCTCCGTCTTTTGGACTTGATTTTTCGATATCACCAGAAACTTGGTCGTGTTTGCAAGATGAGCATTGTCCATATGTATCCTTTCTACAATGAAGGATACAAAAGATGTGAAGTCTCCACCATATTCAAAGTGTTAATTTGAAGTATTTTTAGTTTTTAATTTGGAAATTAGAGTTAATTTCACTAGGTTTTGTGAGGCAAATATGTAATTCTTTGATATAATTTGTATTATATTGTAAAGTATTGATTTTGGATTTATTTACTTATGTATTTATTTCATAATAAAAAAAATTTCCCTATTTTTATTTATTAACAATTGATGTCTCAATTCCAAAAAACCTGTATAATTATGTGTTTAAGCCAAACAACACGTATCCATCTATAAACTCTCAAAGCTCTTAAAGATAAGTGTGTATGTATGTGTTAATTATAGGTGGAAGAGCATCAATTCTTTTCAAAAACGTTTGTGCTCGAGCTTTTAACATAGTTACTGGAAACTATAATAGACACCCTAGGTTCCATATGTATGTATGCAACTGTAAATGTAACTAAGTATATGAATCTATGCACTTGTGTGCTACAATGTGAGAAAGGTAGACACAAATCCCATAGGCTCGATAAGTATGTAGTTTTCACCAAATATGGAACTAAAACTAACGTAAAGACACACATGCCTAGAACCAAACAAGGTACGATGGCCATAACAAAATTCATGCGCACTAAACAAAAAACCTTTTCTTTGACTTGGAAAATAACGTCACTTACAACAAAAAATTCTACTTAGAAAATAACAGTTCACCTCCAAATTATGTGCGTATGTGTGCATGCATGTGTGTGAGTGTCCACATGTATGTGTGTATATGTATGTATGTATGCATGTATGTATGTATGTATGTGTGCATGCATGTGTGTATGTGTGTGTGCATGTATGTGTATGTGTGTATGCATGTGTGTGAGTGTATGTATGTATATGTAGGTATGTATGTATTTATATATGTACGTACATATGTGTGTAAATAAGTAGGTAATTAAGTAAGTATAAATGAGTGTACGTATGTATATATACAAACACACACACACACACACACACATATATATATATATATATATATATATATATATATATATATATATATATATATATATATATATATATATATATATATATATATATATATATATATATATATATATATACTCTAGAAAGTCATACACATCAGATAATTAGCTTTTTACAACTATAATTACAACATGATTTCCTTTCCAATTGCATTAATTTGGCTTCACTTCATCCTAGCCACTATACAATGGCATTAATGGATGAGATTTAATATGGATCGAATGTATAGGATATTTACATCTTTAACATGCATTGGGTGAAGAGCATGGTCTTAGCATACTTGATGAACTAACCATAATGCTAAATTAGTAAGAACCAAAGAAGTGGAAAGGATGACAAGTACAGAAACAACATTGAGTTGTTATCCATGTCACCCTCCATTAATAAGAATGCAAATGCATATATAATGTTCATCTTAAAAAAGAAGGTTATCCTATATAGGGTATTTAGTTACCCTAAATTTACTACAACATGCATAGGTTATATATACAAAAAGAAGTACAACTATAAAAATCATGTGTAGAAAGCGAATCTTTATAAATCACAATGTTATTTTATGAAGGCAATTGTTACAATCAATTAAACGGTTCTAAGGTATGCTAGCTAATAGCTATTATTATCTTTCAAATGGATTTTCTAACAATAAATATATCCATACTTGTTATGTTTCACGATAGTGACTCGTATAGAAAGAGTAAAAGTAAATAAATTATCATTGAAGTTAAGCGTAAATTTCTATCTACGTTTATACTTATAAAGCCGGTGCAAACGATAGAAAAAAAAATCAACCTATAAGTGAGTGGAAAAATAGCTGAATCAGCACATATAAATATGCATAAATGCTGACGAACTTCTTCTATGTATGGTACAAACTTTTACATTCAAAGAGGTTAGTTTCAACATTTTGTATGAAGGAAATACCAACATTTTGTCTCATCATTCAAAGGTTGTTGTGCTCTCTCTCTCTCATCTTCCTTTGTCGATGTTTTAATAGTTATCTATATTAGATGAAGACAACTATCTTGGTAGAAGGAAAGGCACAAGGAAAGTTTTAGAGAATAAAAGAAAAGCAAAAGTGGATATACATTCATTTATTCACTATCTTCCAAAGTTGAATCCAGATTTATTATGTGTTCTACATAAGCAATATAGTGAGGACCCTGATTTTACATTGTTCTCTCTGAAGACCCTATCTAAGTACATGGGCTTTTCCTCATTGTCATTTAATGCATATAAGGTGTTACTTCTTGAGAGAATAGCAGTATTCTTGAGCTCGTTATTTCCTCTATTATTCAAGTTATGCATTGGCTACAAAGGTCTCATATTTACAAAATATTGATGGCTACAAGAGGAGAGAGTATCTCATATAGAGAGGAGATTTGCCTGAGTCAAGCTCATTCAAAAGACTGAAAGAAGAATAATGGAGTTTTGTTTCACCAATATCATAATTTCAAAAAATGTATATACATCCATATGTATTTTTTGGCCAAAGAATACTAAAGGATATTCCAAACATTGTAACTTCACATTGGAATGAAATATCATTCTTTTTTTTTATTTAATCCATCTGTCCTAAAAGGAGATGATTTCTGTCGATACTTTAATAACATGATCTATATAGTTTATCTGGTGATAATATCTGGCATGTGCTCCTTTGTAATTGTCTTTTAAAGAACCAATCAAAAAGCTCTTTGGGTGGATTAATTTTTGTGACTCCTCCTCCTTTCCTTGTGCATCTAAAGAAGCTTGTTCTTGCTTGATAATAAGACGTTTCCATGCCTTGAGTTTTCCATGTGGCAAGTGTTCCCTTTTGTGCAAAGCCTGGACCATGCAAAAGAAGAATATGTTGTAGAAACATAAAGGTAAATATTATGAGATGTTTATTTCAAAACTTATTGTGGACTAAATAATCTCTTTGAAACTCAGCAAGTAGTAAGTTATGTCTTTGATACTCCAAGCCTATGTGATGGTTTCTATAAGCTTTGTGATTGCCCTTCTGAATTCAATCACATAGATATCGTAAACTACTTGTTGCTTCATGTGATCTTCAAAATCTTATCTAGTATGACCCACACCTCTGTTCTTTTTTTTTTCTATTTCTAGATTGCTTATACATCTTTTGTTACCTGGCAAATTTGTACAATTATGAGTCCACATTGCATTTATTTGTTTTCCATCACTATTGCTAAAGAATCTTCTTGCTTTTGCACGTCCCATTAACACATCCTGTAGTACATCACTTTTATTTTGTGAAAGCTTTGGATCTTTTCTTAGATGAACATCACCACCATGAAATCTCATATATGAAAGTAGCACTTTACGTTTTTGTATGCATTCATCTACAAGAGTTGTATGCTTGATGGAATATGCATAATCCAAGTGAAGATTGACCAACTTGTCAATGATCCTTAACTCTGCATGCAATGTACATATGTGTAAATTAGTCAATTCTATTGGAAGTATGGGATCCCAAATCATGGTAGAAGATGAGAAATTATGTAGATTAACATTTTGTCTAGAAGGATCTTCCCCAGCATCAATTCTGGCAATCCACCCTCTTGTACTTACAACATGCATTTTAGAGTATGTAAGTCTCCACTCAAATGCCACTTAATTTTAAACTTTCCACAGTGGTTAACATTCAACAATTCTCTTGAACAACATCTTTGGATAACATTTGGAATTTCTATTGTAAGAACAACCACTTAAGTGTTTTATGGTTCTCAAATGGAATTTGAGCACACCCAACCCACCATAACTCCATTTCTGATTGTACTTTCAGAGATGGAGTATCTAGTTTCCCAAGGCTATAGTCCAAATCTTTATTCATTAGTGCAATACTTATTCTCTTCATCTTTTGATGTTTTTTAGTTTCAGGTTCACCAAGTTTTATTACAAATTTCAAAATGCCAAACATTCATGTTCTTTTAAATCATAGAATTGAACCATGTATGTCTGAAGACTTATAATATCTATCCATATATTGTTAAAGGCATTGTAAGTGAAATGTAAAGTTTGATTTCCTAACTCAGAAAGCATGTTACTATGAATGTGTTTATAACCACCAAATATAGACGTGATTTTCTTATTCAAGCAGAGATGATACTTTCCTACATGATGAGGTACGGTGTAAGCAATCCAAACACCTTTACTTTATTAAATTGAAGAAATTTGCACCAAACATTTTAAATTGCTCTATACGCCTTTCTACTCACTCTAACACCATCACAAACCTCTTGAATTTGAGATGGTTCTAGCAACAAATTCATTGTTTTCATGAGCTTTTAAAAAATAAACCATTTAAGCATGCATTTTCATTCAATTTCAACAGTTTTAAACCATCATTCTAACTCATAATTTCATTACAAAAATGTACGCACTCAAAACTTCTCAACATGTTTAAACCTAGCATATTTGTTACATGATCTCTTATAATTTTCATTCTTTTTTTCTTCTGGCGAGATTTTCAGTCAAATCTAAAAAAGGCTTTACTCATTTTGAATGCATTCTCAATCCTATAGGACTTTCTTTCATTTGTTTGCAAGCTTTTAATTGAGAAGACAAATGAAGCAACTTCTTTTCTACATCCTTCTAATATAAATCCCTCTGATGTAGCACATTTTGCAGATAGTTTATGTATTGCATATAGTTCTTTGAAAAATCCTAGAGCCTTGAACAATATCCACATAAAACATCATTGTGATCTCCTACAAATCTAATCAGATCATGAAGACTATGAAATGGTGGATACTTTCCAATTTGTGGATCAATTGGATAAACAACTCCATCTATCCATATGTCAATATGATTTTTGCCTTCTTTGCACAAACCATCAACTTCACAAGATTGTAGAGCTCTTCGGAATACCTTTCTTGTTGTTGCATACTCATGACCAATTGCAATATTGATATGGGACTTATCACACAGAGTTCCGCTGGATGAAAGTTCCCTAAGAGTGTTTGGATTGAAGTTCTCCATGGTGAAAGTGTCTAGAATTATGAGAAAGAGAGAAGCAGGTCTACACTCGAGAGTAGAGTAAAAAAGTGTAGAATGTCCTAAACACATATTTTATGGGTCAGAGAACAAGATGGAAAACTTCAAATTTGGCGAAGGCCCATCAGACATAAACTTTGAGGCATATCACTTTTCACAATTTTCACACGAACTTTCTCTCTCTTCCAAAACTAATATATTTGCATAAGATATGTTTTAAATGAACCTACATGGATTTTTTTAAAGGATTTGACAACATTAATCTAAACTAAGCACAACTAATTGAAATCCTTACATGGCCCTTTTTTTTGGCATTTTTTGCCCTCATGGCCTTTGCTTTTAGAACTTTATCCAAAAAAATTACATTTCACTACTTTATCATACAATTTCGTATCTTGTTGTTGAGGCACTAATGCATATGCGAGACAACCAAAGACACAGAGATGAGAAACAAATGGATTCTAACCATGGCAACCTCATATGGAGGATAGATTGTCGTGTTTTAGTGTTATTTTCATTCCCCCACAATAAGATATTTGGGTGGGCCTCACATTTTTAGTGTTGCAACCTAAAATCCTCTATTTCCAACTCATTGATGCTTCTTTTAAGTAGGCACCAATCTTGCTAATCTAACCTTAATTATTATCTATGTCCTCATTAGATCCGGTGGTTTGTTTCATGCTTCCAATCGTAAAAGCATTTGGGCCAAAGTCTCTTGGATCTAGGCATGTCTCCTTTTATGATGGGATATACTCTGTCAATAGAGGCAAAATGGATTCATTTTTTCTTATGTCAAGAACCCATCTGTAATAATGACCAAGGAGGAACTCAAGTCTCAAAGGTCCGTCTTCTTTTGTGATGAGATGTACTCTAGTAATAGGGAACCAAATGGAATCTATTTGCCTTACATTGAAAGCACATTTCTAGTCCAAATTGATGAGGAAGTTATTACAAGAAAAACATGAATTAGCAATGGACCAAAATGAACTAAAAATGGCGGGTGTAGCTATTTCCACCAACGAAGCTTTTTACAACATGAAAAAGTTTTAGCACTATTTTCCATTGATGTACTGGTTGTTATAGGAGTTGGGCCAAAGTGGATTTTGTTTGGCTTGCTGGACACTATATCGATAGATATAGTGGCCAATAAAGTGATGGTTTTTTTATGTTTTTGTATTTTTTTTTCCTATTTTTTATATGCTTTCATAACCCTTTAGAGTACATTTCTTGTCTCTATACTGATAATTATAGTGATGAAAAAAATGATTCCTAATTGCTATAACGATCGAAAAGTTTAGATAAAGGAAAGCATTGACAACACGTGTGGCATTTTTCGAAACTCAACTTCGAGTAGTGCAACAGATATGCATTTCGCTCTCTTTTAGGTTTCCTTTCACTTTCTTACATGCTTTCACTCTCGTACTGACTGTCTCTCTCTCTCTCTCGGTCTCTTTCTCTTGCAAGATTGTAGATCTTGCGTTCTAATACAAACACCACTTCCAAGCTATCCAAACCTTACAAGTAAGTTGCATTTCGGTTTTATTGGCTCATTTTCTTTATTAGAATTGTTTACTATATTTCCAAGCTATCCAAACCTTACAAGTAAGTTGCATTTCGGTTTTATTGGCTCATTTTCTTTATTAGAATTGTTTATTATATACTTTATCTTAAAAAAAGACATTAAAAATAAAAATAATTAACAAATCCTACACACATTAATACACACGCACACACATTCATACACACATGCATACATACACACATGAACTCACACATATACATAGACATGTTTATACACACATTTATTTGATACACACATGCATACATACACACATACATACATGCACACACATTCATACACACATACACTTACATACACACACACCTATATACATACAAACATACAAGCACACATATATACACACACCTATATACATATGGACATACATGCACACATACATACACACACCTATATACATAGAGACACACATACATACACACTGCACACATTCATACATACACATACGCACATAAACACACACACATACACATGTACACACACACACACACAAACATACACACATACATACATGCACACATACATACCCATGCACATATACATACACATACATTCACACATGCATAAATACATACATGTACACACACACATACTCACATACACACGTGCATACATACATACACACATACATATATACACACATACATAAATACACATACATCCATAAATATATACATATACTCACACACAGACATGCATACACGTACACATGTAGTAGAATGTTTAGTTTTACAAGTAGAATGTTTTTGTGTTGTTTGATTGTGCTTTTGTAGGTGGCTTTAACTATGGTCTGTTGCACTTACTTGATTTTTCATAAGTATAAAAGGAAGTTTTTTGTAGATGGTATATATTCTTTTTGTTTTAGTTCCATTTTAAGTGAAAGTGGTGCTTAATTTTTTTCGTCGTCAAACATTATATACAACATTTTACAAACACATATATACAGTTTACAAACACATACAAACACATACATTTTACAAACACATACATTTTACAAACACATACATACATACATTTTACAAACACATACAAACCCTTCGATGTCCCCGTAACCCTTATCTAACTTTGGTCGTTCTTAATTCATATGACTTGAACTACACATATTGTAATAATTTCAGTGCTCATATTCCTGCAAACCCGCAACATAAGGGTTCTTTACGACAGGTTTGTTATATTTCGTAATGACGGGGTATATATATATATATATATATATATATATATATATATATATATATATGATAAACATTAAACCTCGATCCAATGAATCAGATATGAAGTTGAATTCTGGAACACGGAGTACGGTGGGCGCAGTCAAACGTTTAATTATTAGTGTCCGTAAACAATATTATTCAGGACTTATTTAATTAAAAAATTGTTCGAAAATAAATTGATAGATTAAACACAGATCTGTATTTTTTAATTCATATATATATATATATATATATTTATATTTATATATATATATATATATATATATATATATACACACACACACATTTTTGCGAGCTAGTTTGCACAAGATATCTGAGATACTGGTGATTTCCCTTCTTTGTCTCGATATTGGCAGCATACCGTGTCGCAAGGTTTTAGTTCCCAAACTCTCCAATCAGAAGCATTCCTACACGATGTGGCGGGATATTTGGGAGTATGCTGCTAAATTTTTTGACCTACACATGATCAGTAAATGGTAACTTAACTGCTGAATTGTTCATGTGCCTAAATGATTGTTGATTATAGCTCTGAGACCAGGGTTTCATAAAAGACACGAATTGAGTTTTAAGGCTACCTGTTATATATGTGCTTCCACTTTCGCTTCTTTTCTACTCAACTGCTGTCCAACTTTGCATGTGGAGTTACCTTTACGAATGCAGAAGCTTTTGAAATGGTCAAAGCTTTGGCCATTTCGAACTAAGTTTGGTATATTGAAACATAGAGTTCAGAGTAGTTATAACGGATTGGTAATGTGATTTTAGCTCTAACCTAAATATTACTGCATAGACACGTTGCACATAAAATTGGAGTAATGCTTTTCTATAAATTAATTTAGATTATTAATTTTGTATGACATGCATTCGATATATTGCTTTACATAGAATCGAGAAAAATAAAATGATATAGGAGAGGCTATGACATATACAAAAAGGAAGTATAAGATTGGCACTGTGTGATAGGTACTTAGCTAACCACTAATCATTCAATAAGTTCTGAACAATTTTGTTTTGTTTGGATCTCCATTTGTATGGAAAGGTTCGATAGTTTGCTATGGGAATGTTCCAATACAAGTATAACTTACCAAGGTGAGATAATTGGCCGGTTACTCTTCATCCTCACAGATATGTGAAGTGGAAAGATTGGCTTATAATCTCAACGATAGTACCATATTTGTTGCACTATAAATTCAGATGCAAGCGTGTAAATGCTTGTCGATATTTTGGTTGCATATGTTACTAAATTGCACAATGAAGTGAGCACTTTATTCAGGTTGAGAAGTTACGGATATTGTAAACTATTGTCCGTACCATTGTCAGTATCATTGTCAGGGGTAAGACGGCCTGCATGCTATACAACATTGACAGACCAAAGGCAAGAGGATATCTAGGCTTGAGAACTCAAACGATGGCCAGAGCAACTTATACTTAGAAACTCCTCAAAAAGGGTTACAAAGAAGATTTCTAACATTTTGGGCCCCATGGGGCATTTGCTTTGAATCTTGTTGCTCTCAGAAACAAGCCCTGTGGTGTCTGAAGGGAGGGAACTTCTTACAATTAGAAATTCTTTTGCCTAATAGGCTAAGTGATTTTTCAATTACGTGATTTTTCAATTAACCATTCTTTGAGAGGCTTATTGAAGTTGGCCATGCATTTTCTTTCCATATGTTCTAGAGAGCTTCTCTTCTAATCACCTTCCATAAGGCAACTTCTCTCCTAATCACCTTCCATAAGGCAGTAGAGTGACCAATCACTTTCCCGAGTAAAGCTTGTTTCTAGTTAATTTGACTTTGCAAAGCCAAAAGCCTTTCCATGGCTTGGCAAACCAGTAAACATCTTGGGCATGGAAAGAAGAGGTGACCCAAGTATTCTCTACCATTGGGGCATCAAAACTACGTTTTTATTCTCTATGATGGGATTCTTCTTCAATCAAGGATTTTTTTCCAAGTTGTTGTTATTGTACCATTTTATGCCTCCTATGCGAGGGAGAACTTGGCCAAGAAGGAGGCGAGTCTTCGAGATATCACAATCTTCATAATGCACTTGCAAAGCTTGGATAATGTCATCAAATCTAATCCATTGTTTTCTGTCTTGATTCTAGAGCTTCTTCCACACATGAAACCCTTTCATTTTGAAGGGTCAAGATCTAATCTCTTTGTTGTTATCCCATTTTTGGTTACTTTTAGAGGCGTCAACTTGGTTTGTTCATTGTGGAAAAGTTTGGACAAGATGAGATCAATGAGGAGTGGAAATGGTCTACGAGTATTAGAGAGAACAATTTGATATTGTTCCTGATCAAGGAAATCAAGGAATTTGATTTAACAGACCTCCAAAGGGTGAAGAAATTATTGAAGTGCACTTTTGTTTCTAGAAATCAATTTGGCCCAAGAGGTATCTATATTGCTCCAAACTTTGATAAACCATTTGGATTCCAACTTTTTGGCCAAACCTTGAACATCTAGAATGCCAAGCTCATCCGAGTCTTTTCTACTAACACAAATAGCCCATTTGATTTTGGGCACATCTCTGTACTTGGGATCACCCATCAAGACAAAATTTCTGCAAAGTCTTTCTAGTTAGTTGAATCTTCATTTTTCGGTTTCCAACATGATAGAAAATAGATAGTCAAGTCTATGAAAAATGTTTTGATCACCATAACTTGCCGTGCCAAGTTGATTTGCATTCCTTTCTGTAGGAAACTCCAAAAATCTATCTTCAAGGCTTGAAACTAAGGACTCATGAATGATGTGTGTGCAACTGTCCTCCTATCCATTATATCCCCTTGTATTCAAAATAAAAATGCTCTAGAATTTTCTAGTGCCGACATGTGGCCACCATGCAACACTCATTCCCATTACCATTAAATACCTTAGGATATCCCTTGAGCTAGGAACCTTGGCTATAACTAGCCCTTGTCCCACACACACATGGAATGGTCTGTGTAGACCAATGTCTAACACTCTTTGTCGCTTCTAAAGATCATTTTCCTCAATGATCAATGAGGGAAAGTTCTTGTGAACCAGAGCTTCATAGAGTCTATAAGCAGCAATCCTCCCTAGGCTACTAGATACTCCCGGATGACATGGTTTCTCAACTATTTTTGTATGTGATCTAGTATCATATTTGGAGAATGGTCTATGCTATCACTTTCCTACAAAAAAATAATACCTCTATATTAGATTATTCTCATATGAAACACTAGATGAAACACTCTAGGTTTACTCACATGAAACACTAGATGGACTCTTCAATCTGGAGGAAGCTCTAATCGGTAAGGCACATCACTAAGCTTCTTAACTATCTTCCAAGGTCCACAACACCTTGGTGAAAGCTTAGTACACTTCCCTATGGATAGTGAAGTAGACCTAGCTGGCACTTGAAGAAAAGCTATATCCCCTTCCTCAAAGACTCTAGGAGATCTCTTCTTTTAGCATATTCTTTTGCCCTATCAAGTGCTTGTTGCATCTTGGCTTTAGCTATTTCTAAATTTTATTAGAGATTTGCTAAGAACTCTGAAGCACTAGGATATTTCTTTGGCATTCCTATGATACTAGGAACAGTGGGACTCATACCATAATTCATCTCACAAGGAGATATTCTTGCCACTTTATGAAGTCTATTGTTATAGGAAAACTCTACTAATGGCAAATAACTATCCCAATCTCTATGCCTCTCACACACATATGCCCTCTAAGTCTAACCATCCATCTATGTATGCTCAATACTACTCATTTTCAATGACACTTTGAGTTTTTTTAGATACAAACTTTGAGAAGTGTTCTATGAATCTCACCTCTATCTCAGACTATGGATGTCATCAACACGTGCAATTTGAAAACATGTTGGATAAATAGCTCTGCTAGTTGTGGAACTTCTACCATCTCTTATGTGGGGTATGAAATGATCCATCTTGCTCAATCTACCTACCACTACTAGGATAGTATCCCGCTTTCGTTGGGCCCACGATGACCCCACTATAAAATCCATGGATACACTATCCCAATTGTGCTCTGGAAATTGTGAAGGATGTAAAAGACCTAGTGTTCTGACCCTTTCTGCTACCTAACACATAAAGCATTGTTGAACATATGTGTGGACATCTATGGCTAATCCAGGCCACCAAAATATTCATCTAACAAGTTGAATTGTCTTGTAAACACCAAGACGCCCTGCATAAGGAATATCATGGTTATCTTCAATCACTTTTCTTCTCAATTCTTGAGAATCTGGTACGCAAACATTTTTTTTTTGTTTAACTATTCCATTCTCTGTTGAGAAATCAGAATATGGACTTGAGTTGTTTGCTTTACTAGGGAAATAAACACGTCCAACTGCCTTGTCTCCTATAATAGATTCATCATAGATAGGTGTAATGATTTGTAATAAGTGTGGATCTTGCACCTGTGCTTCCTTCATTTCTTGAAGTAGTGAGCTTTCTAGAACTATAAAGCTCATTTGATAAACTATATGTGATAATGCATCAGATATCTACCTCAAAGATCTGGCTTACTACAAAAACGCTTGAGTGTATGGTGATCTGTGTACACCTTAAAGTCTGCACCATAAAGATTGTGTTTCTAGACTTTGAGAGCATACACCACTACATATAACTCTTTTTCATGCACTAGCCAATTCCAGTATACACTACTCAACATTTTACTTTCAAAAGCTATGGACTTCCATCTTGGCTCAAGATTGGCCCTATGGCTATGCCGCTAGCACCTATCTCTAACTCAAATGGTTTATATGGATCTACCACTTTGAGTTCTAAAGCCTCTAAAATGGCTTGCTTTAGAGTATTAAAACTTTCTTGTTGCTCTTGCTTCCATGCAAAGGGTGCCTTGCCTTGAAGAAAATTCATCATAGCTACTACTATTGATGAATAGGATGAAGTGATTTTTTTATAGAAATCAAAAAGTCCTAGAAATTATGGTAAATGTCACTTATCTTGAGAATTAGGCCATTCTAGAATAATTGAGACCTTCTTGGGATCCATTTGGATCCCATTGCCCATACCACATGCCCTAAATACTCTATCTCTAGAAGAAACAAATGATTCCTATCTAGATTTACAAACAATTGATTTTCCTTTAACCTGTTTAACACTAATCTTAAATGACATTCATGCTCATCTATAGACCTACTATACACCAACAAGTCATCTATAAAATACACAAAAAAAATTCTAATGAACAGACATAAAATATAATTCATTAACATCATGAAAGTAGTAAGTGCATTAGTCAAACCAAATGGCATAACTAAATACTCATAATGCCCAAAACATGTCCTCAAGGTTGTTTTATATACATCTTTCTCCATATCATAATCCAGTGGTAGCCACTTTTCATATCTATCTTACTATATACAATTGCTCCACCTAGAGCATCAGGGAGATCATCTATGCTAGGCATGGGATACCTATGCTTGATGGTAATCTTATTGAGTGCTCTATAGTCGACACACATCCATTATGTCCCCTTGTATTCAAAATAGCAATGCTCTAGAATGATCTAGTGCTGACATGTGGCCACTGTGCAACTCTTGTTCCCATTACCATTGAATACCTTATGATATCCCCCTAGCTAGGGACCTTGTATATAACTAGCCCTTATTGCACACACACATGGAATGTTCTCTAATGTAGACCAATGTCTAACACTTTCCAATAACCAAGCTTTTTTTTTAGCTTGGTAAGCTAGGTACCTAAACATTCATAAGTATTGATGGATTGAATAATACATGATGCATTCTCTCTTCACCTGCTCTATATATCTAGTACATGGCTTAAAAACTTGCAGATATAATTAGTCACTTCACATGCAGTTATTGTTTTCACTTACTATATATTTAATGGTACATAAGATGTAAGACTTGTAAATGATCCCTTGCATATTTTACCTAAACGGTTCAGGTCCCACTGGTTTGTGCAATCAGGATTGTTCCTTTAGATAGATAAAGCAGTTATATGCTTTTAGTTGTGGTCCATCGCATAATGGTGCAACCTGTATTTCTATGATGAAGTCCATTAATGAAGAAATCCATAGCTGGCTTAAAATTAATACAGAGAATTTGTTCTCCAATCACTTAAAGACATCTGTTGTAGTCAAAAAGTCACTAAGATGATCGCTACATTGTTGGGGAATGCATCGATGCAAATAAATATCAACAATCAGTTATCGAAGGCTATCAGATTGATACACTCTATTAGGCAAGGGTGCCCGCTGGCCCCTCTAATTTTTGCTATTTCCATGGAGGGGCTCAACCCTCTTGTGCAAGACCACATGGAAATGGACCATATTAAAGGTCTTTCTCTACCTATCAACCATGGTCAGATGATCATGAGGCTATTTGTAGATGACATGAACACATTTGTGCATAATGATTTGACTAGCATTGAAACCTTTTGGGGGTGCCTTGACACATTCTGCGAGGCATCTTGTTCCATAATAAACCACTCAAAAATCACTTTAAGAGCCATCATCCGACCTCCATGTGAAGAGAGATGGTGGATGCAATCCAAAGATGAGTAGGTGCCGCTGCAACCAGCTTCACACCAGCCAACTGAGACTTCAGAGTTGATTACTAGACCCTTTAAGCTTCCTAAATCCACCAAAATATCAGCCAAGTACTTTGGAACATGTATCCCAAAAGTTTAAGTCAAGACAGACTAGTTGCGAAATGACTAGCTCCCAAAACTTGCTATTTTTGGACATACACCTGCTGGAAAAAATGAACAGTGCTCTCAACCTGGAAGGAATTAGAAAAATTCCTTTTGGGAATAGCAAATAGACTTAGCAAGCTTCCCAATCCAAGTTAAAACACTTCAAATGATGGACTGAGCACTGAGAACAAGTTTCATCAATTTCTGGAACATTCCCATAATTCTTGGGGCTCTGCAGAGATAGACCAGTGAGCAGTAAAATGCATATATCTCCAAAAGTATTAATTCAATGACCTTGAAAATGTATATCAACAAAGAAGACAGTACGAGCTATCCAATGCAAGTTAAATCACTGAAAAAGGTTCAGTAAAACTCAAGATATGACCTTCTGAAGGTACTGCTCTGAGTGAGTATAACAGAGAACAAAACAGAGAAGTAAATGATGATAAATATATAAATTCATATATGATTACAACCACATTGGCAATGAATCTTTGCACAATGGGAGTAGAATGATAGAGCTATGGAGTAAGCTCTTCAATCTCTACAAAATGACATGAAGTGGTCACGTACAAGGCTTGCTAATCGACTCTTCCTTCTTGCTCTTTTTATAGCTATTCTTGGAGGGAGTTTTGAATTCGAATTCGAATGGTTCCACCTAAAAGTGATCCCCAAAGTTAGGAGAGACTCCCTCAGCTCTAAATTTCGTGGTTTTAGGTAGTTAGAGCCACGAATTTTCTTTTACATCATGGATGAGGTAAGCCATCCTTTTCCTTTTTTCTTTTTCCATTTACAAGAGATAAAATGTACTCTTTTACAAGAGGTGTTCACATGACTACTCATGTGACTTACAAATAAGGATGATATCAAATATATCAAGCATGTAGGTTTGGGAAAAACGCACCAACAGCTCCCCCTCAAGCCTAACATGCTTGGCCTCCAAATAAGTCTTCAATTGTCCTTGATTTCCTGCAAGCCAATCATCAACTTGAATCTACTTAACTTTGTACCATCAAGAGCTTTAGTTAACATGTCTGCACATTGCATATCTGTAGAGACATAGGATAATTGAATATCCTTGCTCATTAGCTTCTCCCTTACGTAATGGTAGTGGACTTCAATATGCTTGGTTCTAGCATGGTATACCGGATTTAGCTGCTAGATGTAGTGAGCTTGTGTTGTCACCAAAAATATGAGGTGTTGAAGAATGAAGTCCAAGATCTGTGTACAAAGACTTTAACCACATGATTTCTTGAGTTGCATTAGCCAAACTTCTATATTCAGCTTCGGTAGAAGATAATGCCACGGTTGGTTGCTTCTTCGATGACCAAGAAATGATTTTTGAACCTGCAAATGATATATACCCTGATGTGCTTCTTCTATCATCTTTAGATCCGGCCCAATCTGCATCTTAGTAGACCTTTAGCTCAATATTTGAAGTAAATGAATAAAACAAACCTTCATTCATGGTCCCCTTTAGGTACTTGAGGACTCTCTTGGCCGCTTCCATATGTGGTCTTCTCGGCTTATGCATAAACTGACTCAATATGATAACACTATAGCATATATCCACCCTTGTGAGTGTTGCATAGTTCAAACTTCTAACCAAGCTTTGATAGCTTGTGATGTCTTCAATTGGCTCTCCTTCATAAGCACTAAGCTTATGATTTTGCTCCATAGGTGTACCTACACACTTGGTATTTTCCATCTTGAACTTGACGAGCATGTCATGGACATACTTCCTTTGTGTGATGTATATACCTGAATCTCTGTAGATCAACTCCAATCCAAGAAAATAAGTGAGTGGTCCGAGGTCACTTATTTTGAACTCCTCCTTCATTTGACTCTTTACCTGTTTGATTCCTTCAAGATCATTGCCTGTGAAAATAATATCATCAACATACACACATAAATAAATCACTTCAGATCCGTTCCTCTTTATGAACAAAGAGGTATCCACCTTGCTAGCTTTGAACCCTTGGTCCTGCAAATAAGTCACCAATCTGAAATTCCAAGCTCTTGGAGCTTGCTTCAATCCATACAAATCTTTCTTTAGTTTGCATACATAGTTAGGATGATGTGCATCCTCATATCCAGGAGGTTGTGCCATATACACTTCCTCAGAAATCCATCCATTCAAGAAAGCATTCTTTACACCAAGTTGATAAAGATTCCAATTTCTAGATGCAGCAAGACTAATGAGAACCCTAATTGTAGGCATTTTTGCAACAGGAGAGAAAGTCTCCTCATAATCAATACCATGGGTTTGAGCAAACCCTTTAGCAACTAACCTTGCTTTGTGTCTATTTATACTTCCATCTGGATTCCTCTTGATTTTGTATATCCATCGAGATCCGATTATCTTCATAGATGGCTTGTTAGGTACAAGCTCCCAAGTGTCATTCTCCTTCAAGGCTTCCATTTCTTCATCCATTGCATCTCTCCAAGCTTTCTTGCTTTGTGCTTCTTCGAATGTGGTAGGTTCTTCATTGGTTGAATCCTTTGCAATGTAGATTGAGTGCTTGGTGACCAAAGAAGTATCATAACCAAACCTTTCTGGTTTCTTCTTCTCCCTTGAAGACCTTCTAAGTGGTTGATGTGAGCTCTCCGGTCCATATGTAGCATTCTGCATCTTTGCTTTACCTTTGTTCTTCCATAGCTTTAGTCTTTCCAAGTCTTCTAGGTCAATCTCCGAATCACTTTCTTCAATCTGCTTTGGCTCCTTTGGTTGAAGTGATGGAAAATCTTCATCCAAGTCATATGGTAGCTTCACTTTCCTGTCATCATCCAACCATGATTTGTTTTCATCAAAAATTATATCTCTACTCACAGAAAATCCTTTATTGGTTGGATTGTACAATCTATATCCTTTTTGGTTTTGATCATAACCAATGAATACGCACTTCTCTGCCTTGGGATCCAATTTCCCTCTTACTTGAGAAGGAATGTGAGCATAGGCTAAGCATCCAAAGATTTTGCAATGCTCTAGACTAGGTCTTCTTCCATTCCACACTTCATATGGAGTGGTTCCATCTAGTGACTTAGATGGAAGTCTATTTATGAGATATGTGGCTGTCGACACAGCCTCTGCCCATAGGTAGTTCGGCAATCCCTTTTCGTTGAGCATGGACCTTGCAGCTTCGACAATAGCTCTGTTCCTCCTCTCTGCTACACCATTGAGTTCGGGTGTATACCTTGTAGTGACTTCCCTTTTAATGCCTCTTTCATGCAAGAAGGCATCAAATTCAGAAGAGACGTATTCTCCTCCACCAGCTGATCTGAGTCGTTTCAAAGTCCTACCTGTTTGGTTTTCAACAAGAGCAATATACTTCTTAAAGCAATTAAACACTTCATCCTTGTGCTTCATGAAAAACAGAATGGTCCACCTGCTACAATCATCTATGAAAGACACATAATATCTTGAGCCTGATATAGATGGCTCCTTACTTGGACCCCACACATCCGTGTGCACTAGATCCAAAGGATTTTGATACATATATCCTTTCTTATTGAAAGGTTGTCTATGAGCCTTGCTGAGTTGACAAGCTTCACACTTATAAATCATGTGTTGCCTTGTGATATTAGGCAAACCAAGTACACTTTGGTCCCTGCAAATTTGTTTGAGTGTCCTCTCACCAATGTGAGCAAGCCTTTTGTGCCATATCTCCAACTCTGTTAGAGTTTGAGATCCATAGCTAAACAAAGCTATGTTCTTTGTATCTTCCACTTCAAAAGTGAAAAGCCTTCCTGTCTTTTCTCCTTTGGCAATCCTTCGAAAGCCTTGCCTTGGGTCTTCAACATATGCTCCAAATTGATTAAACCTAACCTGCAATCCTTTTTCAACAATCTGTCCAACACTTATAAAATCTTTGGTAATTGTAGGGAAATACAAGACTTTGCTTAAGAGGTTCATATTCCCATCTGATGTCTTCACATTACCTATCTTCTCCACTGAGTGCTTTGTGTCATCTCCTGTCTGCACTTCATGCTTGTTATGAGGATCTTCCAAATCTAAAGTAAAGCCACATTTCCTACTACATGGTTCGAGCATCCCGAATCAATGTAAAATATGTGATCATCATCCTTACCCTTCTTCGCTGATAGATTCATAATCAATAATGAATCTTCTTGACTTTGGTCCTCTGCATAGTTATTGTAATCTCTTCTTCCTCTATGGCCACTTTGATAGTTGTTGTTGTTGTTGTTGTAATTGTTGTTGTAGTAGTTGTTGTTGTTGTATCCTCCATTGTATCTACCTCTATTTGATCCATAGCCACCTCTATTGAATCCTCTTCCTCTTGAGTTCCTCGGGTTCTTGAAACATTCTTCAGTAGTATGGTTAGATAAGCCACATATGTTGCAAGGTTGAGATGATTGGAATCTCCCCCTGCCTTGCTTTCCACCTCTGCCTCTTCCTCTAGCTCTTCCTCTACCTGCAAAGTTTGCTTGGAAAGAGCTACCTTCATCTTCATTCTTCCTATTCTTTGACTTGTCCTTGACCTTAGCTTTATCAGAATACAAGGCAGAAGTTTGATTACCTCTTGAGGACTCACCACCTTTGCTAATCTTTGCTTCATGAGTGAAGAGTTGGCCCATGAGTGTGTTGAGGTCGGATACATGCATATCCATGTATAAATCCATGGCTGTTGTGAATGACTCCCACTTGTCGTCTGCTTTGATTCCATTCATGATTTGTCTAATGATTTGCTCCTCTTCAATTACCTCTCCAATGCTTCCAAGCTGGTCCGAAATCTCCTTCATCTTTGTGACATAATCAGTCACATTTTGCTTCGGGCTTTTCTTCATTGTTGTGAACTCCATCCACAATTGGTTCTTCCTTGCTCGAGTGTTGGAAGAGAAGAAAGAAGTAAGTGCATTCCAGGTTTCTCTTGATGTCTTGCATCCCTTGACATGAGGTAAAAGAAAATCAGAGATTGAGTTTAGAATATAGGACCTTGCAAGTGCATCCTTCGAACACCAATTTGAAAGTCCTTCCACTTCTTCATGTGATGGTTGCCCTTTGTTCCTCATGGTTGGCATTGCTTCATCTCCGGATACGAATCCACATAGATTCCTCCCTTGAAGGTAAGGCTCCATCCTTAGAGACCATGCCGGGTAGTTGTTTCGATCCAATTTGTCAATTGTTGATGGAAATCCATCTCCCATGTTGCTTGACTATGCTCTGATACCACTGTGAAGAGAGATGGTGGATGCAATCCAAAGATGAGTAGGTGCCGCTACAACCAGCTTCACACCAGCCAACTGAGACTTCAGAGTTGATTAGTAGACCCTTTAAGCTTCCTAAATCCACCAAAATATCAGGCAAGTACTTTGGAACATGTATCCCAAAAGTTTAAGTCAAGACAGACTAGTTGCGAAATGACTAGCTCCCAAAACTTGCTATTTTTGGACATACACCTGCTGGAAAAAATAAACAGAGCTCTCAACCTGGAAGGAATTAGAAAAATTCCTATTGGGCATAACAAATAGACTTATCAAGCTTCCCAATCCAAGTTAAAACACTTCAAATGATGGACTGAGCACTGAGAACAAGTTTCATCAATTTCTGGAACATTCCCATAATTCTCGGGGCTCTACAGAGATAGACCCGTGAAAAGTAAAATGCATATATCTCCAAAATTATTAATGCAATGACCTTGAAAATTTATATGCACAAAGAAGACAGTACGAGCTATCTAACACAAGTTAAATCACTGAAAAAGGTTCAGTAAAACTCAAGATATGACCTTCTGAAGGTACTGCTCTGAGTGAGTATAACAGAGAACAAAACAGAGAAGTAAATGATGATAAATGTATAAATTCATATATGATTACAACCACATTGGCAATGAATCTTTGCACAATGGGAGTAGAATGATAGAGCTATGGAGTAAGCTCTTAAATCTCTACAAAATGACATGAAGTGGTCACGTACAAGGCTTGCTAATCGCCTCTTCCTTCTTGCTCTTTTTATAGCTATTCTTGGAGGGAGTTTTGAATTTGAATTCGAATGGTTCCACCTAAAAGTGATCCCCAAAGTTAGGAGAGATTCCCTCAGCTCTAAATTTCGTGGTTTTAGGTAGTTAGAGCCACGAATTTGCTTTTACATCATAGATGAGGTAAGCCATCCTTTTCCTTTTTTCTTTTTCCATTTACAAGAGATAAAATGTACTCTTTTACAAGAGGTGTTCACATGACTACTCATGTGACTTACAAATAAGGATGATATCAAATATATCAAGCATGTAGGCTTGGGAAAAACGCACCAACACTCCACCCCAATTGTTGGTTGATCATGGTTGCCAAATTATCCCTAGGGGTCTGGTCTTTCGCCTACTTAGTATTATGATAGGCTTTGATGTCTCGATGGAGAAGCAATGGAATTGGGTCCTTTCCAAACTAGACAACAAGTTGGCATATTGGAAGGGCATGCAAATCAACCTCATGGGCATGCCATGGTAATTAATACCTTCCTCATCTCCTCGACCATTTCCTTTCTCTCTTGCTGAAGATCGAAGGATCAAGATCTTAGCAAATTGGAAAGAATCTGTAGAAGCTTTCTTTGGACGGGGGACCACAACAAAAGGGGGTTTCCCAAAATTAAATGGTCTACCTACATCAATTTAAAAAAAAACAATTGTTGAAACCAATGTAGGATGTGACAAATTCAAGCAAGTAGGCTCATCAAAAATTTGTGGATGGGCCTAATCACTTGGATTGGTCATATATCAAAATAATTACAAATGGAGATAAATTTGCATATATCTAATGTCAACATCTATGAATGGTGAGTGATAAGGGTTTTGAATAAGGAGGGATCAAGAAACTCATGAAATTGAATCAATCTTGGACACGAACAATTCAAGTAAGTAGGCTCATCAAAAAATTTTGGATGGGCTTAATTGCTTGAATTGGTCGTACATCAAAATAATCATAAATTAAGGCGAATTTGCGTATATCTAATGTCAACATCTATGAATGGTGAGTGATAAGGGTCTTCAATAAGGAACAACCAAAAAAATCATGAAATTGAATCAATCTTGGACATGAACAGTTCAAGTGAATAAGCTCATAAAAAAAGCTTGAATGGGCCTGATTGCTTGAATTGTTCGTGTCTCCTAGATGATCATTACCATTACAAATAGAGGTACATTTGCCTATATCTGATGTCAACATCTAAGAATGATGAGGAATCAAGCATTGCATGAGGAGAAACCCAAATAACTCATGAAAATGAGTAAATCTAGGACACGACCAATTCAAGCGAATAGGCTCATTAAACAGTCTTGAATGGGCCTTATCACTTGAATCAATTTTGTCTATAAGATCATCATTGTCATCACAAATAGAGGTTAGATCTAATAATGATGATGAATTAGGTATTTCGTAAGGAGCAATCCAAAAAGCTCATAAAAATGAATAAATCTAGGACACAACCAATTCAAGCAAATAGGCCCATCAAGAAGCCTCCAACGGGCCTAATCGCTTGAATTGGTTGTGTCCTAGAGATGGTCATATTTGCAATGCAAGTAATTCTAAACGTACCTTAACCTCATCTTCATCCTACATTAGTTCTTTTCCATCAATTCTTATTGTTCCTTTGTCCTCAACAACCTCCACAAATGAGTATTGTTGTATAAATCATGGGTTAGACCCTCCAAAAGGAACCTATGTTTCTTGGATTTAACCCTTGAGGTTTTATTTCATAGAAGTCTCAATTGAAGGGTTTGTTACCTTAGGAAATCAACCTAAGGTAATAAAACCTTAGTCTTGGGAGAAGCTTCTCCCAAGTGACACCTTGACTCGTACGTGAAAGAAAGACTTCAATTGAAATAGAAGCCATGTGATTCTCTTTGGAAAGTATCCACATGAAGGACACTTGGAAGGACACATGGCTAAAAATTAAGACATGCAAATCTTGGACCTTTGACATATATATGGGTGGAGTTGGATGGGTGGATACATACTCACTCACTCTCTGGTGGATGCTATACTCTAGGAAGGAGTTTTCACAACAAGTATCGTCATCCAAATGAGTAAATCCCCAGATCTTTTTGTCGCTAATCAAAATCTTCATCTACAAGTTTGGCTTCTTTGGCAGTACTCTCTCATAGCAGCTTGAAAGAGCTTTGGAAGAATCTTTAAATGTATCATTTGACAAGCTCAATTCCATGCTCAGAAATTCATCTTTATTTTGTTCCTTCTAATTTATAAAGTTCCTTGCAACTTCTTAAGATTCAACTATTGCAGCAAGGCAGTAGTCTTCTCTTATATTGAAGAGCTCTTGAATGCAATACAAAGGAGTCCTTTTGAGAGACAAAGTAATGTGGAAGGTTTGGGAGAAGAAGTGGTTTTCCTAAGATCTTTACATCTTTTGCTGGCTCTCTTATAGTTGTCTCGGCTATGAAAGTTTGCCACATCGAAATTCTTAACCTCTTTTTGTTTTGTTGGACGGTTAATTTCTTCAACAATTTCTTTGACTTCAATTTTTTAATATTTCTCAAGAGAAAGCTCTAGAAATGCTTTTTTCTCTTCATATAGGTTCTTTACTTCATTCTTGTCACTTGAGATATGATCAAGCCAAATAAAAAACCCAATGTTCAATGGAAGTAAACAACAATTATTTGGTTATGGGCAAAAGTCCATCCTGCCTTGCAAGGGGGAGGTCTTCCTACACTTTTTAGTTATTCTGGCCCTTTCCAAAGGATCGTTCCCAAATATGCTTGGGTGAATGTATTTCTTGTCAAAGATAACAACTTTGTATCCATTGAATATCTTCAAGAAGCTCTCCCACTCATCCATAAGGAATGCCTTACTTCTCTCCACTAGTGCTTCAAAATCAAAAGTGGGACTGAACATTTTCATTGCATCTGGAAAGAGGTTCACTCTCAACCCATCTTGAACCATGAAATCTAGTAGTTTCTCAGATGGAAAGACATTAAGAATTTCATTCTTCTCTTCCATCTCAAAATCAATGAGAGCTCTTACTACTTCTGCATTAGACTATCGATGCAAGCGAATAGAGGTAGTCAAAGATGGTCAAACTGGCATAATCGCTTGAATTGCTCATATATAGAAGTCGATGTAAGAGTGCTAGATTATGGATACAAAAATTTGTTGAAGGTAGAAAATAAGAAAATGCCAAGGGACTTGATATTTATAGGAGAATAGAGGATAAGAACGGTCAAATGATATGGTTCAATGAACATGCAACACATGGCAATCCCACCTCAAAATTTTCAACGATCAAGTGACATGGACCATTGAGAACATGACACACACACACACACACACACACACACACACACACATATATATATATATATATATATATATATATATATATATATATATATATATATATATATATATATATATATATATATATATATATATATATATATATATATATATATATGTGTGTGTGTGTGTGTGTGTGTGTGTATGTATGTATGTATATCTATCTATCTATCTATCTATCTATCATGGCAATGTATTTTGGAATTCGCAATGGTTGAATGATGTGGATCAATCAAAGGATGCCACGTGGTGCCAATGGTCAACACACCCTAGAGAACTTTATAAGCACATTACTTCATTTGTGCCACTTTTTTGTGACTTTCCTTCTACCCTTTAGTTCCTGGAGTTTTCACTCTTCAAGATGCTTTTGCAAACCTTCTCAAACTCTCTTCTCGCTGGAGTCTCTTGATGTGCAAGGTAAGAAACTTTTGAATTTTTACGAATGATTCAAGCGACTAGGGAAAATCAGAGTTTTTTGGATGATCCTAATCGTATGAATCCTTCATGTGCATCCAAACAAATTCTTGAACTTTAATTAGAGAAATGATATGAAAATTGTCATGGAATACATATGAAGGAAGCCTATAGCTTTGAATTTTTTACACGATCGATTCAAACAATTACAGGAATTGGATATTTTCAAATAGATATAATCACTTGAATTGGTCATGTGCAATGAAACCATTTCTTGAATTGGTCATGGAATTCACATGAATGATACTCATAGCTTGATTTATTTTATAAGACTGATTCAAGCGACTAGGGGAATCAGAGATTCTTGGATTGATATAATTGTTTGAATTGATTGTGTGCACTTAAACCAGTTCTGAGCTATCCTTTGTTTTGTAAGGTATGAGAGAGATTATTTGAGGATTCTCATGGAGTTCACATGAGTGAAACTCAGATCTTAAATTGTTTGACATGAACGATTCAAGCGATTAGGGGAATTAGAGATTCTTGGATTGATCTAATCACTTGAATCGACCATCTGCACTAAAACCACGTTTCGAACTACTTTTTTTTTTCTAAGGTATAAGAGAGAGAGGTTATTTCAATACTCTAATGGAATTCACATGAATGCAAGTCAGAGCTTGAATTATTTTACACAATTGATTCAAGCAATTAGAGAAATCGAAGATCTTTGGATGGTCCTAATCACTTGAATTGGTCGTGTCTTGAATTCTTGATTTTCTTGCTATTTGTGGTGTGCCTACTATTTATGAGATAAACTATCATGATAAGTGGTTAGTTAATTATTTCTTCCTATTTATGCTATGTCATGTTTTGTTGATCTGTGAACTAAAAACTTGGGCTTGTGAAGAAAAATGGAGAAGATTGAAGGAAACAGCCAATTCAAGCAATTAGGACAATCAGAGAACCTCTGATGGCCCTTTTCCCTTGAATTGGTCATGTCCTCCAATCTTCTCCATTTTGTAATATTCCTACCCTTGAGGCTCTGTATACCTTGTTAATCACTAATTAAAAATCCATGACTAATTCAAGCAAAGAGAACATTCTAGGAACTTCAAATGGCCCTTATCGCTTAAATCGGTCATACTATTTGCTAAGTGGCCCTAATCTTAGAGATTGGTGGACACAAACAATTCAAGCGATTAGGGCGGTTAGACAACCTCCAATGGCCCTTATCACTTGAATTGGTTGTATCCTCCAATCTTCTCCATTTTATAATATTTCTAATGTTAATGCTCTATTTAGGTAATCGCTTACATGGAGAATTTCTTTATCCTTTCACAACAATGATATGTCTTTGAACAATAGAAAGCTTCCATAGAAATGATATAAAACAAAACAATACCTATATGAATGTGAAGTGTTTACATAAAAAAAAGGAGAGAAAAGTACTTTGCACTTAATGTCTTTGTTTCCATTCAAATTTTTTGGTGGAAGAAAACACAAAAAAAACCTTCAAATGAAGGCTAATATCATATTGGTAAGCATTCACATGCAAACTAATTTATCATCAACCTTCTTGTAAAAAAGGTCTGATCCAAAGATTGAGCCTCAAATGATTCCCCATTTTTTCGTGACTTCATTCGAAGGCTAAAATGGCTGAGAAGGCCATTGCAACCTTCAAATTTCAACACTTCTTACTAGTCCATTTGGTCACTGATACAACGTTGGCATAAGAGTCAAAGCCCTTCACAAAGGCTTGTTTGACCATGATCCACCCACTTTTTTATTGCATGATGTTCATACAAGATTGGTTACATTTGTAAGGGTTACAATATTCCTACCCTTAATGCTCTATTTAGCTAATCACTAACATGGAGATTTTCTTTATCCTTATCTTTACCAATTATTTTTTAGGAGAAAGTCTTTGAACAATAGATACCTTTCACATCAATGACATAAGTCTTTGAACAATAAAAACCTTCCACAACAATGATATGAGCCAAAACAATGCCAATTTGAATATGAAGATTTTACATTAAAAAAAAGAGGCAAAAGTATTTAGCACTTTGTCTTTGTTTCCATTCAAATTTTTTGGTGGAAGAAAAAGGGTAAGACTGGTTACATTCTTAAGGGTTGGAACTTGATCACCTTGGTTGGTAGGCAAGTAATGCAAGATAATGTTTTCTCTGATCTAATGTTTACCATTGCACCATTAATTGAGAATCTCAACTATGGTGAAACCTCATCAAGGTACTCTAGAAGCTCTCTAACTTTTTTGAGTTTCCAAATTGTGGTGACAATTATTTTCCTAGGTTGAAAATCTCGATATCTAGAGTCCAATATTTTTTTTTCCACCTTCTGTAGTCATATCCTAAAACAAGAGATTGCTCATATATCTGACATGAAATTGAAAGAGAATTAGGACTAACTTTACATAAAATGATATCTCCTATCTTTTGAACTTCTTTGCTATCCCATTCCCTACCTAAAACAACGTCAATCTCTGAAATTAAAACTCTCCTATTCAACCACATTTTTTTTTGTTTTCTGTAATAGCATGTTTTTAAGACATGCTACAAAAATGTGAAGAGGAAAAAACCATTGAATATTTATTCTTTGACAAATTTGGCTTGCTAACATTGCCCTTTGAATGTCGTCTCACATATTGCACATAAAAGTTGAAACTGCTGATTGATCATGAGCCTCCCAATCTAATGAAGAGATGCGAGGAACAAGCAGATGTACAAGATTTCCTTAAGCACTCCTCCCTAATGGTACCTCATAATCTGCAAAATAGACAAACAATTGAATGCTATTAAAAAATAAAACATATTTGTTTTCATACATCAGTTCTCCATGATCCTTATGAATAACTTTGAATGTTCCTATTAAATATTCAGCACGTTGCCACTCTTGAACACTGGAAGGAAAAATATCTACAATACAAAAATAGATATCTTGTAATACAAAAACAATTGAAAATGATAAAAGAGAATTATTAAACTTCACTTACAATACGACGGGAATAACAAAAAAATGTTTAGCACCAGATCCTTAGCAGTGTACACATGTTGAACTCTTGCAAACCAGCCATGTCTCTTTAATTTGAAACTGAGAATACAACCTTTACAATGGTGTTTCTATGGGTACCTCTACAACTACAAAGCATAGTCACCCAATCATTTAGCTCCACAAAAAGAGCTTTCCATAAGGAATCCTCTCCTCTATTGCAAACCTCACATGAGGTTACACGATTGGAAGGATGAAGAGAAGTATAAGCCATTCTAACACTTAGAGAAATAATAGAGAATGCCCAAAGCGAGAAACCAAGATTTACAAACTTCAAAAGTATTTATAGTTTTTTTTTTTGTAAACTTTTGATTTGATGTTTCAAATGTGACCAAAATATCATAGAATTTCATGAAACCAAAAATATTTCATATCTTCAAAAATCATTTCTCTCTTGGAAATTTAAAGATCTGCATTGTGTGGTGTGCAAAAATATATTTTTTCATATAAAAAACAAAACTTTTTCATTGAATACAAGAAATACCATCGACTTAGCAACCCTTTTAGAGAATATTTTCTAAAAAGAAGAATTATCTAGACACAAGAATGTTATATTTTTGTACACATGAAAAGACCCTATTGTTGGAGCTCGAGGTTTGCGGAAGCACTCAGACAACACGAGGAAGAAAAAGAAGCTTGGAGCACAACACACAATACTGAACGTATTACCACTGGAATGTACAAAGATAAGTAACCTATTAGGGCAATAGGCATATATACAAGACGAGGGTAAAAACCTCCTAAAGATGGAAAAAAGTGCCCTAGTGGTCCTAGTGTGTTCACACACATCACTACCTAAATATATCAACCAATGCCCCCTGGGAGTGATGTGATGAACAAGCAACAGGCACTCATGTATAAGGAAGTTCCAAGCTATGTGGAATCAATCCACAAAAGGAAGTAAGCCCAAAGCTTTGTGGAAAGCTTCAAACTTCTCCCTAGGTAGAGCCTTCGTGAAAAGTTCTGCAATGTTCTCCTATGTGGGCACATATGCCAAGTTGATCTCTCATGCAGAGAACCTCTTCATGACATAATGATAATGCACCTCAATGTGCTTAGTGTGAGCATGGAACACATGGTTCTTTGCAACTGCCAATGCGCTTTGACTGCCCCTGAAGATGGTGGTGGCACAAGACTGACCAACACCCAAATCAAGGCATCTGAGCCACACACACTCAACAATCGCTATGAAAGCTTCCCTATACTCAGCTTCACAACTGGAAGTGGCCACAATATGCTGCTTCTTACTTAACCAAGATATACATGAGCTACCAAGCATGAAGCAAAAGCCACTAGTGGACACACGAGTATCATAGCAACCAACCTAGTTAGAGTAAAAAAAAGCATGTAAATCTGGCGGTAGTGATCATCCCTTGGGATAAAATAATCCAAGTAGACAGGTACCGCTCAAGTAGAAAAAGATGTGCTTAAACGCCTACCAATGCTTGACACCTGGGCAATGTATAAACCTACTCATGTGTGAGACAACAAACTAAATATCTGGCGGAGTAATGCATAAGTAAATCAAGCATCCAATAGCGTACTGATAGAGAACAACATCAAATGCATCTCTAGCATCATGAAGACTCTATCGTAAACCTGTCTCCATAGGAGTGGCAATAGGTTTGCATTCTTCAAGGCCAAAACGCTACAATAATGTGTCAATATATTTTGTTTGATGCAAAGTTATTATGTCATTAACTTGCATAAATTTAATGCCCAAATAATGATGCAAATGTCCCAAATATGACATCTTGAATGAGACATGTAGATCAGTGTTAAAATCAGCAATATGCTTCTCATGAGGACCAGTGAGTAGCACGGTGTCGGGTCGTGAGAGATGCTCGGATGGTGGATCAAGTCATCCGCCTAAATCGTTCGGCACACGCAGGGTGTCTGTAGCAAACTCAGGCTTATGAAAGTAAGGATTCTAATGACAAAACAATTTAAATTACCTATTTCTATGACTGAAACTAAGGTCTTTAAATAGTTTAAATAGTTATGGACCGTAAGGACGGCAGCCTCGTACCTAGCAACAGCTTCCTGATATGAGATTAAAACTAGTGACTCTTCTGTTACGCGTTCCATCATGGTTTCTTCTACTAAACTATCAGGTAAGCTAGAGGTTTCTGGTCTGTCTAGAGTTGGCGGAACATTTTCTATATTTTCAATAGTACTGTGCTCAGACTCGTGAACTAATTTAGAAGACATCAAAGAAAGTAATGGGAAACAATATTGTTGCAAAACTGCTTGAATAAATTAATTGATAAGCTAATGGTTCAAATCAATAATTCTAATACAAATGGAAGGTCTAAACAAAGGAATAAATGTCTAGTCAACTGGATAGTTGACTAAATGGGAAATAAGATTTAAATGGATCTTTAGGCTTCCGCTTCACTTCAATTGTCTTCACTTCACTTTAATTGATTGTAATCTTCAATGTTTCTGCAAAAAACATTAGCATTAGTAATATTACAAAATCAATAAGAAACATATAATCCATACTTTACATACATTAAATCATACACATGCTAACATGCACTTCTAAATACATATAACCATGCACATACATCACTTGCACTTATGAAAACATACTTTTAATACAAAATCATATGCATATTAGCACTTAGATGTATGCATACAAACACATCCATGAGCTCTATTATGAATACAAACTCACTAAATAATTATAATAAATGTAGGTATATCTCATATATACTTCTAACTCATGCATTCATAAGTAACTAGCTAAGCCAATTAATGTTTTCATATTCTCTAAGTATTACTCCATAATAATTAACACATTAAATACCTAAAAAAATGATTTATGCAATAAGATAATTAAATTAACTTAACAATTTAACTCTCTCTTTCTCTTTCTCTCTTTCTCTCTCTCTCTTTTTCTCTCTCTTTCTTTCTCTCTCTTTCTTTCTCTCTCTCTTTCTCTCTCTCTTTCTTCTCCTCTCTCTTTTTCTCTCTCTTTCTTTCTCTCTCTCTCTCTGCGCCGATCTCTCTCTCTCTCTCTCTCTCTCTCTCTCTCTCTCTCTCTCTCTCTCTCTCTCTCTCTCTCTCTCTCTCTCTCTCTCTCTCTCTCTCTCTCTCTCTCTCTCTCTCTCTCTCTCCTCTCTCTCTCTCTCTCTCTCTCTCTCTCTCTCTCTCTCTCTCTCTCTCTCTCTCTCTCTCTCTCTCTCTCTCTCTCTCTCTCTCTCTCTTCTATCTCTCTCTGTCTCCTCTCTCTTCTGGCCTCTCTCTCCTCTCTTCTCTCTCTCTCTCTGCTCTCTCTCGTTCTCTCTCTCTCTCTCACTCTCTCTCTTCCTCTCTCTCTCTCTCTGCTCTCTCTCTCGTCTCTCTCTCTCCTCTCTCTCCTCTCTCTCTCTCTCTCTCTCTCTCTTCCTCCTCTCTCTCATCTCTCTCTCCTCCTATCTTCTCTCTCTCTCTCTCTTCCTCTCTCTCCTCTCGTCTCTCTCTCCTTCTCTCTCTCTCTCTCTCTCCTCTCTCATCTCTCTCCCATCTCTCTCAGTCTCTTCCTCTCGTCTCTCTCTCTCTCTTTCTCTCTCTCTCTCTCCTCTCCTCCTTCTCTCCTCCTCTCTCTCTCCCTCTCTCCTCTCACCCCTTCTTCTCTCTCTCTCCTTCCTTCTGTCTGCGCGCTGGCCCGCGCCCAGGACAGAGGAGGGGAGGGAGAGTCTCTCTCTCTCTCTCTCTCTCTCTCTCTCTCTCTCTCTCTCTCTCCTCTCTCTCTCTCTCTCTCTCTCTATCTCTCTCTCTCTCTCCTCTCTTCTCTCTCTCTCTCTCTCTCTCTCTCTCTCTCTCTCTCTCTCTCTCTCTCTCTCTCTCTCTCTCTCTCCTCTCTCTCTCTCTCTCTCTCTCTCTCTCTCTCTCTCTCTCTCTCTCTCTCTCTCTCTCTCTCTCTCTCTCTCTCTCTCTCTCTCTCTCTCTCTCTCTCTCTCTCTCTCTCTCTCTCTCTCTCTCTCTCTCTCTCTCTCTCTCTCCTCTCTCTCTCTCTCTCTCTCTCTCTCTCTCTCTCTCTCTCTCTCTCTCTCTCTCTCTCTCTCTCTCTCTCTCTCTCTCTCTCTCTCTCTCTCTCTCTCTCTCTCTCTCTCTCTCTCTCTCTCTCTCTCTCTCTCTCTCTCTCTCTGTGCGCGTTGTCGCGCTGAAGCAGAGGAGGGGAGAGAGAGAACCTCTCTCTCACACACATACATCATACACACACACACACACATCACATCATACACGCACACACACACATATCACATACACACATACACACATCACATACGCACATACACACATCACATACACACACACATCACATACACACACACATATACACTTCACACACACACATACACTTCACACACACACATACACTTCACATACACACACATACATCACATCACATACACACACATCACACACACACATATATCACATACACACACTTCACACACACACATACACTTCACATACACACATAACACAAACACGCACATACACATAACACATTCACACATAACACATACACACACACTACTGCAGGGACTCGGACCAAGCCACGGAATAGGCATGGTCATGCTTTCGGCCGGACAATCATTCATGCAGCAGCATGGGGCATATCAAGATCATCGTACACAGCAGTGACATGACGGCTCAATATCCCGAGCACGAGGAGGGTCTAATGAGAAAGAAGGAAAAACAGAAGAAAGTAAAGAGCAGGAGACAGTACCTGCAAAAAACATTAGGAGAAACTTGAGCTCAACACACATTTAAATACATACACAAGTCCTTCCTAATCCACTCTTTTGGTTTTAACTTTTAATCTACAACCACACTTTAATCTCCTTACTTTCACCACACTTTAAATTGACTTTATTTACACAACTCACTTACTCCATTCTTTTAACCTTTTTCATATACACCATTCATTTAAAGTTTCTCTTTAACTTCCTTTAATTGCATCATTTATTTCAACCACTCTTTCAATCACTTTAGTTACACATCTTCTATAAACCATTCTTTTTCCTAGTACTCATATAGACCACTAGTTATTTATCCATTTAATTTACCATTTTTAATTTAATTAGCCTATATTTCTTATTTTAAATAAATCATTTAATTCAATCTTAGTTTAAAGGTTTAATTAATTAGAACCTTAGTATTTAAAAGTATACACACTATTGAATTAACAAATTAAACCATAAATTAAATTTGTAGGTTGACCAATGTTAAATTATAGATTAATTTCATTAAACATTAATTGTTTCAACCCTTCAAACTAAGGCTAATCTTCATTCTTGCACACTAAACCCCTTAAAACCCTTTTGGAATCCTACCATTAGCTCATTAACATTTAAATAAACCCTATCATTAACCCTTTGGAACATAAATAAACTCTAACATGAACCTATTAGAACCTTTTGAGACCCTTCAAATGAACCCTATTGTCATAAATCATATGAACTAGAGTTATATACCCATGTTTCTAGCATGTATAAATATAAATACTCATTAATTAAGTACTTAGGGTAAACCCTAATATGAACATATGTCTTGCTTCATCCTTCATACCTGATAACATTTTCAAAATAGTTAATCCAATTAGCACAACTGATCAACAGTGATATAAAAGAGGTTTAGAATTCACCAATAAATATTTTAATTTTTCGGGCCATCAATTGGAAGATGCAAATCTTCCCGACAACGGCATGAACATACACAAGAATGATCAGAGGCACATCATTTGCATGCTTAACATATAAGGTTCTCTAAGTTGGACTATTCTCAAAACCATGTGCAATCAAGTAGGCATGTATCTTTTCATACCAAGCACTGGTGCTTGTTTCAAACCATATAATGCCTTTTTCAACCTGCACACTTGGTTTTCATTATCTTTTTGCATAAAGCCATGGGGCTAAAAAACATACACTTCTTCATGCAAATCTCCATTCACAAAATACCATTTTGATGTCCAACTGATGTACATTCCAACCATGATGAGATGTAAGTGCACAGATTCTACGAATAGTAGTCATTCGGCAAGTAGGAGCAAATGTCTCATCAAAATCAATGCCTCTTTCCTAAGCATAACCCTTTGCAACAAGCCTAGCCTTGTACTTGTCAACTGTTCCATCAAGCATACGCTTCAGCTTGTATACCCACTTGGTGCCAATGACCTTCTTGCTAGGAGGCAAGTCACATAAAGGCCAGGTACCATTTTTCATGATAGCATCATATTCTGATTGCATAACAACCATCCAATTTTCAGAATTTTGTGCTTTAACAAACAAAACATGCTCATTCTCATCATAAAGACTAGAGGTAGCCATAGCATAACAATCTGATGCAAAAGAAGCACTATGAGAGCCTGAAGGAGTATGATATGATAGAGGTGCATCTAATTTTCTATCACACAAAGTGTGCACAAGCCAGTTTGGCATGGTATTGCCTCCTCAATATCAGCTCTCTCATCAACAAGTATATCATGTAAGTTTGCATTAGAAATGGAATGATGTGCATCATCAAATGAAACCTGTGCAGGCTGAGAAGTTGCCTCATTAGGACCGGCACTAGATTTTCCACCTATAAAAACAGGTCACAGTGTCATACATGTCTTTGGAGCTAACACATGTCTCCTTAGTACATGAAAGTAATGGATGAATAGCATCTTCTACAAAAATAACATCACAACTAACCAAAATGCGTTTAGTCTATGGATGATACAGACAATAGCATTTGCTTTTAGAACTGTACCAAAAAGAAATACATTTCACTGCTTTATCATCCATTTTCTTGCGTTGTTGTTCATGCACCAATGCATATGCCATACAAATCTTTGGCATGCATGCTTTGGTCATCTAAAATTTTCTAGTTTGCTATGCCTGCAAAAATATGAAATGGTGTCCTCTCTACCCAAAGTTGAGGCACCGGGTAAACATGTTTGTGAAGGTTGTATTTTGGGCAAAATGCAGTGTTCCTCATTTCCAAACGATGGTTCAGTTCAAGCTACTCACTGCAGCTTGTTCACAATGATGTATGTGTTCCTATGCAGACACCCTCTTTTGGAAACTATCTTTACTTTATGAATTCCATTGATGATTTTTCCAAGCATGCATGGGTATATCCATTGAAAGAAAAGTCCAAAGTATTTATGTGCTTCAAACAAGTATGATTTTCATAAAGTGCAGCCATCTCCTCATCCATAGCTTTTTCCCAATGTGCATTTCCAATTGCATCTTCAAAACAAGAAGGTTCAACATCTTGTATTACCCTTGTCATGTAGGCACAATGATGAGCCATGTAACTATCACAGGTCAATGGCTACACTGAGTTCCAAATCCTCTCAGATATTCTTGGTCCTAGGTCACTTCTCCTTGTATCATCTGCATGTGCTTTTCTTATTCCTCGAGTCTTCACAGAGGGCAATCCAAGTTCCTCATCAAGACTCTTTTCTGAACCACTTGAATCTCCATCAATGTCTTCAAAATTTTACATGTATTACTACCAGTAGAAAGTTTTTCTTACATTTCTTGGATGTATTTGATGATTTTGCTGGAATGAAATTTCCATGCAATCTTCCAATCCATGGATTTAAGTTGGAACTATTTCTTGGTGACACATCTGGTCCACTCAAAACTTGCGATTTTGCACTTGATTTTTCAGCATTTTCTTTGTCATTTGATTCAAGATTAAGTCCATGTTTTGCATTTGCATAGAAGCTTGACATTTCATCAAACACCACATCTTTGCTTACCTTCACCTGTCGTGTGAGTGGGTTATAACATTTATACCCACTTTTGCTCAAGTGAGTATCCAATGAAGATACATTTTTCTGCTTTTGGATCAAGCTTCATCCTCAACTCATCTCTAACATGTACATATGCAATATTGCCAAATACTTTCAAATGATAAGTTTGGATTTTTACCTCTAAACTTCTCTTCAGGTGTAACTTGATGTACAACAGTAGCCAGAGTTCTGTTCATGATGTTTACAATAGTATGCACAACTTCTACCTAATAACAATGAGGCATATTCTTCTCAACCATCAAAGCTCTTGCTATTTTTGCAATATGTCTATTTTTGCATTCAACAATGCCATTCTGTTGTGGTGTGTACCTGCATGAAAGCTGACATCGAATTCCATGACTTTTAAGAAAATTGTTGAACTCATTTGACATGTATTCACCTCCTCCATCAGATCTTAATATCTGATTATACTTTCCTATATGCTTTTCCACCATAGCCTTGAAATTCTAGAAGTGAGTGACCACCTCCCTCTTCTCTTTCATGAAATATACCCATACTTTTCATGTATGGTCATCAATGAAAGTAACATAAAACCTGCAATTGCCCATAGATGTGTTCTTTGTAGGACCCCAAACATTTGTATGTACTATTTCTAGTACATTCTCACTAACATGATTGTCATGCAAAAATGATGTTGTTGTCTGTTTACCAAATTGACATGCTACACATACCTTTTGCATTTCTGCAACTTTGAAATTTGTTAGTCCATTGACAATCTCCTTGGACTGCATCAATTTCAACCTCTGCTAATTTGCATGTCCAATTCATTTTGTGCCAAATCTCTATATCAGCAATAACTCCTACACCTTTTGCAAACATGGCTTCACTCATTTCAAGAATTTTCACACTTAAGGTAAACATCCTACCCACTTTGTTTCCCTTGGCAATCAATCGTCCATCCTGCTAGTACTCTTCTACATATAACCCATCAGCATTGAACCAAACTTGTAATCCCTGGTCAACCATTTGTCCAATAGGGACCAGATTCTTTGTTATATTTGGAACATGCAGCACACTAGCAAGATGTTTTACCTTCCCATCCACCATAGACAATGCTATGTTTCCTATATGCTTGATGGGGTGTGTTGTGTTACACCTGTTTCAACATATCCAAGAACTGGCAATTTTTGCAAACTATTAAACCATTGTGCATGAATTATCATGTGATTTGAAGCACGTGAATCAACATACGAGACATTACCATTTGATTTTGAAACATCAACATACATCATATGATGTTGAACCATGAATAGCTTCTTAGAGTCATCTGCACTTGTGGATACATAGTTGATTTGCTGCCTTATGTTATTTTGATTCTTCAACCTGCAATCATGTTCAAAGTGCCCAGGTTTACCACAATTCCAACATCCTTTATTGTCATTACCTGAATCATTTATTTGGAAATTTTTGTAACCTCTTTGGCCCCCCCTAGCTCAAAATTCTCCTCTACCTCCTGAATGATTTTGTTGTTGTCCTTGATCTTGGTTATTGTGTCCTCATCCACTTCCGAAACCTGTACCTTTGCCTCTTCCTTTGCCAGAGTAGAATACCTGCTCATAACTAGGTTTTTCTTGGGGAGTTTAAATCCTCACCAAGATTCTTTTCTTCAATAATCAACATGGATACTAGATTAGCAAAATTCGAAATATTTTCCTTGGTCTATATAGAAGTTCTGAACTACTTATATGCAGCTCCTAAACCACGAAGGCATAATTCCACCTTACCATCATCATCTACATTCACACCAATAGATGCAAGTGACTCACATATGCTTTTGATTTTCAGAGTGTAGTCACTTACCAACATGCCCTTCTTTTCCAATGTGTGCAACTCGTTCTTGAGTTGCAATTTCCGTGCCTTTGTATTGGTCTCATACAATGTGACCAAACTGTTCCACGCCTCTTTCAGAGTCTTGAAATCTTGTATGTGACCAATCATGCTATCCTGTATGCTAATAGATAGCCAATACATTACCTTTCGTGCTCCTTGATTCCATTCCTCATATGCTCTTAACTGTTCTGCAGTTCGATTCCTCTCTGGTAAATGCGGAGCATTTTTGTTCTCTCCTTCGATGTACTTCCAGTAGCCTTTTCCCATCAAGAAATTTGTCATACAAAATCTCCAAGCATGGAAGTTGTTCTTGTCTAGATTATCACTCATAAGTTGACTCAATCCATCTATGTTTGCCATTTCTATAGAAATTCACAACACTGCAAAACCTTACAAGAAGTAGTTCTGCTTGAACATTGTTGCACTATGATGTGATAGTTTGATCTCAGAAAAACACAGCTTTTGTGTATCAACAGTACACAAAATTGCTTGAAACTCTAGATCTGGAATATATGAGTTGCCAAAGAGGATGCAAGTTATAATTTTGCAAACTGATCTGGTTTTTCTATGGGCCCCACCTTGTGGTCTTGGAATGGAGGTCGAGATGGCTCTAAAACTATGATCTGACAAAAAGAAGTGACCCTAAAGGGATAACTCTCAAAAATATTTTGAGGTCTTCTACCTTCACACAAATTTTGATAGTAATCTGAGGTCGTTTGTGAATCGCGCTTTCTCCACGCCTTCTTGCGTACTCTTCACCGTCGTTTTCTACCTCTTCGTGTTCAGCTATCTTCTCTAGGCTTGCTTTTTCGCTTTCATCTTCTGGATGCTTCTTTAAATACTCTTGAGTCCTTGTGACTACAGCCACAATTGGCTCTTTATGTGGTTTCTTGGCCTGGTAAGCATCTACAAAGTGCATTGACGAGCTAGAGCCTTCTTGAGGGTTCGGTGTCTTGAACACTACTCCGATCGTAGGAACTTGCTCTTGAGCTCTCGTTGTGGAATGCATCTGAGTGTCAACATAATTCGAGGACCCTACTGGTCCTTTTTCCTTGCCGGCGGAGGCTCTTCGTTTTGGACAATCTTCATCAAAGTGGCCCTCTCCACTACAGTACCTACATAGTGGGGTATAATCAATTGGTTTCTTTTCGTTTGGACACCTAGATTGGGTATGGCCAAAGCCATGGCACCTCCAACACTGGATTGGACCGTCTCTCCTTTGATCACGTGTGGCTCCTCTCGGATAGTCTCCTCCTTGACCCTGAGCACCATATCCATAATTCGGTCTGTTTTCCCAACGAGATGTAGGTGGGACACTTTGAGCGGGCAATCCCGTGTAAGGTCTTTCTCTTGTATCTCCTGATTTCATGGTCCTCTCTTCATAGGCTCTCTTGTTGTAACATCGGTCCTCTGTGTGATTTGTTCTTCCACAAAAAGTGCAACGCATTCTAGGTGGTGATCTATCTGTGAATATTCTCGAGACTGTAGGGCATTCTGAAGCCAAATGGTCGTAACCATGGCACTTTCCACACCATGTATTTGATCGAAACACTTGATTGGGGTTTGTAGTCACCTCTGGTTTTACTGTGTAGGTTTCCTGGGTCATTGTGGCAGCTTTTATAGCTTGTGTGACCAACTCCAATATTCGTTCTTCAGTTAGCGCAGGCTTTACCTCGCCTGGCGTGCTAGTGGTAGCTACAAAAGCTGGGGTCGTCAATGCGGGACTTCCTTGGCCCGGATCTTTCATTGGTATGTTACCTGGGCCTCCCATTGGCTCGTATAAGAGCTCCATCTTCCTCTGTTGACATAATTGTACTTCCTCCCAAAGCCTCGCTTGTTCCTTAGCATCCATTAAAGTTGCAGGTCTTGTCAGGCTGATATGCTGCTTTGCCGTAGGATCTCTCAATCCCGAAATGAATCTTCGTTTCAATGTCTCATCGTTCGGTTCATTTGCGCCCATCTTTCTTACCAACGTTTCCATTCTTTGAATGTAGTTATCGATGCTCTCATTGACTCCTTGTCGCAAGTAATCCATCTGTTGGGCCAATCTATCTTGGAAGCCTTGTCGTCGAAACTTTGCCAAGAAGGCTTCCTTGAGCATCTGATACGTTCCACGCTCTTGTGGTGTCGAATTCCCATACCAATTGGCTGCCTCATCACGAAGAATGGCCGGAAAAATCCTCAACCTTTGACCCTGGTCCACTACCTCATTGGCCTCACAAGTAACCTCAAACAGTTGGATAAAACTATCTGGATCTTCATCCCAAGCACCTGAAAACTTGGTGAAGTCCCCCAAGTGAACTGAAATCCGCTGAGCCATCTCGAACAGAGGTGTGATGTCAATATCACTTCGATCCCAGAAATTCAGCACACGCGGCCTCAGGATCCCTCCTTCAAACTTTCGCACTTGATTCGCGACCCTCCTACGCGAGTACACGTTTTTGGCTGATTTCTTCGAGCCAATCGAGGTCCACTCACCTGGCGGTTCCCACCTTCTCCTTTCTCTTTCAAGGGCTCTTCTCTGAGCGCGTTCCTCTCTTTGCGTTTGTGTTGCTCCTGAGGATGAGCTCCCCTCGCTCATGTACTAGATCTGGGGTCCGCAAGCTCGGCCAACATGTGGCACTAGGCGAACCTATGGCACTCTCTTATAGAGACGTACCAAGCTATTCCCAACAAACGCACCAAAATGTTTAGCCTCAAAGCCCAAGGGAAAGGTGCGGATAGATGTCTATATCTTACCCAAACTCCCTGAAATTTTTCAAGTTATGTTGCTCCAAGTTCCCAATTGCACTTCAATATGATTGTGGGAGAGGAAGAGGCATAGGAATCTGAAGACCTATGCTAACAAAAATCCAGCTTAGGTGGTTGAGCTTCACGACCTCAATCTCTCCTTATTCACCATTCTTGCTCCGTTTGGTCTCTCTTTCTCCCTCTCTCTTACACACACATGCACTCGGTCACACTTCTTCTCACTTTCCCTCTCCTATGCACACACACACTCGCACAAGCACACACATACACACAGCTATTGTATTATGGCTCCAGAGACGCACAAATTTAATTATAGGAATACGAAGGGTGTGTGTAAGAAAAGATAATAACCGATGGCCTCATAAGTGAGAACTATAGGATGGCATGAATCTTTGCTTCAGAATTAATGCACTCTCAAACTCAGAAAGTCTTAGTCCAAAGTCAATTATGCACTTTGCACATCACAACCATTATGGCCCATGTCGGATGCCCATCTCACCATTGTTATTAAATACTGTAAATTGTCTAATATTTGGATGGGAAAGCAAAATTAGACCAACTCGAATCTTCCCCTTGATTGTATTCAAAGGAAAGGACTGAATATTAAAGAACTTAAACAGAAAATTTTGTTGGTGAGGCTAGACATAATACAACCCTTCCTGGCTAATAATACATTCATGATATGTCCCAGACCTAGGCCTTTCTGACGAGGGTTGTAGATACAAGGATTGATAAGTAAGGTTCTACTTGTCTCCGAAACCAACTTACTTTATGCAAGTTCAAGATCCCAACCCATGGAATGAAGGCATGATGTTCCTACCATCAACTCAAAAGCGGTGAATTGCAAACACAGATGAATTTCCAAAACCAGGCATGATCGATGAATTATCAAATTGCCAAATTTAAAGTGTTTTCTTTTCGAACAATAAAAAAAAACATGATTACAATGTTCTCTATAAAAAAGGTAACGTAACATACTTGTCATTTTGTAAACAAAGGTAGAAAATGTGATAAAGGAAGAGCATTTGAACAATAGAAACGAAACAGGATTACAATGTTCTCTGAAAAAATGGTAACGTTCTCAAAGGCATCGCAAACATGAAGAAACCTTGGGGCATTGATCCAGTAAATTTGACAGTAGTATACACCATAAACGAAGTACCCCACAGTAGATCCACTGTATTCAGCTTCTCTGTAGGTGTCACGCAACGGAATGCAGCAATACCATACACTTCCAGAATCATTCTAATTTCCCTGTGAGTGTCATGCTTTGCGTTATGGCACTTCCAGATTTATCTCTAATTTCCATATTTGTTCTGCACTCCTGAAAATCAGAGTCTCTGCACCATGTAATTACGCAATGAAGCTGATGCTTCCGCGATAGCAACTCATTATTAATGTGTAACAAAACTAAGCAGGTAAATTTATCCCAAACATCAAGTCAGAAAAATTTCAACGAAACAATTAGAAAAGAATGTATGACCGGAGACGACTGATACTGAGCAGACATCTGAGATTCATTTCTTTTCAGAGACTAGCAGATAAGCAGTAGGTGTTAAAAATTATCCTACCAAAGGTTTTGACTGCATATCTAGAAAATATAAGCATCTCATTAAGAGGTATTTCACATAAACCTTGGTGTAGGGAGAGCGACACACCTTTAACAGCTCCTGTCATCGTCTGATAAAGCGTAGGAAATTGAAAATCTCTGAAATCATTCCTACAAATTAGCGCGCTATCCTGCAATGAACTTCTGATGCTCTCTGACAATAGTCCATGAAATTTGCGAATTCTCTTCCATTCATTAAATGACTCCTTTCACAATTTTTTACTGCTTCATAGGTGATCCCCCTTTCCAATTCTGATGACCAGATCAGCCAAGTCCTTTTTCCTCCTCAAACGATTCCATCTTTGAATGATTTTCAGCAACACACAATTATATACATACTTTTACTCAATCGTGGGATTTGAGGGCCGAAGAGCACCTGATTTGGAGAGAACAGCATAAGTATATATTTCTCAAACTTCCGCTCTGTCGCTTTCTTGTTTACCAGTTGAGGCCAAAATCCCATGCTTTTCCCTGAGCAGCTTCAGATACACACCAAAAAAACTTATGTAGCTTTAATCTTCTCTTTTTCCTCTCCACACCAAATAGCCCCATTTTTTGGCAACAAAAATCAGAACTATTGTGTTGCTGTCACTTTTCCATGGCGAAACCTTATGCCATCTAAATACACATATGAGAAGCGCTCTTGATGCTCGAAATTTACCTGCTCCTTTTCTCCTCCATTTTAAGTGGAGTATATACTTCCCATATGGCTACACCGCGTGAGCTGCCCTTAGCTTCAAGACTCGAAGTCCCCTCCAGTCGGCTGCTGTCTTTCTTTTTCACTGCGCATGTGTTCCCTTCAGGGACCAACAGAGAGTAATGTCCCCCCCCCCCTTCTTTTCACTGGTGCAGACCCAGACACAAGAAGAAGACCTTCTCTTCCGCTGTAGACGTCTTCTTCCCCTCCTCTTTTTTCGAATGAAGCTACAGCATGAATAATAGAGAGGATTCCTGGATACCCTCTACACACACTTTTTACAGTCGATTCTTCCTCTCCCTCTTTTACGAGGTCTTCGCCCTCCTTGACAAGCTCCTTTCCCTCTGTACCTCCCTTCTTCGTGGTCCACACCTACACACGAAAAAACAGCCCGCTCGAGGACAAACGAAAACGGAAAAACAAAAGGAGCTGTCTCCTTTTTTCCCCCTTTTTTGGATGATCCTCCTCTATTGCTACTAGAGACTCTTTTGTCAGACCTGCAAAGGAAACGGAGTGAAACAACTTTTTGCCTATTGCATCTACCAAATTAAATTCGTAGATATCTAATTGAATTTGTTAGCTCCCATGCTTGCAATTGCTCTGGTGAAAAAACCGAGGAGCGATCAAAACATCTTTATCAAATGAATGGATCGATCATTCAAGAACCGCAAGTGTAGCCTTTGTCTACTCAAAAATGGTAGAAGCTCCCCACGGCAAAAGTTTGAGGGAATCTGTGTTGTATGTCTTAGCACTCCCATGTTGTATTCCTCTCGTCAATTATTTGATCAATTCTTCAGATACCTGCAATCAAATAAATTCCCTTGCCAAATACAAACATATTAGTGCATACAAACCAACCATTTCTTGAGCTAACAGTTATTTAAAGCATGTACGCCGTGATGATGTCATCAATGATGTTAGCAACCCAAACAAGACCTCAAGCTATCATAATTTATCAAGTAGACAATCGATCTTAGGGTTTTGACATGTTCCCAACACAATGAAAGCATTGGTTTCTCCAAATTTTGAACAAATAATGAGATATAGAAAGTTAAATGGAATCTAAGGCTTAGGATGGTTTCCTTTGTGTTTGTGACATCACCTCCCCCTCAAGCGATGAGTTCCACGAGGAGAGGTTATGTGATTCTTAGATCTTTTAGGGCTTGAATCTTCATAGCTCTTCATCTTTGTAGAGTTCTTGGTATGTAGTACTGGAATATGATGATGATGGATATCCATGATGAAACTAAAATGGATTTGTAGTATACCTAGGTGTAGAATCAACTCCTCGATTCTCATGATGAGATGTATTTATCTTTTGACTTTGAGGATGATTCCTTTGATATGGGATGATGATTGTGGAAGTCCTAATTCCAACTTGTTTCTTCTTCTTAGGACATTTGAATACCATATGATCATGATCTCCATAATAAAAGCATGTAAGTCATCTGACCAAGATGTCATCCAACTACATGGGTTCTGGTTGAGATTCTTCCGACATATGTTGTTGAGGAATTGTGATAAACTTGTATTCTCAAACTTGGAAGAGAAAACTTCTTCTCTTATTATCTCTCAAACAACCTATTGTCACACTCAATGCTTGAATCATGAATTCATTAAAAGAATTTACCTTGGGCATGATTAACATGAGGTCCTTGACATCATCACGTAAGTCCCATTGAAATTGGTTCATAAAATAGTCTTCATGCCATGTTAGATAACAAATAATTTATCTAAATTTTGATGCATGGATAGAAGCAGACCTATTTCCTTGATGTAGCTTCCTTAGCTTTGTTTTAGCAACATGTGAACAATTGGTATCCTCGAAAGAAGACATGAACTCTCAAACAAAGGCCTTGAAATCATACAAAATATCCATATCCTTCTCAAAGATAGATGCAAACCATGAAGAGTAGGGCCACATAATAGAGTTCATGTGAGTCCAACTTGGGATGCATCATCTGGGTGCCTGTCTAGTTCAATTTTATGAATAGCTTCACCTGTTATAGAAATCCTCAAAATTTTGATCGTGTCCCATCAAATTTCTTAGGCATGCTCACCTTTGAACTTTTCCTCATGGTACTTTCCATGGATGTACTTGAAGAAGATTGATTTACTATTACTTGCAACTCTTGGATTTGTCTTTGAAGCTCTCTGAATACATCTTGAATATTCTGGTGTTGAATTCTTTCTTGGTTTTCCCCTATCTCTTGGACTTTTTGTTGAATAACCTTTAGAGTAGAAAAGAGTTCTTCATGAATAACCTCCATGATGCCTGGTCTTGATGAAGGTGGTCTTGCCAAAATGTCAGGGGAGCACTAGATTGTGCTCTCTGACTAGAATAGACAAGATTTTGGAAATTTACTTCTGATTACAAGAACATCCACGTAGGGAAAATAATACAAGAATATGTAATTGATAAAATATGTCCCACCGCCCGGGATTGATAGGTATGAATAATTGGACTAGAGATGATATAGGAGATCCCACAACCCGGGATTGTAGGTATGAAACAAGATACCTCAATTACAAGAATTCCCTTTAGGGAGATGAACTAGATACAAGAATTAACTAGAAAAGATCCCATACTATGAGATTACAAGAGGACAAGGCTAGATGTCCAAGAACCAAAATAATCACGCCTAAAACAAGGAATAAGACAAGAAATTGAACTGGAACTTGGAAACTACTTAGTTGGTGATCATGACTCCTTGAGCTCCCAAGACTGGCATTGACAAGATTGAGGATGTATGTGGCCAAGCCCTCATTATATCGATGTTCAAGGGCAATTATTAAAGGCGGTTATGACCTAATGATGTCATAGATGATGTTAGCAATTCGAACGGGACCTTTAGATGTCAGAATTTAGCAAGTAGATAATAATTTTAGGTTTTGGCACATTCCCAATGCAATGAAAACAATGGTTTCTCCAAATTACGAACCAATCATGAGATATAGAAAGTGACATGGAATCTAAGGTTTCGGATGGTTTCCTTTGTGTTCATGACATTACCAAGAGATTGTACAAAGATAAGTGACTCGCTAGGGTTATAGACATATATACAAGCCAGGGAAAAAAAACCTCCTAAAGAGGGAAAAAAGGTGCCTCGGTGGTCCTTGTGTGTTCACACACATCACTACCTAAATATATCAACATGTTCAACCTTATGCCATCTGTGAGCAGACCAAGCACACCACTCAACGTTGTTGGTTCAATGGAAGGACTCAGAAAGGAGGTGGAAGAGGTGGATTTGGCAGCACTAGAGGCAGAGGTGGACACAACTTCAACAACAACAATATAAGCCCTTCATCTAGAGCTTTTCTAGATCACCATCTAAGCTCCGTATTGGGAGCACATGGGTGGACAACACCATCATTGTAACTGCATTATGCTTGGCAATCTAAGAATTTGAGTTCTCTATCTCTAAGCCTACATCTATCCTTTTCTACGTTTTTGTCTCAACTTTGTCTACTAGTATGTTGTGCTTTTATTTTCTTACATCATATAGGTAGATCATTGAAGAAACTCTGATTTGATGGAGGGAGAGAATACTTCTCCAAGGATTTTGATTAGTTCTTGTAGGATAAAGGCATCAAAAGGGAAGTGACTACTAGGTATTCTCCTCCATTGAATGGAACTACAAAGAGAAGAAACAAGACTCTAGTTGGATCATCTAGAACAATGCTTGAAGAGAAGAAGTTGCCACATTATTTATGGGTAGAGGCTATTTCAATAGCTCTATATCTTGTAAATAGATTTCCATCCAAATTTGTTCAAGGTATGACTCCTTATGAAGCATGGAATGGTAGAAAACCAAGTCTAGTTCATTGCAAGGTATTTGGTTGTTTAGTTTTTGTACATGTACCTTCACAAATCAGAGGTAAACTTGATGAAAGGGAAACCAATGCAATATTCATTGGCTATAATTCAACTCAAATGGGCTACATGTTTTATAATCCTTCCACCAAGAAATTCATCACTAAGTAGGGATGTTCTACTTGAAGATCACAAGTCATGGTATGATGAAGATGAACAGAAGGCAAACCTACCATATGATCTTGATTATGATTCCATACATTAGGTACCAAGCATGATCCATAGGTCTAGGATCCAAGAAGTGATACAGATCATGACCAAGATAAAAGGGAAGGGGATTAGAAGCTATGGAATTCATGAGGAAAAGCTAAAATGCAAGAATGTGGAAAATGCTCCAAGCACACTCCTAGAAGGCCAACAAGAGAAAAAAAGCAACCTGAAAGGTATGGATATAATTCTACATTTGTTACAAAGCATTCAATTTACTTAGCAAAAGAGTCAATTTTAGAAGAACCTTCAACCTATGAAGAGCAAAAGGTATCCCTAATTGGGAGAAGGCTATGAATGAAGAGATAGAAGCATTAAAAGATATGGAAACTTTGAAACTGGCTCCAATGCAAGCCAATTAGAAGGTAATAGTTTGTAGATGAGTCTATAAGCTAAAAAGGAATTCAGATGGTGTTGGAGTTTGAGGTCTATAGAAGCACGTAAACAACACAAGGAAGAAGAAGAATCTTGGAGCACAACACACAATACTAAATGTATTACCAAGTGAATGTACAAAAATAAGTAACCCGTTAGGGTATAGACATATATAGAAGCCAAGGAAAAAAAACCTCCTAAAGAAGGAAAAAAGTGCACATGAAGTCCTAAGTGTGTTCACACACATCACTACCAATATATATCAACAAATCCTCCCTAGGAGTGATGTGGTGAACAAGGATCTGGCACTCATGTATAAGGAAGTGCCAAGCTATGTGGAATCAATACACAAAAGGAAGTAAGCCCAAAGATTTGCAGAAAGCTTCAAACTTCTTGTTGATATATTTAGGTAGTGATGTGTGTGAACACTCTAGGACCGCCGGGGCACTTTTTTCCCTCTTTAGGAGGTTTTTTTCCCCCGGCTTGTATATACGCCTATTGCCCTAATGGGCTACTTATCTTTGTACATTCTCTAGTAATACATTCAGTCGTGTGTGTTGTGCTCCAAGCTTCTTCTTCTTCCTTGTACTGTTCGCGTGCTTCCGCAGACATCTATCTCCAACAATTGGTATCAGAGCAGGTCGTCGCTTCTTCTAGGGCGCCGTCGACACTCCTCCGTTTGCAGTCTCAGATTTGCACGAAATTTGGTTAGCATACTCAGGGTGTTTCCGAGATCAAAACCGCTTCGCTTTGTGGTGCCGAAATCGCGATCTGAGCTCGTTTGGGCCTCCGAACGCACTATCGTAGTGCTTGTGCAGGCTATTTCGTCCTTTTGTTGCAAAGGTATATACCAGTTTCTGTTCGCCAGTTTAAGCGTCTTGAAGTCTGCTACAGGTCTAGCAGAACTCATCTGGCCAGTTCTGTTCAACTTTTTGAGATACAGTCAATTTTTTGCATCAAGGTATTTTAGTCACCGGCCATGGCTGAAAGCAGTGATGTATTCCGTATGTTGGTTGTTGAGGATAAGTTGGATGGTACCAACTACCCATTATGGGCTTATATGATGCGACATGTACTGGTTGCAAAAGGATTGTGGAACATTGTGCAGGGTGTTGAAAGACGTCTTGTTACACCTGTAACGACAGGTACTGCAAATACAGGTGTTGGAGCTGATGAAGATGGTGTCGAAGATGATATTCCGCAGATTCCTGTTCGTGCTGCTGTTTCTGTTGCACCTACTGCAGAGCAGATTCGTTGCGATGGCAGAGATGCCCAGGCACATGCATTGATAGCCTTGTCTGTCAAACGTGCCATTATTTCTCACATTCGCTCTTGCAGAACAGCAAAGGATGCTTGGGATACACTTACCACTTTGTACCAGGCTAGGAATGAGGCTCGTGTTGCTTACCTCCGAAAACAGTTGGAGAGTGAGCACATGAATGAAGGTGATTCGATGGACAGTTTTCTTACAAAGATCAAAGACCTGAAGGAACAATTGATTTCTGCTGATGAGGTTATACCAGATAGCTCACTTGTGCAGACCGTTCTGAATGGCCTTCCTGATTCATATCAGAGTTTTGCCTCTACTCTTCGATTGATGATGAAAGGCAATCCGAATGCCTTGTCATTTGAGGAATTAGTCTCTGTTCTGTTGCAGGAAGATCAGTCCAGGCAGAACAGGTCCATTATGCGTGTTGCAGATCAAGCTTTCGTGGCTAGTCAGAAGGGCAAAGGAAAATGGAGCTCTTCTACTAGTAAGCAGAAATCTGCAAATGCTGCACAATCGAAGAACCAGGATAAAGATGAGAAGAAATCAGAAAAGCAGAAATTGTTCTGCAAGTACTGTAAAGGAAATGATCATATTATAAAGAACTGTCCAAAACTGGCTGCTAAAGAGGCAAAGAAGAAAGAGGCTGGAATGGTTGTTGCAGAGGCCTCTACACCAAAAACAGAGTCTGCAAATCTTGTGCAGGAAGAAGAATGGGCGTTTACTACTGTCTGCAGTTTTGACCCATCTTCTCATGATCAGTGCATGTCTGCAGTAGACTCAGATGTTTGCCAGTACTTTGACAGTGGGGCGACCAAACATATTACCTCGCAGCGTAGTTTCTTCTCTTCACTCGAGCCTGCCCCTACAGGGAATACTGTCACATGCGCCAATAACTCCTCTTATCCTGTTATGGGAGTTGGTAAGATCATTCTGACTACTGCTGATGGTAGTTCTTTCACTTTGTCAGATGCTTTATTTGTGCCAGGGATCAAAAAGAACCTGTTATCAGTTTCTGCATTAGCCAAGATTGGCTTGGTTGTGAAATTTGTTGATGATAGGTGTACAGTCCATGATCTCTCAAATGGCGATGTGATTATTGCTTCTAGCATTTTATGTCGTGGGCTGTATAAGCTCATAGACTATGAAAGATCTGCGAATGATTCGGCATGTGCAGTTCATGATTCTCAGGCTATGTCAGATGCAAAGCTTTGGCATGCACGCTTTGGTCATCTGAATTTTGCTAGTTTGTTACGCCTGCAGAAATCTGAAATGGTGTCCTCTTTGCCCAAACTTGAGGCACCTGGAAAACATGTTTGTGAAGGCTGTATTTTGGGCAAAATGCAGCGTTCTTCCTTTCCAAAAGATGGTTCAGTTCGGGCTATGCAGAAATTGCAGCTTGTACATAGTGACGTCTGTGGTCCTATGCAGACACCCTCTTTTGGAAATTACCTTTACTTCGTGACTTTCATTGATGATTTTTCCAGGCATGCATGGGTATATCCACTCAAAGCAAAGTCCGAAGTGTTCATGTGCTTCAAACAGTTTTTGGTTTTGGCTGAAAATCTGTCAGCATGTAAAATGGGCACCCTCCGTTCTGATCGAGGGGGGGAATATATGTCTTCAGATTTTAATGCATTTCTGGCTGAACATGGGATAAAACACCAGTGTACAGTGCCGTATACACCTCAACAGAATGGAGTTGCTGAACGAAAGAACAGGTCACTCATGGAGATGGCGAGGTGCATGGTCAAAAGTCAGGCTTTACCACATAGTTTCTGGCTTGAGGCTGTCATGTGTGCAGCATATGTACTGAACAGGTGTCCCACCAAAGCGTTGCAGTCTATCACTCCATATGAGGCTTGGCATGACCGCAAGCCATCTGTTGCTCATCTGCGTGTTTTTGGTTGTTTGGCATATGCATTAGTGCCTGAACAACATCGCAGAAAATTGGATGATAAGGCAGTAAAATGTATTTTTGTTGGGTACAGTTCTGAAAGTAAAGGCTATCGTCTGTATCATCCACAGACTAAACGCATTCTGGTTAGCCGTGATGTTGTCTTTGTGGAAGATGCTATTCAGCCATTGCTTTCATGTACTAAGGAGACATCTGTTAGCTCCAAAGACATGTATGATACTTTGATGCCTCTTTTTACAGGTGGACAGGCTAACGCTGGTCCTAATGAGGCAACTTCTCAGCCTTTGCAGGTTTCATATGATGATGCAGATCATTCCATTTCTGATGCACATTTACATGATGCACTTGTTGATGAGAGAGCTGATATTGAACAGGCAAAAACTATGCCAAAATGGCTGGTGCAGACTTTGCGTGACAGCAAATTAGATGCACCTTTGTCATATCGTACTCGTTCAGGCTCTCATAGTACCTCCTTTGCATCAGATTGCTATGCTATGGCTGCATCTAGTCTCTGTGATGAGAATGAGCCTGTTTCTTTTGATGAAGCACAAAATTCAGAAAATTGGATGGCTGCTATGCAATCTGAATATGATGCTATAATGAAGAATGGTACATGGTCTTTATGTGACTTGCCTCCTGGCAAGAAGGCCTGTTGGAAGCAGCCAGAGGCACAGACGCCACGGAAGCATGTAAAGACGGAGCAGGGAGCCAGTCGGATTATTTTTTTAAAACAATTATGTTTTTATTACCTCTTCAAACATCCAACAGTGATTTTCATCACTCTTGTAACATATGTAATATAGACAAAACCCCATTTTGTAATCCATAGCTCCATTTTGTGCAAGCCGAGGAGTCCTCGAGCTTGAGGAGCTTAGGTAGAATGTGCGTACCAATTTTCGTTATTTTTAGATACCGTTTACCCTTCCAAATAGCCTCTAGGACTTATTTTTTAACTAGGCCGGTCACTAGATGTGAAACCGGTCAAAACTAGTCTAGAAACTATAAAAAGAGCTAGAGAGCTCATTTTTGAGGTTAGCTTGTTTGAGATTAGAGCTAGTTTGAGCTTGTAAGAGTGTTCTTGAGTAATAGAGCTAATTTCCTACCTTCCATTGTGTCTTGCTTGTCTCTTCATTGTGTGTGTATGTGTGTGTGCATCTTTGTGCTTCTCACCTTCACTCTCACATCATCTCACATTCACGATCTTCATATCACTCCTACCTCTCCCACGGATTGACATTAAGGAGGTGAAGTTTCTTAACGTGGCTCTCACCATTGTGCTAGAGCAACACCAAATTTGGCGCCGTTGCCGGGGATCGAGTCTAGGACGAATGTGTGATGGTAAGAGTATAGCAAGAAGTGGCGTTGGAAGGTAAAAATTTCAGTTTCTGTTGTTGTTTTTACTTAGTTTTTAGTGTTTTTCACCTCCCCCACACTCCATCTTCATCACCGCATCATCATCTTCATCTCCAAAAAAATCAGAAAATTCACCATATCCACCCATTCTCCTCATTTCCCCTCATTTGTGCATGCGAGAGAGCGAGAGAGAACTTTTGTGCTTGTGTGTGCTTGTGTTTTCTTGAGTTTTCTTGCAGGAACAGAGCTTCAGAGCATCAGGAGAGCTTCCAAAAGGTAAAACATGTACTTTCTGTCAAAAATTTCCGAGTAGGGCGGACCATCGCGATGGTCTGCAACTTTCGGACTTTGAGGTAGGCGACCACACCACGAGGAAGGCGATCCCTGCGCATACACGGAACCATTTTTGCATTTCAAAAATTCGTTGTTTGGTGGACCATCGCGATTGGCTCAGACCATCGCGATTGTGTCGCACCATCGCGATAGGCTCATGCCATCGCGACGGCTCGGCCGGACCATCGCGACGGTTCATCTTTTCGGACCATCGCGACGGTTCACTTGAGCCATCGCGACGGTCTACCTGGACCATCGCGATTGTTCAGCTGACCCCGGACCATCGCGATTGGCTCATGCCATCGCCACGACGGTGCCACGTGTCAAGATAGACCATCGCGACGGTTCGTTTTTCGGACCATCGCGACAGCCCAAAATCGGACCATCGCGATTGGCTCACGCCATCGCACTTGTGACCATCGCGACGGGTCACCCCGGACCATCGCGACTGTCCACCTTTGACCGTTGACCGTGCCATCGCGACGGTTCATTTTTTCGGACCATCGCGACGGTTCGATTCTCGCGCCATCGCGATTGTCCACCTGATCACGCCATCGCGATCGTTCACCTCGGGCCATCGCGATTGTCCAAATTCCGCGCCATCGCGACGGTCCCAGACCATCGCGATTGTGCACCCCCATCGCAAATTTTGGACTTCAATTTTTGACCAATTTTGAGGGTATTTTTGAGAAATTTTTGGACCATTAGACTCATAGGAGACCCCTTAGCTCATATTGGAAGGAAAACCTGATTGTCAGTTTTTACCCCCCAGGGCCTGAACGCTCATAACTTTTTCATCCGAAGTCCGTTTTTTGAGCTTAATAGCTCATTAGAAAGCTATTGACGAATACTACGTGACCTCAACTGTTTTTTTTCTTAAAGGATACGCCTATTTTTAGATAAGCTAATTTGAGGTTCACTCAGTTAGGGACTAGAAAGCCAAGGGGCACACATTGAAAATTTGGGCAAAAACGAGAAGGGACTAAAAGGGTATATATACTCAAGTGTTTGATCATCCTGTGAATTGGTCTAACATTGGAATTTTCCAGGTCTAGCAAAGGACAATCAAAGGCAACCGAAGCAAGGCAGAGAAGACATCAGAGCTTGGGAAGCGCGGCTTCTTGGGCAACAGGGCATCAGAGCAACAGAAAAGCCGACTCGAGGTTGGAAGATTACTCAACCCCCTCAGTCAATTCTTAGCTTAGGATAAACGTTAGCATCGTGGATTAAGATGATAGGAACGCCTCAAGTTCAAGATACTTAATTCTTTCAAGTCCAAGACTAAAGGTGTGTGTGACGCGAAAACCTAAGGAAAGAACCTAAGTCTGACGGAACGAGAACTCAAAATTATCACGGAAAGTCGAATTCCTGACGCATACAGTAAGACAAGAATCCAAAGAAATCTAAAAAGAATCAAGAAAATAATAACAAAGAATCATTGACGATCTGAGTATGTACTGAGTGTGCAAGGAAGAAAATTAATGAACCTTAGATCAGGGAGACACATAGGTAAGTCGGACCGACGAAGCCTTAGATCTTCAGAGGCAAGTGTAAGAACTACTGCTCGATCGTGGGCTCAGCAATTGAATAGTAATTACCCCAACGAGAGCTCAGATACTAGCGAATCAGAAATGGCATTTAGCACAGAAAGACCAGAAGGAGGGTCTAATGTAGCATACTTAGAAAGACCAGAAGGACCCTATAAAACGCAATTAGAGTTTCTCCGAACCAACCGATTAGGTGCTCGCATCTATGAAGATGGTTTGCGAAGGCAAGTGGTGCAACTGCACAACCCTGATCAACCCATTGGATTGGAGAGACCAGTGGTGAAATTTGAGAGAGACGCCTACATAGACAAGGAAGGAACCATGTACGTCCTAAGTACGCAGCCAAATGATACTAATGAGTTTGGCACAATTCTATTAGAGGCGGAAGCGAAATTTCAAGGAAAAGAACCGTTAGAAGAACCTAGAACACCCAGAGGGAAATCCGTATTAACAAGAGTACTCATCCCAGAGTGGATCCCTCAAGATAACAGGAGTATCGAGTTGTTGGTAAATAAAGAGACCGATGAAACCTTTTGGAGGTATAGAAAGGAACAACCTAGTGAGGTAGGTATCATCACAATATACGAGTTCAAGGACCCGGATACACCTGGAAAGGTTGTATACCTGGACGAGACTTCAGAAAGAGTCTTTGTGGTGCCTGACCACGCTAAAAACACATATACATGGAGAGGTGAATTGATATTCCCTCCATCTAGAATGAACTTGAATACAAGACAACCAGGGGCAGGAACATCATCAGCCCATGGAAATCAAAGAGAAAAGAATAAAGAAAGACCCGAACTAAGCTTCACTCATCCCATAGGGAGAGATAGAACAACCACGGATAGACCAAGAGATCATGGAATACCAGGTGGTAGAGATGATTTTCCTCTACCTAGACCACGTGAACACACAAGAATATTGAGACCCACACAGTTAGTAAAATCAATGAAAAATTATTTTGATGGGACAGGAGATCCCTATGATCATGTCGCAGAATTCAAACAAGTACTAAGAGCAGAACAAGTTGAAGACATGTTTACGCAATACAACGCATTTGGACTAACGTTAAAGAATACCGCTTTAACTTGGTTCCAACCATTGCAACAAAGGCAATTTAGGGACATCCATCACTTTTTAGAGTCATTCATTACTGAATTCTCTAAAAGTGGGGTTAGACATGACACGTCTTCGTTGATTCATAGCTTTAAACAGACCCCACAGGAAACAGTTAGATTGGCAGGACGTAGGTTTAGACAGTATGTTGAACGATGTCCAATGCAAGAGCTACCCTCACAAGCTAAACTAGTGTCGTTGTTTCTAGACGGCTTGTTGAGCTCTAAACTACGCTCCTATGTGTACCTAAAAGAACCCAGAACGCTAGAGCAGTGTGTAAGAATTTGCATAGACATTGAGGACAACTTAGGAGACGAGTTGGAACTCTCAAAGGTCTATAAGGACTCAGACTGTTCATCTCTAGCATCCACGAAATTCTCTAGCTCGATAGAGGACCTAGCAGAGAAAGTGGCCCAGAAACTAGGAGTTTCTAGTAAACCTAGGGAGTTTACAAACAAGCGTTGTTACACCTGTGGTGGTGATCATATGGCAAATGTGTGTCCCAATGCACCACAACCACAAGCCAATCCTAGTGGAAAATACTGTACAATTGAAAGAAGATACACAAATCATACGGCTCAGGACTGCCCATACAACAAACAGACCGTGAGACAGAACTACCCGCAAGCATACCAGCAGCCGGGTAGGTATCAAGGCCAATACAATGCTCAGCCTTATTACTATAGGCCTCCTCAGAACTACCCATACCAGGCGCAATAGAGACCTCAACCTGTCTTAGCTCAGCAGCCACCACCACCAGCGAATGTTATCACAGTCAAATACGCTGCTGCAGAAGAAAACCTAAGTAGGGCCTTAGTGCCTTCTTCACCTTTGATCACAGAGAGTGACCCACATTCAAACAGTTTTGACTCTACTCATGTAACTAGTCCACCCGCTTATTACACGGAGTCACCAGAACATGTAGAGACATATCATTATGATAGTCCACCAATGGAACCAAGTTGGGAGCCCGACTATGCTCAGGTGAGATACACCACCCCAAACCCACGGCCCCAATTGAGACAACAGAGACCACAGGGCCCTAGAGGACCATGCTTTAGGTGCCAAGGAGATCATTTTATAAAGGATTGTCCACATCCTCCCATAACAGGACAATCACCGTACTATAACATCCAAGGCTTTTGTGCCGATTGTGGCAAAGAGCATATAATCAAGGATTGTCCTAAGAACCCTGTTAATGCTTCGAATGTGACACCGATCAATGTGATAGGTATTGTGAATAACGCAGATGGATCCAACCCTACCTACGTGCCTATCCAAGCTATAACAAGAGCCCAGGCGCTCTTACAGAACCAACAGCTTAACCAAGAGAAGGTAGCTGGAACCAGTGAAGTAGCAGAATCTAGCAGTAAAAAGACAAAATCTTGGAAAGATTCTCGAGAAAGAATTAAGAGAAAATGGAGTAAAAAGATAACTGAGTTGGAAGGAAGTTTAAAGGAATCTAGAGCCAAAATCCAAGAATTGACCTCACAAGAACTGAATCAAGAGAACCCAGCTCAGAAATCAGGATCAGTGTTAGCGGAACCCATACCGGAAAATCTAGACATGATGTTTCGTGCATATGAGGCTAGATTAAAAGAGGGACCTCAAGTAGCTGAAATGAGTAAGAATTACCCTCGAGCTGATCTGGAAATTGAGAGAACTAAACTTTGCATGAAGATGGTAGAACTAGCACAAGCTTTGTTCGAAGCCTCTAGATATCTTAACTGGAATAACATGGCAAAACCGGAGTTACACTTCCAAGGACTAATGGAGAGGCTAGAATACTTGATAGAAAGCAAAGAGAAAAAGGATCAGCATAGGAATCCTATTGTCCCAGAGACACAGGAAAGGAATGCACCATCCCTGTCTCAAGTACCCAATACAGAAAGTCAAGACGATTTGTCTTCTATACATAGGTACTCACATGAATTTTTGAGAGAAATCCAAGAAGAGAAATGGAGAAATGAACAAGAAACTCATCCTCCCATTCAAGAAATAGATGATTTGCAGGAGCAATTTCCCCAAGATATTCCCTCTATTTACGATGATGTAGAGGAGGAACAACTGAGTGATCACACAGGCTTTGAATCGAATTCTTTACAAGAATTACCTCAGTTCACAGGACCTTGGGAAGCAAAGTCTATTAGTATGAGAGCACCCACGATAATAGTGAGGAATGAAGAATCAGTAATCCCTAGAAACACGGAAGTGATCAAGAATACTAAGGTACAATGTAATCTCACTTTAGAGGAGCTATTAAAGGTAAAACCAGAATTGTGGAAGCATGTAGCAAATCAATTCCCCGAGCTTGCTACTACTCCCTCACAAATAGGATCACATAATAAGGTACCAGAGATTCCAGTGGAAAAGATTGGAGATGTGAGCGAAGGAGAGGAAGGTAACACTTATCTTCCAATAACCCATCAGGGCTACACCACGAAAGCCATCTTAGATTCAGGAGCAGGAGTAGCCATAGCTACCACCGCTTTATGGAAACGTTGGGGTAAGCCAGCATTAAGACCCACCAGGATGAAGCTACAAATGGCTGATGGACACATAGAAAAACCATTAGGCTTACTAGAAGGAATATCTCTCACCACTTGTGGTGTAGAATTTGAGCATACCTTTGCCATTTGTGACTTTGCAAAAAACCATGCTTATGAGATGATATTGGGACGACCATTCATGCGTCAGTTGCAAATTGTACAAGATTGGGGAACTAATTCTTTGTACTTGCAACATTTAGGAGTGACCACAAAAGTCAACCTTAAAGACTATTCACATAGAGACGTACCCCCAATACAATGGAATACCATCCATAAGACACAAGTAGAGACGGAATCCGTGCACTCATTAGAATCCGATCCTTCTTGGTTGCACGAGGATACTCATTTATGGATGTGTAAAGTAGCCAAACAAGAGGAAGAAAGGTTAGAAGCCAGGACCTTAGGTGCAGAACAAAATCCACGAACCCTACAAGATCCAGCCTACGCACCTGTAGTATTCCCAGACGAAGAGTTTGAACCCCATGGTTGGGCAGAAATCTTAGCAACCATGGATGTAGCCATCAATGAAGAACAGTGGACACCCCACTGTGACGAGGATGGCTATGACATTTCAGTTTTCACTATAGAGCCAATCATGTGCGATGCAATTTTAGAAGAGTGTGAACCTAACACTGATGCATTTGAGGATGCAAGCGATTTTGATTTAGAATCAATTATCATGGACCCACCCTTTGCATCAGAGGAAGAATATTTTTACGAAGTAGAGACTCACCCTCAGAGACATGAGGAAGTTATGAAGGACGTGAGAATAGCCACTCAAGTGACTACTAAGAATGAAGGCAAGAAAAGAAAGAAGAAAGAAACCATGTCAGAAGAAGAAGAATCTTTATTTGAAGTACCGGAGAATTTCAAGAAATATGAAATTGAAGATAGAAGAATCATGGTACGGATGCCCAATAGAAAGGTGAATGACGGACAAGTATATGATAACCGAGAGAAAACCAAGAAAATAATAGTAGCCATAGAGGGAGAAGAAGAAAAATGTACCTACATAGGGCATGATTTGACAGCTGAAGAAGAAGAAGAGCTAGTTGCCCTATTGCGCGAATATAGAGATGTTTTTGCTTGGAGTTACAAAGATTTAAAAGGAGTAGATCCAGATATATGTTCTCATAGAATCCCTATGACTCCAGATGCAAAACCGACTAAACAAAAACCATACACGTACAATGATAACTACGCTGCGAAGATTAAAGAGGAGATAGATCACTTGATAGAAGCAGGATTCATTTACGAAATTGAGCATACCGAATGGGTATCCCCAATTGTGGTAGTGCCCAAGAAGAATGGAAAATTGCGTGTGTGTATTAACCTTAAAAAAGTTAATGCCGCAACGATTAGAGACAGTTATCCACTTCCTATCACAGAACATCTATTGGAAAGAGTCGCGGGCAAGGAAGTTTACAGCTTTCTTGATGGATTTTCGGGCTATAATCAAGTAGCCATTGCTCCAGAAGATCAACACAAGACGGCTTTTGCCACTGAATGGGGCATATTTGCATTTCGTGTAATGCCTTTTGGCTTAACAAATGCACCCGCCACTTTCCAGCGACTCATGTGTCATGTTTTTAAGGAATTTTTACGCAAAAGCTTGGAAGTTTATGTCGATGACATATGTGCTCATTCAAGTGTAAGACAGACGCATATCCCAGAGTTAAAGCAAATATTTGACAAATGTCGAGAATATCAGGTTTGCTTGAACCCAGAAAAATGCGTTTTCATGGTTAGACAAGGCAAAATTCTAGGACACATTGTGTCAAAAAATGGAATCTCTACGGATGAAGAAAAGGTGAAGGTAATTGCAGACTTACCTAGACCAACTAATGTGAAAGAGGTACAGGCATTTATGGGCCATTGCGGATATTATAGGAGATTCATACACATGTATGCAATCATAGCCAAGCCTTTGTACTCTCTTTTAACCAATTTTGAATGGACAGATGAATGTGAAAATTCATTCAATGAACTTAAACGACGCTTGTGCTCGGCACCTATATTAACAACCCCAGATTGGAGTAAGCCGTTCCATGTACATGTGGACGCATCCAATTATGCCATAGGATGTGTGTTAGCACAACCCACGAGTGAAGGTAACATAGATCTCCCCATAGCTTACGCGAGCAGACAATTGAACGCAGCAGAAAGAAATTACACCACGACGGAACGAGAAGGATTAGGGATGATCTACGCAGTAAAGAAGTTCAGGCACTACTTGTTGGCCAACAAATTCAAGTTCTTTACAGATCATCAAGCCCTATTATACTTAGTCAACAAACCATGTAACACGGGACGATTGATACGTTGGTTTCTATTACTCATGGAGTACGATTTCGAAGTAGTAGTCAGGAAAGGAAAGACACATCTTAGAGCTGACCACCTTTCAAGATTAACATCAGGAGAAGCTCCTCAAGGAGTAATGGATGATCTACCAGATGCATATTTGTTTAATCTTGAGATAGCACCAGAATGGGCTAAGCCTTTAGTCCCTATTCTCACTTATGGACCCAAGAATCCTAGGTTAAAGATCAAAGAAGGAGAGATTACCAAGTCTCAGAGATACCAAATCTTAGCAGGAAGCATATATAAACAGGATAATCAAAAGATTCTTGCTTGTTGTGTAGATGAATCAGAACATGCAAATTGGTTGCAATTAGCACACATAGGTGCACTAAAGCAACATCATTCGAAACATCGAACATTACAGACTCTGCATAGACTAGGAGTATATTGGCCTTCAATGGAAGCAGACGTCTACAAGCTGTGTAAAGAATGCCACATTTGTCGTGAAAGACCACCAGTAGAGCATGCTACTTTATATCATGTGTCTCTCACACCAGACTGGAGTGAACCTTTAGTGACATACTTGAGGACGAACACATTCCCTCAAGGCATGACCTTAGCTCGACAACGTAGTCTGGAGCAGGAAGCTCAAGACTATTCTCTTATTGGCGATAATCTATACAAAAGAGGGCGAGATGGATATCTAAGACAATGTGTGCATGAAAGCGATTATCTGAGCATACTAGAGACTGCACACCAAGGTGTTGCAGGAGGTCATTTTGGACCCGATAGGATAACCAAAGCCATCCTCTTTGCAGGATTATGGTGGCCCACTCTTCACATGGATGCTCATACCTATGTTAAGAGATGTGATGTGTGCCAAAGAACTCAGTTTCCTACTCGCAGAGATGAAATGCCATTGAAACCCATGATGGGCGGACGTGCATTTTCCAAGTGGGGTATAGACTTTGTAGGACCCATTAGCCCCCCTGCAAAAGGCACACATGCGGAGTACATTATAGTTGCGACAGATTATCTTACGAAATGGGTAGAGGCAAAAGCCACGAAAAAGAATGATGCACACACAACTGCAAAATTCTTATTTGAAAGTGTCTTTACAAGATATGGATTGCCTATAGAGATAGTGAGCGATCGAGGCACTCACTTTCTAAACCAAGTCATTGAATATTTGTTACAGGATTTTATGGTAATTCACAAGAAATCTGCACCATATCATCCTCAGGCCAATGGTCAGGCTGAAAGCACTAATAAGATCCTTTGTAACGTACTGACAAAACTTGTGAACAACAAACGTTCAGATTGGGACAAACAGTTACACCACGCTGTTTGGGCATATCGAGTGGCCTACAAGACCGTACTCAATGCAACTCCCTTTCAGATGGTTTTTGGTCAGAATGTTGTGCTTCCCTTGGACTTCTTGATACCGACCCTTAAGGTGGCACAAGAACATCAGTGGACCGGCCATGAATTATCAGCGAGAATAATGGACTTGGAACGATTAGGAGAAACGAGGCTAAAGGCAGCAGCAGGAATATACGCAGCGAAGAAGCGACAGAAAGCATATTTTGATGCACATGTGAAAGATAAAGGCCTAAAAGAAGGAGATTTAGTTCTAGTGTATACACTGAAACAGCACGCACGGAAGTTAGAAAAGCGAGGTTATGGACCTATGATCATTAACAGACTCTCAACAAGTGGAGCAGTACAGTTAGCCACCTTAGAAGGAGACGTAATGCCTAATTATATTAGTGGCTGTAGAGTCAGGTTGTATCAGGAACCTCTTACTGAGGATATGCTTAGACGACTCACGTTGGCAAAGAAGCGTAAGGAGGAAGAAAATAGAATACGAGCGGAAGCTCAGGCAGAAGCAATGGAACGCATTAAACGCATGAAGTTAAGAAGACAAGGACTAGGGAGAGAACATTATAACCATCTGGAAACTACACCCAGATATCCCATGGCCATGTGTCAAGTAAAGTCAACCACTCATCCTAGTATAGTGGACAGGAGACCATTCATTACAGTTAGGCTAGAGCACAGCAACCCTTGCCAAGAGCTCAGGGCTTTAATTGATTCAGGTGCTGCGACTAGTGCGATTAGATGGTCCAACTATAAGGATTCAGGAATAGAAATGCGGCCAATTGAGGCATACCTCATAGGGCTAGGAGGCATGGAAACCCCTTGCATGGGTGAGGTGGACCTTCCTATCCTCATTAAGGATGTGACCATGACAGCGAAGCTACTAGTGTGCCATGATGACGACCTGATAGAACCCCTAATCCTTGGCCAAGATTGGCTATACGATCACTCAGTGGACCTAAATCTTAGACAAGGCTCCTTACAGATTGGAACCTTCGAGCAGAAGCGAGTGATACCGCTTGACTTCCCTAATGGCATTCCGCCTGACGGTTGTGACCCTAGACCCTATGAAACGCATGCGACGGAAGACCGGAAGATCTTTAATCAGCTCAGTCACGTTACGTCTACACCGACCCACTCGGTCGTGGCTATAGACAGTTGTCAATCAGAAGAACGACAGGAGCTCTTCCCTGGGACTTCCTGCAAACTAGACAGGGCAGCTACCCAACCGCTAGGGCAGATGGGCACAATTTGCGGTCAGGTGGGTTGCATCAGCGGCCAAACGAGCACACCATACTGCGGTGCTCATCCTTCCAAACTTGTTGCGGACTGGCCTAGATTAAAGTTAAAAAAGGCATCACTTCCTAATGGGCAGGTCACGCAAGTCTTGGATCTCCCTTCTTTTCCAAAGCAGAGTGTCCATCCGACCTCTCAACTCGAGCAACAACTGAGTCAATCACGACGAAGGAACCCAGACCGACTGCAGTATCGGAGGAAACAACAAGAAAGGCAGTTCAGGCCACCCAAAGGAAGCGGCACCAGACAAATGTGGGTGCCAAAAGGACAAAAAGCACCAAAGAACTCCAGCCAAGCAGAAATCGATAAAAAAAAGGCAATACAGAAACAGAATCGATATCCACCATCCCCTCGACCTTCTTCTACAGGTCCGAGCATCCGACAAATGTGGATCGCCAAGAAGTACCTTACCCATAAACCCACGCCCACGCAGATTTGGGTACCCAAACCATGTATCATAGCTCAAACCATAAGCCATGTAATATATAACCCCCACAACTCATTTCATCCCTCGATACCACCACACACGACACCACCCTTTGCCCCTCAGCAGAAACCCACCTCCCACTCCAAGATCCTTAGGAAATGGATACCGAAACGTGTCCAACCTTCTCCCCCTAACCCCATTTCTGATAAAACTACCCCCCCACTAACATACAACCTTGTACTAAATCACTAACCTTTAAACCTTGTATAAATTCACCCACCATCATCACACATCACTCGTAATCTCATATCATCAAGAAATGTATGCATGATCTGAAACGTATAGGTGTCTAGAGACCTGCACTAGTGCTGCAAGAAACATTGCATCCATCACATCACAGCACTTGGCTACACGGGTTACGCATCAGTTATGGAAAGGGATTGCGGTCTCACTTTAATGGGATCATAATTAATTTCCATGCTAATGTGTTAATCTTTTGTAGCAGATCTTTCTCATTAGCGCATCAGTCACCATGCAAACCGACGAAGGAACATCAGGAGCAGGCCCCAGTGTAGCGGCTGTGCCCCTCAACGTGCTACGAGCAGAGTCCCACCCGACGGCTCCACCGCCGGAATTTCAGGGATTTCCAGGGCCCATGCCTATCGACAACCCACCCATGGGTTACACCGAAAAGATACACAGGAACTCTCATTGGTTTCAGGGCCTTGCAGGACCCCTTGCGGACGCGGACTTTATATTTGAATCCTCTTTGACATTTGATGACCGCACGTGGGGAAAATACCAGTTTTTCTCCAGAGAGTTCGAAGCCCTACAGAGCACACAGGATTTAACTCATGTTTGGGCCAGAGCAGGCTTCACAGAGTATTTCAGTGATCCTCTGCCCAAACCGGATTTTTACAGGTGCTATTACTTAATCACTACCCTACTGGCCTCAGAGAATAAGGACATCCCAGGGACCTTCATATTGCCTACTCTAGTGGATGATCCACCTTACAAAAGGTTTTACCTATCTAAGGATTTAATCAGAGCGGCCATCAAAATTCATGGCACCCACACACCCACAGATCGAGAGAGATTAATTCCAGAACCGATGAAACGTGGGGATGTCACGAAGTGGGAGGAGATTTCGGCAATTACACCTGAGCTGTCGAAGCCACTAAGGATATGCATGCAACATTTTGCGTTTCCCGCTCAGGACAGATTTACCATGCCCCATAAACGAATCTGGTTTGGATTGTATTTGGCTTGCATGGGACCTCAAACTGTTGATCTGGCAAGCTGGATCATAGATCAAATGTATCTGGCACAGCACAGATGGGAGCGCAAGAAAGTACTTAATGGATGTTGTGCACTCACTAGAATTGTGTATATGTGCTTAGCATATGACTTGCCCATCGAGCGTGCATTAACAGGAGAAGAGCTGAAGGCATTCAAAGGAACGGCGAAGAAAGCCAGGAAGCCCAGTAGAACACGGGCAGGTAAGCGCATGAGAGGCACCATCCCTTGCCTTCAAGTGCCAGAGTCGCCATCACCACAACCCTCTCCAACACAATCACCGACAGAAGCCGCTCCCACAGTGCAACCTATTCGCATAAGGTTGTCTAGACCAGTGGTCACGGAGGGCACTACTAGTACAGTTGCACCTCAGGCAGCTACAACCACAGAACCCACCACCACGACAGCAGAAGCTCCCACCACTATTGGTGCGGAAGCCTTTTCTTTCCCAATACCCCACATGGAGGCAGAACCAATAAACACAACATTCGATTTTGAGATGCCGGATGCATTCTCAAATGAGTTCCAGTTTTCAGAGACACAGATGTTCTCTCAAGAATATGAACGCCCCAGTTACCCTACCACACCGCGGGACCTGCCACAGGGACAAGTTGTGTCGAGCTCTGATGACGAAAGAACAGCCACCGACGATGACGAAGGTGATGACGAAGCCAGCCAGGGCACGCATGATTCCCAAGAACAAGGACAGACAGACGGTCAAGACCAACAAACCGATGCACACGGTGACACCAGCACGCACGAAGAGGAGACTTTCGAAGCAGCAGCGTACACGCTGGCAATTAAGAAATTATATCGTACGATGGAGAAAGTCTGGGCACGGAAGAAATTGACGGAAGAAGAGAGCCAGGCCCTAATCGAACAAGAACTAGTCTCCGGAGGATTTGAAGAAGTCTACATCAGAGGGTTCAGAGAACTGGTCCAATCCATCGGCCCGGTCGAAGCACTGAGGTATTTACAAAGGAAGCCACTCCCCCAATATGACCCTCGCAGAGTTCGCCTGCTATCGAAGCCCGGTGAATATATTCGAGTTCCGGTAGGTGCTCAATCATCCCACCAAACGCAAGATGCACGCCTACGGCCGGAAAGATCCTTCATCGAAGAAACCATCCTAGTCGACTCCCCACCACATACTACCGTTGTACATACTACCACTATCCTTGAAATAACATCCACACCATCTACTCCTCTCTCACCTCATGTTTCACCAACCCATCCTGTATCCCCCGCACACCCTACTGCTCCTCCCACATCCTCACCAGTTCACGGCAACATAGCCACCACCTTTGCCCCACCCCTTCAGGCCACCACGCCCGTACCCACCCCACCTCATCCACATGATAACCCCTTCATCCCTTCATCCTTCCCATCCTTTCCCCCACCTTTAAGACACCCTTTCACCTTTCTAACCCCACTAACCTTCTCACCAGTTTCACCTCCTCAACCCACCATAACCCCTATTTCCCCTTTTTACCAAGCTGCTCCAACCATTCCCCCTGTAACTTACTCTACATTTGTAAATCCCGTCTTCACACCGACACAACCACCCACTTACACACCGCTTTTCACAGTCACAGCACTTGACACGTCCAATGACATGGACATCTCACCACCCACCGCACCAGCACCCACTACACTCACAGCACCATCATATTTAGGTACGTCACAATTTTCCACGATCACCACTGCATCCACATTCCCAACCCCATTCCCCATTCCCGTTGCATCTACTTCTACTGCATCCTCACTTAACACTTCATTACTATTATCGCCCACCATAGACACCGCACTTCATCAAATGTTCACATGCATGATACAAGTACGAGATGAGTTTACATCTCTTGGCAACAACTATCAACAGCTGCAGAGGACGACAAATGAATTACAGTCGCAGCTTAATTCATTATCGATCGAGAATGCCTCTTTAAATACACAATACCAAGAACTGAGAGAGGCATATCATAAGCTAGAGTTAGAAAGTGAAGAGAAGACAAAAGAAGCCACTGCTGATCTGGACAACCTGCTTCGAGCCCAAACAATTAGGAACGCGACGCTGACCAGAAATATGGGCCTACTCAGGAGACACCTAGCCGCAGCCCAGGAGGAGAACGTGAGACTCCAAGCGCAGAATAGAGAAAATTTGGAAGCGGCATTGGACCATCCGGAACAACCATTAAGTCCGAGCAGGTTCAAGGCAATCCCATCCGAATCGATGCGGATGTTGCTAGATGACCACGTTCGACTGCTAGAGGACTACGATCGAATGAACGAAGAGCATCAGAAGCTAAAAGAAGATCACAAATTACTACAACTCAGAGAACCGGCACCACAACAACTACCAGTGGCAACAGAAGTACCAGAACCTGTGGACCCCTCTCCTGAACTCATAGAGGAACTCAACGCACTACGGGCCCAGGTAGCCACACTCCAATCACGCATAGATGTGTATGAAGCACCACCACGGCCTGATTCCCCACCGGAGATCCCAGCTGACGACGCGAACATAACCATTCCGGTGGAGGAAACGTTTGAAGAAGCATACGAGCCAATACCCATCCCAGGCGGACAAGTCACGGCCGAAGGCCAGATGACCTATGAACTTCCTACCCCCGCGTGGATGAAAACGATTGAGGAACTTGGAACGACACATTCAGCCAGAGTAGAGGCCCAGCTACATGCTATGGCCATGATCGAAGAAAGAATATTGCAATCTCCCTACTTTGCTCAATTGGCCCCACGAAGGTATATATCCGGGCATGAGATACAATACAAACCGTACTTTATGCTAATGGCCGAATACCAGCTGGCCATAGAGAAGCGAACTGGCAAGAAGCCATCACATGCAACTCAATTTGAGCCTGAAGACTTGCCACTGGATGCGCAACAAGGTACTATTTATCAACCAGATTGGCGTACACGTCTTTTACAGGAGTACCCTGAAATGATGAGCACATGGGTTAAGGCACCTTTACATTTAAAATACAATCCGTGTTGGGGACCAGTGCCACGACGCCGCTCCTGGACTGCCTTCGCTATCAAAGTACAAAACAATAAGCAGTGCCAAGATTGGCTGAATTACCCCTATTTTAAGCCACCCATCGAGTTACCAACTATTGGCTATATGATGGCTACAATCCGTCACTGGCTCCCTCGCTTGAGATATATGGATGATATAGCAGCGCATATGACTGTCAAGATTTTTGACATGATGCAAATGATATTTAAAGTCTTCCGGCGAGTCAAAGCACCACATGTTAACACCCCGGGCTTTGAGCATGGCAACTTGGATCTCGCATACGACATGAGTACAACGCCATCGCTCCGGGTGTGTTACGCCTGGCATTGCAGAGTCAAGTACTTACCGGCGTGCTACAAGCAGACATTTGAAGAGATGTTCACCACCGAATTTTGGGAATACCACTCTGAAGTGTTCATCAGCAGGCCGACCCACTTATTGCACTTATTTGCCTGTGAACAGTTGGTGTATTCCACGCATTACAGACTCCCACCATCCAATGAACCGCAACCTATCGACTGGGAGAAACTCGAGGCTGATCTAGCCCGAGGCATTCGTATATCAGAGCACACCCTCGCTCAAGACCTACTACAGAACTACATCCGGCAGACCGCACAACAAGGTTCTGTCAGGGACGACAGAAGCGAGAGGGAGGGGGGTGTTGGAAGCAGCCAGAGGCACAGACGCCACGGAAGCATGTAAAGACGGAGCAGGGAGCCAGTCGGATTATTTTTTTAAAACAATTATGTTTTTATTACCTCTTCAAACATCCAACAGTGATTTTCATCACTCTTGTAACATATGTAATATAGACAAAACCCCATTTTGTAATCCATAGCTCCATTTTGTGCAAGCCGAGGAGTCCTCGAGCTTGAGGAGCTTAGGTAGAATGCGCGTACCAATTTTCGTTATTTTTAGATACCGTTTACCCTTCCAAATAGCCTCTAGGACTTATTTTTTAACTAGGCCGGTCACTAGATGTGAAACCGGTCAAAACTAGTCTAGAAACTATAAAAAGAGCTAGAGAGCTCATTTTTGAGGTTAGCTTGTTTGAGATTAGAGCTAGTTTGAGCTTGTAAGAGTGTTCTTGAGTAATAGAGCTAATTTCCTACCTTCCATTGTGTCTTGCTTGTCTCTTCATTGTGTGTGTATGTCTGTGTGCATCTTTGTGCTTCTCACCTTCACTCTCACATCATCTCACATTCACGATCTTCATATCACTCCTACCTCTCCCACGGATTGACATTAAGGAGGTGAAGTTTCTTAACGTGGCTCTCACCATTGTGCTAGAGCAACAAGGCCATTGGCACTAAGTGGGTATACAAGCTGAAGCGTAAACCTGATGGTACAGTTGACAGGTATAAGGCTAGGCTTGTTGCAAAGGGTTATGCGCAGGAAAGAGGCATTGATTTTGATGAGACCTTTGCACCTACATGCCGTATGACTACTGTTCGGAGCATTTGTGCACTTGCAGCCCATCATGGTTGGAATGTACATCAGTTGGACATTAAAACAGCATTTCTGAATGGTGACTTGCATGAAGAAGTGTATGTTTTTCAGCCCCGTGGCTTTGTGCAGAAAGGGCATGAAAACCAGGTGTGCAGGTTAAAGAAGGCGTTATATGGTTTAAAGCAAGCACCACGTGCTTGGTATGAGAAAATACATGCCTATCTAATTGCACATGGTTTTGAGAACAGTCCAACTGAAAGCACCTTATATGTTAAGCGTGCTAATGATGTGCTTCTGATCATTGTTGTCTATGTAGACGACATGCTGCTCACTGGTCCTCTTGAGAAGCATATTGCTGATTTCAAGGCTGATTTGCATGCCTCATTTGAGATGTCTGATTTGGGGCATTTGCATCACTATTTGGGCATTCAGTTTATGCAAGTTGATGGTGGAATGGCTTTGTGTCAAACAAAATATATTGACACATTATTGCAGCGTTTTGGCCTTGAAGACTGTAAGCCTATTGCCACTCCTATGGAGACAGGTTTACGATTGAGTCTTCATGATGCTGGAGATGCATTTGATGCTGTTCTCTATCAGCAGGCTGTTGGATGCTTGATTTACTTATGCATTACTCAGCCAGATATTCAGTTTGCTGTCTCACAGATGAGCAGGTTTATGCATTGCCCAAGAGTCACGCATTGGAAAGCGGTTAAGCGCATCTTTCGCTACTTGAGTGGTACTCGGCTACTTGGGTTGTTTTATCCCAAGGGGGGATCACTACCGCCAGATTTGCATGCTTTTTCTGACTCAGATTGGGCTGGTTGCTATGACACTCGTGTGTCCACCAGTGGTTTTTGCTTCATGCTTGGTAGCTCATGTATATCTTGGTTGAGCAAGAAGCAGCCTACTGTGGCCACTTCCAGTTGTGAGGCTGAGTATAGGGCAGCTTTCACAGCGATTGTTGAGTGTGTGTGGCTCAGACGCCTTATGGCTGATTTGGGTGTTGGCCAGTCTTCTGCCACCACCATCTTCACTGACAGTCAGAGCGCATTGGCAGTTGCGAGGAACCCTGTGTTCCATGCTCGCACTAAGCACATTGAGGTGCATTATCACTATGTCAGGGAGAGGTTCTCTGCTGGGGAGATCAACTTGGCATATGTGCCCACGCAGGAGAACATTGCAGACCTTTTCACGAAGGCTCTGCCTAGGGAGAAGTTTGAAGCTTTCCGCAAAGCTTTGGGCTTACTTCCTTTTGTGGAGTGATTTCCACATAGCTCGGCACTTCCTTATACATGAGTGCCAGCTCCTTGTTCACCGCATCACTCCCAGGGGGGATTTGTTGATATATTTAGGTAGTGATGTGTGTGAACACTCTAGGACCGCCGGGGCACTTTTTTCCCTCTTTAGGAGGTTTTTTTCCCCCGGCTTGTATATACGCCTATTGCCTAATGGGCTACTTATCTTTGTACATTCTCTAGTAATACATTCAGTCGTGTGTGTTGTGCTCCAAGCTTCTTCTTCTTCCTTGTGCTGTTCGCGTGCTTCCGCAGACGTCTATCTCCAACACTTCTCCCTAGGTAGAGCCTTTCTGAAAAGGTCTGCAACATTCTCCTATGTGGGCACATATGCCAAATTGATCTCTTCAACAGAGAACCTCTCCCATACGTAATGCATAGCAACCAATCCAGTCATAGTAAAAAAAAAGCATGTAAATTTGGCGATAATGATCCCCCTTTGGGATAAAACAATCCAAGTAGTGAGGTACCACTCAAGTAGCAAAAGATGTGATTAACTGCTTGCCAATGGTTGACACATGGGCAATGCATAAACTTGATCATCTAAGAGACAACAAATTAAATATTAGGCCGAGTTATGCATAAGTAAATCAAGCATCCAACAACCTACTGATAGAGAACAACATCAAATACATCTCCAGCATAGTGAAGAATCAACAATAAGCTTGTTTCCATAGGAGGGAAATAGGTTTGCAGTAAACCAAAGTGCTACGATAATGTGTCAATATATTTTGTCTGATACAAAGCTATCCCGCCATCAACCTACATAAACTGGGTGCCCCAAATAATGATGCAAATGCCTCAAATCTGACATCTCAAAAGAGGCATGCAAATCAACCTTAAAATTGGTAATATGCTTCTCATTAGGACTAGTGAGCAGCATGCCATCAATATAGAGAACAATGATTAGAAACACATCATTTGCACGCTTAACCTATAAGGTGCTCAGTTGGACTGTTATCAAAACCATATGCAATAAAGTAGGCATGTATCATTTCATACCAAGCACGAGGTTCTTACTTCAAACCATATAATGCCTTTTCCAACCTGCACACTTTGTTTTCATGCCCTTTTTGCACAAAACCATGAGGCTTAAAAACATACACTTCTTCATGCAAATTACCATTCAAAAATGCAATTCTAATGTCCAATTGATGTATGTTCCAACCATGATGAGTTGCAAGTGCATAGATGCTACAAATAGTAGTCATTCGGCATGTGAGTGCAAAGGTCTCATCAAAATCAATGCCTCTTTCCTGAGCATGAGCTTTTGCAACAAGCCTAGCCTTATACAGCATGAAAAAGTATGATATGATAGAGATGCATCTAATTTGTTATCGTGCAAAGTATGACATGATAGAGATGCATCTAATTTGTTATCGTGCAAAGTCTGCACCAACCATTTAGGCATAGTTTTTGCCTCCTCTATATTAGCCCTCTCATCAACAAGTGCATCATGTAAATCTGCATAAGAAATGGAATGATCTTCATCATCATGTGAAACCTGTAAAGGTTGAGAAATTGGCTCATTTGGACCAACACTGGACTATCCACCTATAAAAAGAGGTAGTAAAGTGCCATACATGTCTTTAGAGCTAATTGATGTCTCCTTAGTACATGAAAGTAATGGCTGAATTGCATCTTCCACAAAAACAACATCACAGATAACTAGACTGCATTTAGTCTATAGATGATACAGATGATAGCCTTTGCTTTTATAACTATACCCAATAAAAATACATTTTATTGCTTTATCATTCAATTTTTTGCATTGTTGTTTTAGGCAGTAATGCATATGCAAGACAATTGAAGACATGAAGATGAGCAATAGATGGCTTGTGACCATGCCAAGCCTCATATGGAGTGATAGAATCTAGTGCTTTGGTGGGACGCCTATTGAGTACATATGTTGCACACATAACAACCTCAAGCCAGAAGCTATGCAGTAAAGCCTGACTTTTGACCATACACCTCGTCATGTCCATGAGTGACTTGTTCTTCCTTTTAGAAATTCCAATCTGTTGAGGTGTATATGACACTATAAATTGATGTTTTATCCTACATTCAGCTAAAAATGCATTAAAATCAAAAGAAATGTATTCCCCCCCTCAATTAGAATGGAGGGTGCCCATTTCACATGTTGACAAATTTTCAACCAAAACCAAAAACTGTTTGAAGCAGATAAACACTTCAGACTTTTCTTTCACTGGATACACCCATGTATGCCTAGAAAAGTCATCAATAAAAGTCACGGCATAAAGATAGTTCCCAAAAGAGGGTGTCTGCATAGGACAAAAGACATCACTGTGAACAAGCTACAATTTCTGAATAGCTCAAACTAAACCATCTTTTGGGAAGGTGGAATGCTCCATTTTGCCCAAATACAACCTTCACAAACATGTTTACAAGGTGCCTCAAGTTTGGGCAAAGAGGACACCATTTCATATTTTTGCAAGCATAGCAAACTAGCATAATTCATATGACCAAAGAGTGCATGCCAAAGCTTTGCATCTGACATAGCCTGAGAATCTTGAAGTGTACATGCTGAGCCATTCACAGATTTTGCATAATCTATGAGCTTATACAAACCACAACATAAAATGCTAGAAGCAATAATAACATCACCATTTGACATATCATGAAATGTACATCTATCATCAACAGATTTCACATCCAAGCTGATCTTAGCTAATGTTCAACAAAGCATATGCAAATGTGAAAGAACTACCATCAATAGTAGTCCGAATGATCTTACCAACTCCCATTACACGATAAGAGTAGTTGTTAGTGCATGTGACAATATTCCTTCTAGGGGCAGGCTCAAGTGCACTGAAGAAACTGTGCTGTGAGGTAATATGTTTGCTTGCCCCATTGTCAAAGTACCAAAGATCTGAACCTATTGCAAACATACATTGTTCATGAGAAGATGGGTCATAACTGCAAATAGTAGTAGACACCCATTCTTCATTCTGCACAAGATTAGTAGACTCTGTTTTAGGTGTAGAGGCTTCTGCAACAACCATTCTCAACTCTTCTTTCTTTTCCTCTTTTGTAGACAGGCTTGATCAACCCTTTATGGCATTGTCATTTCCTTTGCACTATTTGCAAAACAATTTCTAATTTTTTGTTTTCTTCTCGTCTTTGAATTCCTTTTTTTTACTATGCAAAATTAGCAGATTTGTGCTTACTAGTAGATGAACTATGTTTACCTTTGCCCTTCTAACTAGCTAAGAAATCTTGATCTACTACACACATGATAGATCTTTTCTGCCTGGACTGATCTTCTTACAACAAAACAGAGATTAACTCCTCAAATGTTAAGGCATTTTGATTACCTTTCATCATCAACCAAAGAGTATAAGCAAAACTCTCATATGAATCTGGGAGACCATTCAAAATAGTCTACACAATTGTTTGGCAAGACTTCATCAGCAAAAACCAATTGCTCCTTCAAATCTTTGATCTTTGTTGAAAAATTGTCCATAGAATCCCCTTCATTCATATGCTCACTCTCTAACTATTTTAGGAGGTAAGCAACTATGTGGGATAATGGCATGTTTGATAGACAAGGCTATCAATGCATGTGCGTGAGCATCTCTGCCATCCCATTGAAGTTGATCTTCAATAGGTGCAACAAGAACTGCAGCATGAACATAAACACGAAGATCATCATCTTCAACACCATTCGCATCACCTTCAATAACTATATTTGCATGTGTAATAGGTTGTTTTTCAACAACATGCACAATATCCCAAAGTTCTTTTGCAACCAATACATGACTTATCATATTGTCTAATGGGTAATTGGTACCATCCAACTTATCTTCAATAGCCAACATAGAGAATACATCATTGCTTTCAACCATGGTCACTGACTAAAATACCATGATGCAAAAAAAATGACTATATCTCAAAAAATTGAAGAGAACTACCCTATTGAGCTCTACTAAATGTGTAGCAGACTTTGAGGTGCTTGTACTAGTGAACCAAAACCTGTATATATGTTTGGCACAAAAGGAAAAAATTTCCTACACAAGCACTACAATAGTGTATTTGGAGGCCAAAACAAGCTCAGATAAAAAAATTGGAATCATAGAGCGAAGCAGTTTTGAACTCCTAATTGCCAAAGCAATTTTGAGGCTATGATCAAAGGGGTGTCGCCGATGCCCTAGATGAAGTGGCGACCTACTATGATACCAATTGTTGGAGTTTGAGGTATGTGAAAGCACATGAACAACACAAGGAAGAAGAAGGAGCTTGTAGCACAACACAAAATACTGAATGTATTACCAAGTGAATGTACAAAGATAAGTAACTCATTAGGGTTATAGGCATATATACAAGCCAGGGAAAAAACCTCTTAAAGAGGGGAAAAAGTGTCTTGGCAATCCTAAGTGTGTTCACACACATCACTATCGAAATATATCAATAGATGGATCAATTTGCAGGTATGAAGCCAGATTCGTTTCCAAAGGATGTGCTCAAACTCATGGTATAGACTATGAGGAAACCTTCTCACCAGTTGCAAAGATGACTACAATCAAGACATTGCTAAGTGAAGCTGCTGAAAGAAATTGGAGACTACTTCAACTAAATGTGAAGAATGCATTTCTCAATGGTTGGATAAGTGAAGATGTATACATGTCACAACTTCTAGGATTTGAAAATCAAAATTACACATCTTATGTATGCAGACTCAAAAATGCATTGTATGGATCAAAACAAACTCTTAGATCTTGGAATTTTAGATTGATAACCTATCTACAAGATCAAGGTTTCAGGTGAAGCAATAAGGACCCTTCTTTGTTCATCAAGAAAGATCACAATGAAGTTATCTATTTTTGTGTATATGTAGATGACATATTGTGATAGGAGATGACTTGAATGGCACACAAAGGATCAAATGGCATATGCAAGAGGAGTTCAAAATCAGTGATTTAGGTGAGCTCACATTCTTCCTAGGTATGCAGCTCATATACATAGATGAAGGATTGTATATTGAATCAGAGGAGATACATTCAGGATCTACTTCTAAAGTTCAAAATGGAGAACACTAAACCTAGACGTACACCTTTGGGGGTGAATCATAAACTTAGAGTTTACAAAGATAAGAAAATTGAAGACATTAAAGATTACATAGAGGCTCATTACCAATTCATTAGAGATAAGCTCATGGCAAAAGATATTGATATTCTTTTGTTCCAATTGAAAAACAATTAGCAAATATGATGACAAAGGCACTTGATGGAATAAAGCTTATCCTATTAGGTGGATTTGATCTACTTCATCAAACCATCATGCAGAATGTATCAAAGTTTCCCATTGAAGAGCTTTTTATTTGTGCTCATTTTTTTGGTATTTTTCATAAGCATTTTTATGGATCATTTACCAATGTAAAAGCCTAGAACTTTACACTTGTAAAAGGAGAAAAAAGAGCTCGAACTCTATGAATTTTAAGTTGATTGATCTTGACAATCAATCAGTCAAACACCAAAAAGTAGATCAGATTAGATCTTCATTTTTCCTATATTGTAGGAAAGTGAATTGATTCTCTTCAACAACCTATCCTACCTTGATTCGAATTCAAAACACTTCAAGAGTCTATATAAAGACTTAAAATCACTTTTATGTTACATTGAAGCAATATACATACACTTTGGGTCATCATTGTGTTGCTCCTTCATTTCTCTGCACCATCTTCTTCAACAACAGTGAACTCGTAGAGACTTCTGGTCTCTCTAAAGAGCTCTGAAATGGATAAATGAGCATCCATTAGAAAGAATTAGTGTGTAGTTTTTGTGTACAAATTGTTGGAGAAACACTCACTAATTGGACCTATATTTGAAGGTCAAATCTTAGGAAGAAAACACCATGCCTATGTGAAGGGACAAATTCACAAGTGTATCATATTTGTAAAGTTAGTTCACTTTAGTTCTAGAAGTTTTTTAAAATCACGAGAATACGAAAATCTATATAAGTTAGTTTGTATCAACTAACGCGGAGAGAGAGAAAGAAGAAGTAGAAGAAGAAGTTCATTTTATACGACTGTGTATAGTCATGCTTCTCTGAGTGAGAAAGCAACTGTAAAAACTTCTGAGTTTTTTATAGTTATGAGAAAGAACAGAGTAAAGTTCTGTGTATGAGTCTCTCTCTATCATCTCCATGCTTGCCTACTGTGTGATGAATTCAAAAGTTCATGTTTTCTGAGCAATTCGATGCCTGGCATCGAATCTTGGCTGATAAGTCATTTTTTCATTCTCTGTGTGTTAACTGTTGTTGAACCTTCTAAAAATATGAAGTTTGTGGAGCAACTCGATGCCTGGCATCGAGTTCCAGCATAAAATGGATGCCCGGCATCAACTTCTAGCATATAAGTCATCTTCTTCATGTGTGTGTAAAATAGAGTGTTTCTGGTGCAAAAAAATAGCCAAAAAAAGCCCAAAGTCGATGCCCGGCATCGACTTGGACTGAAATTCGATGCCAGGCATCGAATTTTTTATTTTTGGACACCAGGATTACTAAAACAAGAAAAAATTCCAGTTTTGGAAGGTCATACAGGGTCATCTTGTGAAGGCCATAACTTGAGTTCTAGAGGTCCGTTTGATGCATATGATAGCTTGTTGGAAAGCTCTACTCTTCTAGTTTTAGATTATAAAGTTTCATGGAGAAATAATACTTGAGCTAGGAGAAATTAGCAAAATACTGAAGGTATGTCATTTCGGTGACTAGGAATTTCTGTAGAAGCAAAGTTCTCACTTTAGGCTATCATTTCTCAAAGTTTGGAGTGGCAATGAGTTAATGGTGACCATAGAGGTGTTCTAGTATCACCTTAATTCATTTCTTGTGGTGTTTCATACATCAACAAGTGGTATCAGAGCAGAAAGATTCTCGAGAGCAGAAGACGACAAAGGTACGAGAAGTTTTGTAAAGTTTTCCATTAAAGTTTGAAAGGTGAAGCATTTGAAGACACAAGGCATCAAAAGGTTACTTCAAAAGTATCCTCATACACAAAGAACTTCAAAAGGTATTATCCTTTATCCTTTAAGCTCACAGGTTGCAACAGAAGGAAAGAACTATGGCAGATCATATTTCCATTGACAAACTGGACAGAGATAATTACCCCGCATGAGTAATGAGAATGGAAGCCTTACTTATGAGTAAGGATCTCATGGTATATGTAACATGTGAAGAAGAGAAGCCAGTATTTGAAGATGAAAACCGACCAAAGAAAGAGGAACTTGATGCTTTAAAGCATTGGAAGAAGAAGGATGCAAGTGCAAAAGCATACATCTACAATACAATCTCTGATCATTTACTACCACACATCAGAGGATTGGAATCATCTGAAGATATATGGAATGCATTGGAGTATCATTTCCAAAGTACTACTAAAGCACGGAAAGCAAGTCTATGGTCAGAGTTTACAACATTCAAGAAGAAGCCAAGTCAAACCATTAGTGATTATGTCACGAAGATGAAGGATCTAGCAGATAGTCTTGGATCCATAGATGAAGATGTTGAAGATCACAGATTGATTGCTCAATTACTTGCAGGTTTGAGAGGGGATGAAAGGTGGAAACCTTTTGTCTTATCAACAGAACTTTCATTAAATCATTATGTTCCAGATTTGAACCAGTTGCTTGGTTTGATGCTCACATATGAGCAAGACTTGAAGGGAGATGGAGATAAAGGACAAAGTTCTGCAATGTACATGAAGAACAAGAAGAAAGGAGATAAAGGTAAAGCAAAGGATGAAGAAGAGTTAACTTCTCAAGTTTATTATGCAAGAGGTAAAGGCACTGGCAGAGGAAGAGCAAGAGGTTTTGGAAGAGGAAGAGGTAATCAAAATAACAACAAGAAGGCTTGCTGGATCTGTGGATTGAGTAATCATTTGGCTCATGACTGTTGGCACAACCAACAAGGATCAAACCAGAATCAAAACAACAATAGCAGAGGCCGAGGTGGAAGATATCAAAGTAATTTCCAAAGAGGTAGACAAAGTCAAAGAGGAGGCTATGGTAGAGGTGGAGGAAGAAGTTGGGGACAGAATCAATCCTACAACACCACCTACTACAACTATGCAAATGACACACAGAATGAAAGTCATACATCATTGATGATGAACTCAATCAACACATCAGATAAAGAAGATCTAAAGGTATTTTACATTGACTCTGGATGTTCTAATCATTTGTCAGGAAACATAGAATTGATGTCAGAATTGGAAAAAGGCATTTCTAGTCACACAGTTCAAACTGGTGATAATACAAGACATAGTGTACATTCAATTGGAAAAGTGAAATGCAAGAGTGGAGCAGATTTGCTAACCAATGTTTTGTATGTTCCTACAATACCTAAAAACTTGATTAGTGTGGGACAGATAGTTGAAAAAGGTTTTCAAGTCAGGTTTACAAATGAAGGAGTATTTGTGGAAGATCCAGAGAATGGATATAATCAGATTGTCTCTGGTAAGAAAGAAGGTAGACTCTTTACTTTAAGAGTGCAAGGGAACATTGGTCAAGCTTTGCTCACACATGGTGAAGGAGTGATTACAGAACTTGATCTCTGGCATAAGAGATTAGGTCATTTCAATGAAAGAGGAATTAAAGCTATGGTTGCTAATCAGTCTGTACTAGGATTACCAAATGTGCAAAGTCAACATATGGTTTATAAATGTGAAGCATGTCAAATGGGTAAAGCACACAGGTTACCATTTCAAAAGAAAGGATTCAAACATGATGGAGTACTTGAGCTCATTCATACAGATGTATGGGGACCAACAAAAGAAGGATCTATCAGTGGCTCAAGGTACTATGTTCTTTTTATTGATGATGCTACAAGATGGATAACATTATATGTTTTGAAGGAAAGATCAGAAGTGTTTGGAGCTTTCAAACATTTTCATGCATATGCAGAGAGAGTCACAGGTCAAAAGCTTAAAAGACTGAGGTCTGATGGAGGGGGAGAATACTTCTCCCAAGAGTTCAATGATTATCTTTGGAATGCAGGTATTAAGAGAGAAATAACTTGCAGGTATACACCACAACAAAATGGTGTAGCAGAAAGAAGGAACAGGACTTTGGTTGAGTTTGCTAGAGCTATGCTAAAGGAGAAGAACTGCCCAAATTATCTTTGGGCTGAGGCTATAAATACAGCTACATATCTTGTGAATAGATTACCATGTGCAGCTCTGAATGGAATGACTCCATATGAAGCTTGGTGGGGTAAGAAACCAACACTAGATCATTGTAGAGTGTTTGGATCAATTGCATATGCTTATGTGCCATCACAGCTTAGGCATAAACTTGAACCAAAGGCAGAAAAATATGTGTTCATTGGTTATGATGAAAAGCAGATGGGTTACAGATTGTGGAATCCTCTAACCAAACAATTTATTGTTTCTAGAGATGTTACATTTGATGAACAGAAAAGTTGGTATGCAGATCAAAATCATACAGCTGAGGAATTTGAAGAAGAGGTAAGAAGATGTGAGAAAGGAAAATCAATTGTGCAGGTGAATAGAGATGAAGACTATATGCAAGCAAGTACATCCAGAAGTGGATTAACAAGAAGGAATGAAGAAGCTCCTATATTTGATGAAGAAGTGTATCCAGACACATATGAAAAATGTGAACCAAGAAGGTCAAGCAGGACTAGAAGACAACCAGAAAGGTATTCTTATGATACTTCTTACATAACTCAGAAGAACTATGCATATATGGTCAAAGATGATGAAGAACCTCAGAACTATGATGAAGCTAAAGGTAAGAAGCAATGGGAAGAAGCAATGAAGGAAGAGTTCAATGCACTGGAGGAGAACAAGACATGGGAACTTGTTCCTAAACCAAATGGTAAGAAAGTAATTGGAAATAAATGGGTTTATAAAGTGAAGAAGCTTGCAGATGGAAGTATAGCCAGATACAAAGCTAGATTGGTGGTGAAAGGCTATGCCCAGACCTATGGCATAGATTATGATGAGACATTCAGTCCCGTAGCTAAGATGTCAACTATAAGGACAATCATTGCTATTGCAGCTTCAAAAGGATGGACCCTAAGTCAATTGGATATAAAAAATGCCTTCTTGAATGGATACATATCAGATGAGGTATACATGGAACAACCTCAAGGGTTTATAGATTCCAGGTATCCAAATTTTGTTTGCAGGTTGAGAAGAGCATTGTATGGATTGAAGCAAGCTCCAAGAGCTTGGAACTATAGACTGGTGAAGTATCTCAATGATCTTGGATATCAAAGTTCAAAAGCAGACCCAAGTCTACTTATCAGAAGAACAGAGGAAGGTACAATCTACATTTGTATTTATGTAGATGACATTATAATCACAGGTACTTCAGATGAAGGAATCAAGGAGGTAAAGAGATTGCTTGAAAAAGAATTCAAGATCAGTGACCTAGGAAAGTTATCATACTTTCTTGGAATGGAAGTTACTTATACAGATCATGGCATATATGTGTCACAAGAAAGGTATCTTCTGAACTTGTTGAAGAAGTTTGATATGGAAAATTGCAGAGAAGCTTCAAATCCACTTGAAGTTAATCACAAGCTCAGTAAATATGATGGTGCAGACTACAAAGATATGAGGAAGTATCAATCTCTTGTGGGTAGTTTGATTTATGCTACACTAACAAGACCTGATCTTAGTTATGCAGTGGGAGTTTTGTCACAATTCATGCATTGTCCAAAGGATCCACATTGGATTGCAGGTCAAAGAGTTCTCAGATATATCAAAGGAACTATAAAGGAAGGATTATATTATCCTTTTACATCAGATTTGAAGTTGAGAGCCTATAGTGATTCAGATTGGGCAGGTAACCAGGATGACAGAAGATCAACTCATGGTTACATGATATACATTGGTGAAAAGCTTGTAAGTTGGTGTTCAAAGAAACAACATACAGTAGCATTATCATCAACTGAAGCAGAGTACAAAGGACTTGTGGAAGCAGCTAAGGAAGTCATATGGATGCAGACATTGTTCAAGAGCTTATGCATTGATCAAGGTACACCTACAATACATGGAGATAATATGAGTTCACTTTATCTTGCAGTAAATCCAGTATTTCATGCAAGGACAAAGCACATAGAGATACAATATCATTTTCTCAGAGAAAAGGTAATGGAGAAGGAGATTGAAGTGGAGTACATTTCTACTAAAGATCAGTTAGCAGACATAATGACAAAGAGCTTGGATGGTGTGAAGACCAGCAAATTCAAAAGCATGGCAGGAGTAAAAGAAAAGAAGATGATATGAAGAAACAAGGAATGTCAATTAGTGATTGAGGGGGAGCTGTTGGAGAAACACTCACTAATTGGACCTATATTTGAAGGTCAAATCTTAGGAAGAAAACACCATGCCTATGTGAAGGGACAAATTCACAAGTGTATCATATTTGTAAAGTTAGTTCACTTTAGTTCTAGAAGTTTTTTAAAATCACGAGAATACGAAAATCTATATAAGTTAGTTTGTATCAACTGACGCGGAGAGAGAGAAAGAAGAAGTAGAAGAAGAAGTTCATTTTATACGACTGTGTATAGTCGTGCTTCTCTGAGTGAGAAAGCAACTGTAAAAACTTCTGAGTTTTTTATAGTTATGAGAAAGAACTGAGTAAAGTTCTGTGTATGAGTCTCTCTCTATCATCTCCATGCTTGCCTACTGTGTGATGAATTCAAAAGTTCATGTTTTCTGAGCAGTTCGATGCCTGGCATCGAATCTTGGCTGATAAGTCATTTTTTCATTCTCTGTGTGTTAACTGTTGTTGAACCTTCTAAAAATATGAAGTTTGTGGAGCAACTCGATGCCTGGCATCGAGTTCCAGCATAAAATGGATGCCCGACATCGACTTCTAGCATATAAGTCATCTTCTTCATGTGTGTGTAAAATAGAGTGTTTCTGGTGCAAAAAAATAGCCAAAAAAAGCCCAAAGTCGATGCCCGGCATCGACTTGGACTGAAATTCGATGCCAGGCATCGAATTTTTTATTTTTGGACACCAGGATTACTAAAACAAGAAAAAATTCCAATTTTGGAAGGTCATACAGGGTCATCTTGTGAAGGCCATAACTTGAGTTCTAGAGGTCCGTTTGATGCATATGATAGCTTGTTGGAAAGCTCTACTCTTCTAGTTGTAGACTATAAAGTTTTATGGAGAAATAATACTTGAGCTAGGAGAAATTAGCAAAATACTGAAGGTATGTCATTTCGGTGACTAGGAATTTCTGTAGAAGCAAAGTTCTCACTTTAGGCTATCATTTCTCAAAGTTTGGAGTGGCAATGAGTTAATGGTGACCATAGAGGTGTTCTAGTGTCACCTTAATTCATTTCTTGTGGTGTTTCATACATCAACACAAATTTTCATAGCATTTGGTTTAGTACAATTGGTGAAATCTCAATTTTACTCTCTCAGGGTTTATCTCTATATAAACTTGAAATATCGGGGGTACCTATGTTGAGTATTAAGTTCATTCCAGAAGCATATCTTGCTTATTACTTGTAATCTTGTGCATTTTGAACACTAAACCTTATTTATAACGTTCCTTCAAAAGGAATTTTTCCAATTATAATCACATTGCTGCTATGAGCATCTGAAGTTGATTGTTTCAATCCAAAGATCACAAGTTTTTTAAGCTAGTCAAAGTGCAAACTTATCTGTTTTGTATCAATTTTTTTCCTTGATGATCTAAAGTACATATTGGATTTTATTGCACTAATCACATGCCTATAAGTGAAAGAAACTTGGAGAAGCTTGTCATAGGTTTTGAAGACTCAAATAGACCTTATAGGCATGCTATAAGTGCAAAGAAACACACTATGTACTTTGGAGCATCAAGGAGAATGAGTCGATACAAAACAGATAGGTTCGCGGGTCGACTAGCTCAAAAAACTTACTATCTATGGAAGAGACAATGAACTTCAAATGCCCATAGCGACCAGCGTGATTACAATTAGAAAAAATCCTTTTATGGGAGTGATACACATAGGGTTCAGTGTATGGAATGCACAAAAGTATAAGGAATAAACAAAATATGCTATAGGAATGAATGCGACATTCACCGGTGGTACTTCCTATTTTTTAGGAATACGCAGAGATTGACCCCGAGGCAGAAAAACTAAGATTTCTCCAAATCTGCTGAACCAAATGCTTTGAAAATTTACAAGCATAAACTAGACACTAATACCTTTCCAATGAGTCCTCTTGCACTCAATTTGGAGCTCTGAGAAGAGAGCAGCAGCCTCTGCAAGATTACTGTTGGCGAAGAAGATGATGCAGAAAATTGAAGGAGCAAGACAATGATGGTCACAAGTGTATGTATATTGCTTCCATATATTTTACAAGTGATTTCAACTCCTTATATAGCCTCTAGGAGTGTTCCACGACTTTTACAACTTGAATTTGAATTCAAATGAAGGTGGGAATGGTTGTTGGAGGGAATCAATTCACTTCCCTACAATCTAGGAAAAGTGAAGATCTTGATTGATCTACTTTTAGGTGATTTGATTTGCTTGATTGAATGCAACTTCAACCACCACAAATTCGTGGGATTTGGGCTCTATATTTGTACCTTTACATGTGTAAAACTCAAGGCTTTTACAACGGTAAATGAGCCATCAAAATATTCTCAAAAAATACAATAAATGAGCATATGAAAAAGAACTCTCCAACGGATATTCTTTCGACGCGATAGCCTTTGATGTAGATCAAATCCACCTCAAGCATAGTGTAAGCTTGATGTTCCAATAGCTCCCCCTCAAGCTAAAGTATGCTTGAGTCTTCATTCTCTGATAGGTTGAATACCTGCCATAGCTTTGAATCTACAAAGCTTTATTCCATCAAGTGCCTTCGTCATCATATCTGCTACTTGCTTTTCAGTAGGAACAAAAGAAATATCGATCTCCTTTGCCATGAGCTTCTCCCTGATGAAGTGGTAATGGACTTCTATGTGCTTGGTTCTCGCATGGAAAATAGGATTTGCCGCTAGATGCATGGAACTTACATTATCTCCAAATATGTGAGGTTTGGAACTCACAAGTCCCAAATCTGTATACAATGCTTTTAACCATATTGCCTCTTGAGTTGCTATGGTCAAGCCTCTGTACTCTGCTTCAGTTGAGGATAAAGCAACTGTTGGTTGCTTCTTGGAACTCCATGACACTAGCTTTGAACCTGCAAATGCTAAGTAACCAGATGTACTTTTTCTATCATCCTTAGCTCTCTGCCCAATCTGCATCTGAGTAGATTTTGATATCCAAATCTGAAGAGTAAGGATAGAATATACCTTCGTTGATTGTACCTTTGAGATACTTAAGTACTCTCTTAGCCGCATCCATGTGTGGTCTTCTTGGTGAGTGCATGAACTGACTAAGCACTCCCACACTATAAGAGATGTCTGCCCTTGTGTGAGTAGCATATATCAAGGTACCTACCAAGCTTTGATACTCTTTAATGTCTTCAATTTTCTCACCTTCATAAACACTAAGTTTATGATTCATCTCCAAAGGTGTACCTGCAGGTTTAGTGTTCTCCATTTTGAACTTGAGAAGAAGATCCTGAATGTATCTTCTTTGAGTCAAATACATTCCTTCATCTGTGTATATCACCTGCATACCTAGGAAATATGTGAGCTCACCTAGGTCACTGATTTTGAACTCCTCTTGCATGTGTCTCTTGATCCTTTGAATGCCATTTAGATCATCACCTGTCACAATAATATCATCTACTTATACACATAGATAGATAACCTCATTGTGATCCCTTTTGATGAATAGAGAAGGGATCTGAGCTGCTAGCTTTGAACCCTTGATCTTGAAGATATGTAACCAACCTGTAATTCCAAGCTCTTGGAGCTTGTTTCAATCCATACAATGCTTTCTTAAGTCTGCAAACATAAGATGGATGATTAGGGTTTTCAAAACCTGGTGGTTGTGACATGTATACCTCTTCACTTATCCAACCATTTAAGAATGCATTTTTCACATCAAGTTGGAGGAGTCTCCAATTCCTTGCAGCAGCTCTACTTATCAATGTCCTGATTGTAGTCATCTTTGCAACTGGTGAGAATGTTTCCTCATAGTCTATACCATGAGTTTGTGAGCATCCTTTGGCAACTAATCTTGCCTTGTACCTGCAAACTGATCCATCTGAATTTCTTTTAACTTTATATACCCATCTGCAACCAATTACCTTTTGATTCGACGACATTGGAACCAAATCCCAAGTGTCCATTTCCTTCAATGCATCTATCTCTTCGTTCATGGCCTTTTCCCAATTAGGGTTTCCCTTTGCCTCTTCATAGGTTGAGGGTTCCTCTGAAATAGAGTCTTTTGCCAAGTAGATTGAATGCTTTGTAACAAATGTGGAATCATATACATACCTTTCTGGTTGTTTCTTCTCTCTTGCTGATCTTCTAGGTGCTTGTTTGGAGCATTCTCCAACCTCTTGCATCTTTGCTTTGCCTCTTGACTTCCATAGCTTTTAATCCCTTTCTCTTTCATCTTGGTCATCGTCTGTATCACTTCTTGGATCCTGGACCTGTGTATCATGCTTGCTTCCTAATTGATGAGAGTCAGAATCAAGATCATATGGTAGTGTTACCTTTTGTTTATCTTCATCATGCCAAGACCTGTGTTCTTCAAACACAACATCTCTACTTGTAGTGAATTGCTTGGTTGAAGGATTGAAGAACCTGTAACCCATCTGAGTTGAATCATATCCAATAAACACTGCCTTTGTTGCCCTTTCATATAGCTTACCTCTTATTTGTGATGGTACATGAACATAAGCTAAACAACCAAAAACCTTGCAATGTCCAAGACTAGGTTTTCTTCCATGCCATGATTCATAAGGAGTCATACCTTGAAGTGATTTGGATGGTAGTCGATTGACAAGGTGCACTGCAGTTGAAATAGCTTTTGCCCATAGATAATGTGGCAACTTCTTCTCTTCAAGCATTGTTCGGGCTGATCCAACCAATGTCTTGTTTCTCCTCTCTGCAATTCCATTTAGTTGAGGAGAGTACCTATTAGTCACTTCCCTTTTGATACCTTTGTCCTGCAAGAACTCATCAAACTCTTTGGAGAAGTATTCTCCCCCTCCATCAGATCTGAGCTTCTTTAGTGATCTACCTGTATGATTCTCCACATGTGCAAGATACTTCTTGAAGCAATCAAATACTTCATTCTTACTCTTGATAAAGTATAGAACAGTCCATCTACTATGGTCGTCAATAAATGAGACATAATACCTTGATCCTGCCAATGAAGGTTCTTGACTTGGTCCCCATACATCTGTATGTACTAAGTCCAATAAGTTGTTGTGGATGTAGCCTTTGTGGTTGAATGGTTGTCTTTGTGCCTTCCCAATCTGACATGCATCACACCTGTTGATCATGTGTTGCTTTGATATGTTCGGCAGTCCTAGAACACTTTGATCCCTGCATATATCCTTCAAGGTTCTTTCATTCACATGAGCAAGTCTCTTATGGCACACTTCAAGCTCACTTAGGGTTTGAGACCCAAAGTTGAATAGAGCTATGTTCCTGGTATCTCCTACTTCAAAAGTAAAGAGCCTACCATGCTTCTCACCTCGGGTTATCTTCTTGAAGCCTTGACATGGATCTTCCACAAAAGCTCCATGTTGGGTGAACCTAACTTGCAAGCCTTTTTCAACTATTTGGCCTACACTTATTAGGTTTTTAGTGATAGTGGGTACATAGAGAACCTTACTCAGAATGTTTGTCCTGCCATTGGAAGCTTTGACATTACCAATCTTCTCCACATTGTGCTTCGTGTCATCCCCTGTTTGCACTTCATGTCTATGCTTTGGACTTTCCAAGTCAGATAGAAGAGCAATGTTGCCTGCAACATGATTCGAGCATCCTGAATCTATGTAGAACAAATGATCATCTTCTTTACCTTCTTTGTGGCTTAGATTCATAAGAAGTAATAAGTCTTCATGTGGTTGATCTTCTAAATAATTGTTGTAGTCCCTTCTATTATAGCTTCTATTGTTATTGTTGAAGTTGTGTCCACCTCTGCCTCTATTGCCGCCATATCCACCTCTTCCACTTCCTTTCTGGGTCTTCCCATTGAACCAACAATTCTGAGTGGTGTGGTTGGTCTTATCGCATATGGCACAAGGTTGAACATTTTGACCTTTGGCTTTGTCTTGCTTTGGTCCTTTCTTCTTCCCTTTCCACTTGCTCTTGCTTGCGAAGTTGGCTTGGGAAGTCTCTTCTTCATCTTCTTCCTTCTTCTTGCCTTTCTGCTTCTTATCCTTCTTATCTGCATATAGAGCACTAGTTGAATTACCATGATAAGAGTTACCTTCCTTTATGCTATTGTTGGCTTCTTGATTGAAGAGTTGTCCAAGAAAGATGTTGAAGTCTGGAGTTTGCACATCCATGATGAGATCGTAAGCCGTCGTGAAGGATTGCCATTGCTTATCACTTCGAATGCCATTGAGAATTTGCCTCATGATGACCTCTTCTTCAATCAGCTCTCCAATGGATGCTAACTGATCTGCAACCTCCTTGACTTTGGTAACAAACTCTGTGATGGTTTGTTTAGGTGTCTTCTTCATTTGGTTGAACTCGTTCCAAAGATGATTCTTTCTTGCTTTGGTACTAGCAGAAAAGAAAGTCTCCGGGGCATCCCAAGTCTCTTGAGATGTCTTGCATCCTCTAATATGTGGTAATAGAAAGTCAGAGATAGAGTTTAGTATGTACGATCTTGCTTGAGCATCCCTTGCGCACCAAAGTGTGAGCTTATCTGTCTCCTCTTGTGTAGGTCCTCCTTTGGATCTTGGAATAGGCATAGCTTCATCACCTGCTACAATTCCATAAAGATTTCTACCTTGCAAATAGGCCTCCATTCTGATTTGCCAAGCCGCGTAGTTGTGTCGATCAAGCTTCTCGATCATTGAGGGAAAGCCGTCACCCATCTTTAACTAGCTCTGATACCACTGAAAGAAACTTGGAGAAGCTTGTCGAAGGTAGAAAAGTGCGTTTCGAAGCGATGAAGTTTGGTCAAGCCAACCGGCACAAGACCAGCCCTTGAGCTTTTGGAGACTCAAATAGACCTTATAGGCATGCTATAAGTGCAAAGAAACACATTATGTACTTTGGAGCATCAAGGAGAATGAGTCGATACAAAACAGATAGGTTCGCGGGTCGACTAGCTCAAAAAACTTACTATCTATGGAAGAGACAATGAACTTCAAATGCCCATAGCGACCAGCGTGATTACAATTAGAAAAAATCCTTTTATGGGAGTGATACACATAGGGTTTAGTGTATGGAATGCACAAAAGTATAAGGAATAAGCAAAATATGCTATAGGAATGAATGCGACATTCACCGGTGGTACTTCCTACTTTTCAGGAATACGTAGAGATTGACCCCGAGGCAGAAAAACTAAGATTTCTCCAAATCTGCTGAACCAAATGCTTTGAAAATTTACAAGCATAAACTAGACACTAATACCTTTCCAATGAGTCCTCTTGCACTCAATTTGGAGCTCTGAGAAGAGAGCAGCAGCCTCTGCAAGATTACTGTTGGCGAAGAAGATGATGCAGAAAATTGAAGGAGCAAGACAATGATGGTCACAAGTGTATGTATATTGCTTCCATGTATTTTACAAGTGATTTAAACTCCTTATATAGCCTCTAGGAGTGTTCCACGACTTTTACAACTTGAATTTGAATTCAAATGAAGGTGGGAATGGTTGTTGGAGGGAATCAAATCACTTCCCTACAATCTAGGAAAAGTGAAGATCTTGATTGATCTACTTTTAGGTGATTTGATTTGCTTGATTGAATGCAACTTCAACCACCACAAATTCGTGGGATTTGGGCTCTATATTTGTACCTTTACATGTGTAAAACTCAAGGCTTTTACAACGGTAAATGAGCCATCAAAATATTCTCAAAAAATACAATAAATGAGCATATGAAAAAGAACTCTCCAACGGATATTCTTTCGACGCGATAGCCTTTGATGTAGATCAAATCCACCTCAAGCATAGTGTAAGCTTGATGTTCCAACAATAAGGTCTATTTGACTCTCCAAAAGCTCAAGCTATGGTCCTATGCTGGTTGGCTGGACCAAACTTCATCACTCAATAACTCACTTTTCTACCTCCTACAAGCTTCTCCAAGTTCTCTCAAGTACTTCATTTGCATCATTTGATTTCACATGGAAACTGAAGCTAAGGATACATTAGAGAAAGCATTCGAAGAATCCTTCACAAAGAAAACATAGTAAACCCAAGAGTAATAAATGCAAGATGTTGAGGAAGAGGTTGATCTATACAATGAATTGATTACTCATAATCAACATCCTAAGCTTCTTTATAGGAAAAATAAATTATAATTGGTTTTGGGAAGTATGAACTCAACCTTTGAATAATTAAGAACTCAACTCATGACTCTTGAGACTCACATAAGCTCTTTGGTCATAGTTAGAGAACATGACAAAGAGGATTCTTCTTGTGAAACTTCATAAATGGTTAGGATAGAGGCTATGCCTCTTAGCATATTGAAGGAAGAAAATCCTAGGGATACACCTTTTCTTAAATATCTAAGGCCACCTACATTCATGGGGGATGATCGAGACAAGAACAAGAATGTAGTCTACACTTTTTTACAAAAAGTAAACAGATTTGTATGAACTAAAGGGAACCCCACACAAATGTCGAGTGCTCAAAGTGAGTCTCTTGCTTGGACTATGCACTTACAAATGGTGGATGAACATTAAGGAAGCTAAGGCTATTCCTATGGATGGGGCTTAGTTAAAAAATCTTTTGTGCATGCTCACATGGGCATTCTATTATATGAACTATTGTTGGAGGTGGGCCCCATGTTGCCATCTTGCCTAGCTCCGATATAGATTGTAGAAAAACTCCAGATGATCTCATTTGGTTTTTGTCAGAGAAGCCTCTCAAAACATGTGTGCTAAGATGATGATGATCACCATTGATGAACTAATTGAGAGATGAAGATAGAATTTCCACCCCGACTCATGGTCTAACCACTAATAACACAAGTCCCTCTCATTCTCCATGCAACTACCTAAAAAGGTCATCCATATGAGTGCCAAATGGCCTCATGTGCTAACTCTAGCTAGGAGGTAATTCCCACCTCTTCTCATCTAACACACACAACTAGAGACCTTTTTTAGGACATGGAATTCAAGTTATGTGTAGCCTAAAACAACTTAAATAAATGATAAGATTGTGCTAGATCTTACGTTTATCCATAAAGATGACAAATTTCCTTTAGAAGTTGGAAAGGAAATCTGCCTTAAAGATTAGGCTAGTTGGGAGGACAACTCATCATGACTCTACATGGTACTACTATTGCATCTACTCATTTTCCTTGTCAAACATCTTGACATGAGTTTCACCCCTTAGACTTAGGGATTCAATTCTCCCTTATCCTCTTTAGGACTTTTTGTACTATATTTGTACACTCTTTTCATGCAAATTATGAAGCAACCTCAAAAATAAAAAATCAAAAATTGAAAAAAGGGGAATTCTACATACAAGGTTTTTTGCCGAATGCATTAATGCCTAAAAGAGCATACAATGTTATGAGATAAACCTTGAGAAAGAGCACATGTTTTTTTTTTCTTAGATATACCTTTAAAAGTATGAAACAACTTAATAGAGAGCCATAACTCGTTGTTTTTAAGATTCAATGATTTTTTTTTTGAGGGTACAAGGAACGTTGAAATGACAATGAAATTGAAATGTATAGCCGGACAGGAATCGAACCCAAGCCATCAGCCCCAGGGCGTTCGATGCTATCCGCTACACCAAACTCGTTGTTTTTAAGATTCAATGATTTTTAGTTAAAATACTGTAAGCAAAAATTTATCGGCCGATATTTTTATACTTTATTTGCCTTGAAACACATTTTTGCTCACAATCTGCATATTCAAAGTGTTACTGCATTAAACTAGGTTAGGGCATAATGTTCTATGCCATGGGAAGAATATATAATAAAATTATGAAGGATGGTCGACAGACCTCACAAAGAACTACTTTTATTATAAAAAATTTGTCGTTTATTAGAGCTTGCTTGAATCCAACAAGGAAAGACGTTGAACTTAAAGTACTTCAAGTGCATGCCGTAGAGAAAGGTTCTACACGATACAAGAAATACAAGAGATTGCTTATTTATTCTATTCAAGCTTGTGAGACGAGTTTGACTTGGATACACCTCTTACTACTTCCAACACATTCTCTTTTTTAAATATGCCCCTCATTACTTACAATAACGTTGCCTCATCCTCCTCAAACATTAATTTTGGCCCTTTGTACTCTATTTGTAGAGTTATGTATCAACGTGAGGAAAAAGAAAGAACCCTATTTAGGCGTTCAATTTTCCCCTTTAAGGGCTTCTGAAAAAGTATATGGAAAATTGAGTAGAGGTGTCAATCTCTCTCACCAATGCTATGTATTCATGTGGTGCCAAAGTGACAACAAGGGTGAATTTGACCCTTGCAATTCGAATTTGCAATTCACACTTTGAGCCCGTAAGGCTATTATAACGAAAGGTTTAGAGTTCAAGACCCAATAATTTTTCGATGTGAATTCCTAATTCTTTTCTCTACAAAGAGAGTAGGTCGAAGGACAAAACTTCCTTCAAAAACGTAAAAAATACGAAGTCCATCATTATATGTCGTATGCTCATTCACTTTTGTAATAGAAACATGAAATTTGTAAATAAGCGCCTCACTTAATAAGAGAACCGAGTTTGGTTTCAAACGTCACATTTCATTTTGTGAGATCAAAAGCTCATTATTTTTTAGTCACCGTTGTGATTTGCCGTGAGAAGGCAGTCCACTCTTTGGCCAAGCGCCGATAACACCTTGTGTGCGATAATACATATAGGTGGGTTGACAGTCATTTGAGCTGCGTGGGAAAAAAAAGGAAGAAGAACCAGAGTATTCTTGCGTATTGCCTTTCGTCCTTCATAAGTCATGTTTAAGAAACCAATCGAGGCGAAAGCTCTTCAACGCCTCTCAGGTGCCGATCGCAAAAAATTACGGCGTACAATACGCGATCGGTTTGTACAGGCATCAGATGCTGATTTGGACCTTATCTTACCTCCCAAGGTACGGTTTATTGTATTTGGTCTTACCCAAGGTCATGTACACATGCTCTCTACATCAACAATTATCTCCATATAGGAGCATACTCTTCATTTCTTTTTATCATTTTCGAATTATATATGTACATTGATAGATAGTTAGGTACGTGCATTTATATACACACACATATGTCGGTAATCATAAACATACGTTTATATACACACACGTGTATGTACGTAGGTATCACATATACATACATTTATATGTACATAGACATACATTTACATATACACACATGTATGTACGTAAGTAAATTTACATATACATACATTTATGTACGCAAACATTAATGTAATTATGACATAGTAATATTAATGATTATCAAATGATGATAATAGCAATAATACTAATCATACGTATGTTTTATATGTGCGTGCATTCGCATCTGTGATATATATATATATATATATATATATATATATATATATATATATATATATATATATATATATATATATATATATATATATATAGAGAGAGAGAGAGAGAGAGAGAGAGAGAGAGAGAGAGAGAGAGAGAGAGAGAGAGAGAGAGAGAGAGAGAGAGAGAGAGAGAGAGAGAGAGAGAGAGAGAGAGAGAGAGAGAGAGAGAGAGAGAGAGAGAGAGAGAGAGAGAGAGAGAGAGAGAATTGAAGAGCTACACATACAGATATACATATGTACATGTTACACAGAGAGAGAGAGAGAGAGAGAGAGAGAGAGAGAGAGAGAGAGAGAGAGAGAGAGAGAGAGAGAGAGAGAGAGAGAGAGAGAGAGAGAGAGAGAGAGAGAGAGAGAGAGAGAGAGAGAGAGAGAGAGATTCTATTGAAGAGCTACACATACAGATACACATATGTACATGTTACACACACACACACACACATAAATGTACATGCATATACACACACATACATAGACACAAACACACACACGTGCACACATACATATTACACACCCGTACGTACATGTACACATACATATATACATATATAAACACATACACACATACATGTATATGTATGTAGTATATACATACACATAGACATACACATCTGCATACACATATGCTTACATATATTTATACATATACATATACACATCCACATACTCATACAAGTACACAGTGCACACACATGCATACATGCACATGCACATCCGCTCGCATACGCATGTTTATGTGCACATGCGCACACATGCAGATGCATGCGCGCACATGCAGATACACACACAAATACAAATAGTAAATACATGCACACACACACACACACACACACACACAAACACATACACATAATGTGTACACATACACACACGCATACGCATACACATACACATACACATACACATACATACACATAAACACACATGCACACACACGTGCACACATACATATTACACACCCGTACGTACATGTACACATACATATATACATATATAAACACATACACACATACATGTATATGTATGTAGTATATACATACACATAGACATACACATCTGCATACACATATGCTTACATATATTTATACATATACATAATACATATACACATCCACATACTCATACAAGTACACAGTGCACACATGTATATATGCACATGCACATCCGCTCGCATACGCATGTTTATGTGCACATGTGCACACACGCAGATGCATGCGTGCACAAATACAAATAGTAAATACATGCACACACACACACAAACACATATATGTAATGCGTACACATACACATACGCATACACATACACATACACATACACATATGTTGGTGCAGGACAATCACCAATTGATGTTTTGACATGGAAATGAAGTGAAGGATTTGAGAAGAGAACAAGTTGTGAAGCATGAAGGAAGGACACATTCAGAATTTGGACATATGTACATTATTTAAGAGATAGTTCACATATATCTTTGAGTAGTCATAAGCTTGTAAATTTTTGTCTATATATACTTTGGAAAATGTCGGGGCAAGTATGAGAGAGAATGTAGAGCATGAGAATTGAGTAGAATTAGATGTCATTAGACACTTATGAAGAGATTAGAATAGCTCTCTCATCCAGATGTAATTTTGTCAGAAATGAAGAGAAGTTGCGCCCGATGTTTCTATGCATTCTCCTTCTGTGCTTGATCATTTCAAGAATCCTTTTGTAGATGTCTAAGTCCATAGTTAATGAGTCTATGGTTAAAGTTTGAGAGCCTAATTGTAAATAGGCTGTGAGAATTATGAGTAGGAACATTCATATGTAAAAGAGTGTTCACAATTTTCTGAAACAGGCGCATTTTCGATGGTCAATGATTTGATCATTTCTCACTGCACAGATTAAAGTTTTGCATGAGTGAGGACTCAAAATCTAAGTTGAGAGGTAAGCCATCTATGGCTAAAAGCATTTGCTTAAACGGGTTCTAGTTTTGGAGAACCATGTCTTAGAAGTTGCAGGTGTCAAAGTCGACTATACAGAGAGACAGTTTCAGACATAGGTAGATTGTTTGAATCATTTTCTCATAATCTACCCAAGCTTTTAAAGTGTTTTAACTTGGAGAAGGTGCGCAATCTCTAGGCGAAACATTCTACAAAGTTTTATAAAAAACTTTACACGAATGATTAGTCAATGAGTGATTAAGATGCAACAGACTTTTCTGAGAAATGACTTTCTTCACAGTTAGCTAATTTCTTGATAGTTTGGTGCTTGTCTTCTAAAATTGGTTGGAGTTTAAAGTTATTCTTGATATAGAGGTGGTCTAACATCAAGGATAGCTTGTTCTTTTGGAGGTTAACACTCTTCATCAGTGGTATCATAGCAAAAAGTATCAAAATTGAGGAAAGGAAGACTCCGATTGCTGCAGACATACAAAATTCAATATCTAAAGGTTCAAAAGTGAAAGCTTGAGGACAAAGCTTGAGAAGGAGGTCATACGACACCAAGGAAGACAAAAGGAGTGTCATTTGAAGTAAAGGTAACCTTATACTTTATAAAGCTTGAAAGATTCAATACACAGGTGAAGAAAGGATGGGAGATTCTCTTCAGATAGAGAAATTGGATAGAGAGAACTATCGAGCATGGTCAATGAGGATGGAAGCTCATCTAATGAGCAAAGACTTGATAGGTTATATTACAGGTGAAGAAGAAAAGCCTCAATTCAGAGATCCTAGTGTTCCAACTAGGGAGGAATTATCAGATTTGAAGAATTGGATGAAGAGAGATGCTCAAGCTAGGAGCATTATCTATATGGAAGTTAATGATTACTTGCTACCTCACATTAGAGGTCTTGAAAGTGCAAGTGATATATGGAATGCTTTGGAGGAGCATTTCCAAAATACCATAAAGTCTAGGAAGGCATCCTTGTGGGCAGAATTTACTACATTCAAGAAGGCCTCTCAATCCATCTCAGATTATGTAACAAGAATGAAGAATATTGCAGATGCATTAGGAGCTGTTGATGAAGACATTGAAGAGGATAAATTGGTAAGGAAAATCCTCACAGGTTTGAGAGGTGATGACAAATGGAAGCCATTCATTCTATCTACTGGATTATCACTTGATCATTTTACTCCTGACTTAAATCAGTTGCTAGGACATATGTTAACCTTTGAGCAGGATGTCAAAGGTGAAGGTGACAAGAGTACAGGTCATGCAATGTACTCAAAGGATAAGAAGAAAAATAGCAAAGGAAAACAACAAGCAAACGAAGATGAAGGCACAACTAGTCAAGCCAACTTCCTAAGAGGAAGAGGAGGTGGCAAAGGTAGAGGAAGAGGCAGGAATAATAAAGATGGAGTCAAAGCTTGCTGGATTTGTGGTAAGACAAATCACTTAGCTAATGATTGTTGGCATAATACTCAGAGTAATGGTGGATATAATCAGAACTTTAATTCAAGAGGAAGAGGTGGCAGAAATCAAAGAGATAACTTCAGAGGAAGAGGTAGTAGGGGTTACTTTGGAAGAAATGCAGGTAGAGGATTTCAAAGTCAACAATACAATAATACCTACTACAATTATGCTTCAGATCAGAAGGAGGATTCAAGATTGATAATGAATGCAACTTGTGAGAGGCAAAGTGAAGACCAAAGAGTCTTCTACATTGACTCAGGGTGTAGCAATCACCTGAGTGGTAACATAGCATTGATGACTGATTTGGAAAATAAGGTATCTAATCATGTTGTTCAAACAGGTGTCAATACAAAGCACAATGTGAAGTCGATTGGATCAGTGAAGGCCAAGGATGGAAGTACTCTTTTGAGTGGTCTTGTATGTTCCTACAATTCCTAAGAATTTGATAAGTGTAGGACAAATTGTTGAAAAAGGTTATGAAGTTAGATTCACTAATGAAGGAGTGTTTGTGGAAGACCCTAGCAATGGGTATAAACAAATTGTTTCAAGGAAGAAAGAAGGAAGGTTGTTCACATTGAAGATTCAAGGTAATGTTGGTCATGCCTTGTTCACTTATGGAGGATATAAGATCTCTGAGTTAGATCTTTGGCACAAGAGGCTTGGACACTTCAATGAAAGAGGTACCAAAGGTATGATTAACAATGGTTCAGTGCTTGGATTGCCTAATGTTACAGGTCAACATATGACATATAGATGTGAGGCATGTCAATTAGGTAAGGCTCATAAGCAATCTTACTCCAAGCATGGTTTCATGTATTCAGAGAAGCTTGAGTTGGTACACACAGATGTGTGGGGACCATCAAAGGATTTCAGTATCAATGGTTCAAGGTACTATGTGATTTATGTTGATGATGCTACCAGATAGATCACTATTTATGTGATCAAAGATAAGTCAGAAGTATTCAATACATTCAAACATTATCATGTGTATGGAGAAAGAATTACAGGTCATAAATTGAAGAGAGTAAGGTCAGATGGAGGGGGAGAGTATTTCTCTAATGAGTTTAGTGATGACTTGTGGAATGCAGGTATAAAAAGGGAAATCACTTGCAGGTACTCTCCTCAACAAAATGGTGTAGCAGAGAGAAGAAATAGAACTCTTGTTGAGTTTGCAAGGTCAATGATGAAGGAGAAAAATTGCCCAAATTATTTGTGAGCTGAGGCTGTAAATACAGCTACTTATATACAGCCATAGTACATTTAAATCGTCGATTTTTAAATAAAAATCGTTTTTTAAATCGTGAAAACGTTCTAAACGATTTTTTACGATTTTTATTGAGGTTTTTTTCGAAAAAAATCGAGTTCAAAAAAATACCTTTATTGAAAATGCATTTGAAAACTGTTGAAACTAGCATGGTGATTATAGACTATTAAGTGATTTTATATGTCATTAATGTCATGTATATCAAAGAAGTGTTAAATATGCATTGGTACATAGCTTTTTGTTTCACAAAAAATAAAAATCTCTCGTAGGGAATAAAAACCCCGATTTTTATTTTGGATTTTATAAACCTCTACGATTTAAATGATTTAAATCTCGATTTAAATCTCGTTTTTAAACCTCTTCTTGTACTATGTATGCAGCTACTTATATACAGCTACTTATTTGGTTAATAGGCTACCATGTAAAGCTTTGCAGGGTATGACACCATATGAGGCATGGTGGGGTAAGAGACCTACCTTGGATCATTGCAAAGTATTTGGATGTTTGGCATATGCATATGTGCCATCACAATTAAGACACAAGTTAGAACCTAAAGCTGAAAAGTATGTATTCATTGGTTATGATGACAAGCAGTTGGGTTATAGATTGTGGAGTCCATCCACAAAGCAATTCATTGTGTCCAAGGATGTTACATTTGATGAGCAAGGTACTTGGTATGCAGGTACAATCAATATTAATACAGGTGATGAAGAAGTTGTGAGTCAAAAGAAAGGTAAATCAAAGGTTCAGATATTTGATGAAGAGGAGAATAATGAAGTGCAGGTTGAAGTTGAAGAAATGCCAAGATTTGATCCTGAGTGTGAAGAACCAGAAACCTGAAGGAGTGGAGAACTCAGAAGGTCATCAAGACATAAATTGCAACCTACAAGGTATAGCTATGACACTTCTTTTTTGGCTACCAAAGATTATGCTTACATGATAAAGGCAGATGAAGACCCTTCCACATATGAAGAGGCAAAAGGTAAGGAAAATTGGGAGAAAGCTATGCAAGAAGAATATGATGCATTAATGGAGAATCAGACATGGGATTTGGTTCCTAAACCAAATAGTCAGAAGATCATTGGATGCAAATGGGTCTACAAGACTAAGAGGTTTGCAGATGGAAGTGTGTCTAGGTATAAAGCTAGACTTGTTGTGAAAGGGTTTGCTCAAACATATGGTATTGATTATGATGAGACCTATAGTCCTAAGGCAAAAATGACAACCATCTGGACACTCATAGCTATTGCTGCATGTAAAGGTTGGAAATTATGCCAATTAGATGTGAAGAATGCTTTTTTAAATGGTTACATTTCAAATGATGTTTTCATGGAGTAAGCTCAAGGATTCAGAGATAGAAGGTATCCAGATCATGTATGTAAGCTCAAGAGAGCTTTATATGGTTTGAAGCAGGCCCCAAGGGCATGGAATTATAGACTTGTGAAGTTCTTGAAAGAACTGGGATTTCAATTATCTAAGGAAGATAGTAGCTTGCTTGTTAAAACAAATGATGATGGGTTCATTTACATGTGCATATATGTTGATGATATAATTCTTACAGGTACAGATGAGAAAGGCATTCAAAGCCTAAAGAAGCAAATGGAGAAAGAGTTTAAAATCAGTGACTTGGGAGACTTGTCATATTTCTTGGGCATGGAGATTTCATACACTCAACATGGAGTGTATGTGACTCAAGAAAGGTATTTGAGAAACTTGTTAATCAAGTTTAAAATGAATGATTGCAGGGTAGCACCTACTCCAATGGAGGTAAATCACAAATTGAGCAGATATGGTGGAGAAGAATTCAAGGATATGAAGCTATATGAGAGTTTGGTTGGTAGTCTTATCTATGCTACATTAACTAGGCCTGATTTATCATATGCAGTTGGAGTTTTGTCTCAGTTCATGCATTGTCCTAGGAAAGAACATTGGATTGCAGGTCAAAGAGTGTTGAGGTACATTAAGGGTACACTCAAAGAGGGTTTGTATTATGGTTTTACATCAGATATAAACATCAAAATATATAGTGATGCAGATTGGGCAGGTAATCCTGATGATAGGAGATCAACATATGGATACTTGTGTTATGTGGGAGATAAGTTAATCTCTTGGTGTTCAAAGAAGCAACACATAGTTGCTTTATCATCTACAGAAGCTGAGTACAAAGGTATGGTTGAAGCCGCAAAGGAAGTGATATGGCTTAAGACTCTCATGAAGAGTTTTGACACCATACAGAGTACACCTATCATTTATGGAGATAACATGAGTTCATTGTATTTAGCTGCTAATCCTGTGTTTCATGCAAGGACTAAACACATTGAGATTCAGTATCACTTTCTAAGAGAGAAGGTGATGGATAAAGAGATTGAAGTCATACATACTTCAACAAAAGATCAGATAGCTGATATGCTTACCAAAAGCTTGGATGGACCAAAGCTACAGAAATTCAAAGACATGGCAGGCATAAAGAAGATATAGAAAACCTCAATTGATGATTGAGGGGGAGCTGTTGGTGCAGGACAATCACCAATTGATGTTCCAATTGATGTTTTGACATGGAAATGAAGTCAAGGATTTGAGAAGAGAACAAGTTGTGAAGCATGAAGGAAGGACACATTCAGAATTTGGACATATGTACATTATTTAAGAGATAGTTCACATATATCTTTGAGTAGTCATAAGCTTGTAAATTTTTGTCTATATATACTTTGGAAAATGTCGGGGCAAGTATGAGAGAGAATGTAGAGCATGAGAATTGAGTAGAACTAGATGTCATTAGACACTTATGAAGAGATTAGAATAGCTCTCTCATCCAGATGTAATTTTGTCAGAAATGAAGAGAAGTTGCGCCCGATGTTTCTGTGCATTCTCCTTCTGTGCTTGATCATTTCAAGAATCCTTTTGTAGATGTCTAAGTCCATAGTTAATGAGTCTATGGTTAAAGTTTGAGAGCCTAATTGTAAATAGGCTGTGAGAATTATGAGTAGGAACATTCATATGTAAAAGAGTGTTCACAGTTTTCTGAAACAGGCGCATTTTCGATGGTCAATGATTTGATCATTTCTCACTGCACAGATTAAAGTTTTGCATGAGTGAGGACTCAAAATCTAAGTTGAGAGGTAAGCCATCTATGGCTAAAAGCATTTGCTTAAACGGATTCTAGTTTTGGAGAACCTTAGAAGTTGGAGGTGTCAAAGTCGACTATACAGAGAGACAATTTCAGACATAGGTAGATTGTTTGAATCATTTCTCATAATCTACTCAAGCTTTTAAAGTGTTTTAACTTGGAGAAGGTGCGCAATCTCTCGGCGAAACATTCTACAAAGTTTTATCAAAAACTTTACACGAATGATTAGTCAATGAGTGATTAAGGTGCAGCAGACTTTTCTGAGAAATGACTTTCTTCACAGTTAGCTAATTTCTTGATAGTTTGGTGCTTGTCTTCCAAAATTGGTTGGAGTTTAAAGTTATTCTTGATATAGAGGTGGTCTAACATCAAGGATAGCTTGTTCTTTTGGAGATTAACACTCTCCATCAACATACACATACACATACACATACACATACACATACACATACACATACACATACACATACACATACACATACACACACATACATACACATACACATACACACACACACATACACACACACACACACACATACACATACACATACACATACACATACACATATACACATACACATACACATACACATACACATACACATACACATACACATACACATACATAGACACAAACACACATGCACACACACACGTGAACACATTCATATTACACATCCGTACGTACATGTACACATACATATATACATATATAAACACATACACACATACATGTATATGTATGTAGTATATACATACACATAGACATACACATCTGCATACACATATGCTCACATATATTTATACATATACATATACACATCCACATACTCATACAAGTACATAGTGCACACACATGCATACATGCACATGCACATCTGCTCGCATACGCATGTTTATGTGCACATGCGCACACATGCAGATGCATGCGTGCACATGCAGATGCATGCACGCACATACACACACACAAATACAAATAGTAAATACATGCACACACACACACACATACACATACACGTAATGCGTACACATACACATACACATACACATACACATACACATACACATACACATACACATACACATACACATACACATACACATACACATACACATACACATACACATACACATACACATACACATACACACATACACATACACATACACATACACTTACACACATACACGTATACACTTACATGTATACACAATGGTGTTGCATACGCAACGCGTTGTGAACGTTCGCAACTTTCGCAACGCAACTCCACGTTGCGTACACGTTCGCAACGCGTTGCTAATCTTTCAAAAAAAAAAATTTCCCAAAAGTCCAAAAATGGTCCACAAGGGTCTTTTAAGTCTTAACCCTTACAACTTATGAACAAAAAAGTTGTTGATCAAGGAAGAAAGACCAATACCTCAAGGTGGAAAAGAAAAGTGCATATATATATATATATATATATATATATATATATATATATATATATATATATATATATATATATATATATATATATATATATATATATATATATATATATATATATATATATATATATGTATGTGTGTGTGTGTGTGTGTGTGGTTATGTAATATGTATGTATGTATGTATGTACTAACTATATGTGTAATCTATGATGTATATTCCTATTTTTGTATGTTTACCCAAAGATATGTTTATTTATTTAGCTATGTATGTATGTACGTATGTATGTATCTATATATGCATCTATGTATGTATGATGTCATTCCTAAAATCTATTACTCTATGTTTATTGAAAGGCATGTATATTAACTTATATATGTATCTAATATACATGTTTCTATTTTTGTAGTATGTATGTATGCATGTGTATCATGTATGTATACATCTATGTGTTGTGTATAAATGTAATATGTATATACTATGTGTATATATACATAAAAATGTGTGTATTACATTACACGTATGTATGTAGTATATATTTACTGCTATGTATGTAATATAATATAATCCATGTATGTATGTATGTGTGTGTGTATATATGTATGTATGTATGTATGTATGTATGTATGTATGTATCTATCTATATATATATATATATATATATATATATATATATATATATATATATATATATATATATATATATATATATATATATACACACACACACACATATACATATAAAAAAATCTAAAATAAAAATTGATTTGTACGCAACTTTATCGCAACTTGGGGTTCGCAATTTGAACCCGTTGCTAACGCGTTAGCAACCCGTTGCCTACGACGTTGCCATCCCGTTGCTAACCACTATGATACACATACACATACACAAATACACATGCGTGCTTACATGCACGCACACAAACACATACATACACAAAGAAAAACATATAGACACACATAAAAATGCGGATGTGCATGCACATGTACACATCATGCACACATGCACATGCAGATGTACATAGCATGTGCACATGCACATGCAAGCAGCATACACACATTCTCGTGGACGTGCGCATGCACATGCAAGCAGCATACACACATTCTCGTGGACGTGCACATGCACATGCATATACACATATACATACATATTCATGTCCACGTCCACATCCACATCTTCATCCTCACCATCATTATCAGTCCTTCATGCTCACATGCATATACACATATACATATACTACTGATGTACTAATGTAGTGAAATGTGCGTTGGATTTTTTCGAACGCAGCAAAGATCTCAGATTTATCTTTCAAGAAATAGATTCAAAATTTGTTAGAACAATTATCAACAAAAGTAATAAAATAGAAAGCATCCCTTATAGGTTTGGCTGCACAATAGATACATCAAAATGGATGAGTTTAACTTGGCTTGCAAGAAAACATAATAATAAGAAAATCTCACTTGTTTTCCATATTAGCACTGAGCAGTCATTACAATAATCTAGGTTGCACAATAGACACATCAAAACGAGTTTAACCTAGCTTACAAGAAAACACAATAATAAGAAAATCTCACTTGTTTTCCATATTAGCACTGAGCAGTCATTACAATAATTTAGCTTGGATCCCGTGGCATTCCACTTATACAAATTTTTTTGGAAGTGATAGAGACTCAACTCGTTGATTTTATTAAAGTCTTTATTTGGAAAGGCTCTTTATTAAAGCTTGCACCTCCTCGAGGGCACTGATGACATGAGTAGAAAAGTCATAGCTATTTGTCCAAGCTATGCATGAATCATGATAAAGTTTAAATTCTTATACTTCTTGTTTTGGACAGGCATAAAAGGTGAACATGCACTTTTTGTTTTGTTTTTGTTGTTGTTCTTTTATTTACTTATTATTTAACTTTTCATTTACTTTTATGATTTTAATTTAATTTTTTCTTTTTCCAATTTATTAATTCTCTCTCTCTTTTTAGTTATTAGTTTTATTTTTACTTTAAAATGTTATTTTATTTTATTGTTCTAATTATTTATTAAAATCTTTAATTGAAAATATTTATATATTTATTCTTCTCTTTCTTTTTCTTCTTTTTATTATTTTTAATTATAATTACTATTATAATAATAATAATAATAATAATTATTATTATTATTATTATTTAGTATGTATATCTTTTGTTGTTGTTGTTGTGGTTGTGTAAGATTATGTATTAATTGATATTTTTTTATTAATTTATTTATATTCTTCTTTGTATATATTTATTAATTTATTTTATTCTTCTTTGTAATTTTTTTATTACTATTTTTTAATTTTAATTCTATTTATTTGTTTTTTTTATAAAAGTAGTTTATTATTTAATTCCATTTCCTTTTTTATTTGCTTTCCTATTTGTTTGTATTTTTCATGACTTATATTGATCTTATTTTTTTATATAGTCTCTTGCTTTGGGTGTTGATTTTTTCTTACGTGTTTGTGCTTGTTCTTTTTATCTTGAGTTTGTAAGTTTGGATAACTTTGAGCTTATGAAGGTATATATTTATGCAAAGAAGATAAAATGTCAAGGCCTTTCTTGCGTATATGTCCAATTTTCTTATACCATAATTCCAAGGTAGTATGCACTTTAACAACAATGACTTACTCAAGCAAGGCTCTATCATAATGACAATACTAAGTGTCTATTTTCTTGATTTAGACAGTAAGCATATTAATTTTAGTTGCTTTCCATGGGTCATCATTATAGGCTAGGCAATACAATATCCATGCATATGCAACTATCTCACAACCATCCTTGGTATCTAATACATATGGTAAATCATTTGAAATCAGCATTTGAAGGCTATCAACAATCAAGCGCATGGTGTTGATTACTTCAAGATGACAACCTTGCATGTTATTCAAAGAGTCCTTTTCATGGTTATTTGCATGAAAAGATGTTTAGGCACTTTATACACTGTACATGTTCTCTCTGTGAATTGTATCTATTAGATAAATGATTAACAGTGTGAGTTTCATATAAACAAATTACCAATTAGAAGAAAAGGGTTATATCTGGCTTTGGATCAAACCTTGATACTATTATTGATGAATAATCAGTGTGAGTTTCATAAAGAGATATTCCCAATTATAAGAAAAGGATTGTTTGCAACATGCAAGGTGGAAATATCAGTGGCAAGACTGACGAATCGAGCCTACATCTATGCTGTAGAAGGGGGCCCACCAATGCTTTTTGATTTGGATGGTAGAGGCAATGATATATTTCCTACAGGTAAATGCCATGGCGGTTTGCTTCTTGCTAATGCTTTGCATAGTTTCTGTTTCTTCTTGGGTTGAGCAAAATCATTCAATGACAGGTGTGAGTTTGAGTATTAAGCTCAATCATCACAAAAGATCACTTTCATCCATAGGGACGTGAAATAAACTTGTGCTACCTTTCATAATGATTTATGCACACTCATTAGTGATGCCCAGCTCTATGCCCACTGTCATGTGCACATTATGCTAATGGGAATATTTTAGTTTATTAACTGAATGCCATGCAAAGTCTCAATATATACATGTATGCATGGTTTATTAATCTGTAGACAATTATTCATGGGCAAGTTTGTGCATGTCTGGTATCATCTTGCTATGCCTTACATATGGTGTTAAGACTACAAAACTTATAGGGCACTAATGCTGGGTACATAATTGAATCTTAGTTTTTGTTAGCGCTTATGGCCACGTGTGTATTGAGAAACATTTTTATTACAATGATGACAGTATATGCGCTGTGGAAAGCTCCATCATTACTTCCTGCTTTCTTTCTCAAAGGGGGAGAAGTGTCTCGTTATGTACTTGGTGGGGCAGATTTAATGTTCCCTGGAATTTATATTCCTCCTGATGGCTTACCACAATTTGAAGCAGGTGAACCCTGGGCCATAAAAGTTCCAGGAAATCCATGTCCTATTGCTGTAAGTGTTGTTTGAGCTGAATTATTTCTATGGTGTCTTTTGCCCTCTATTTTTCTAAATGCAGTACACCTTTTTCAGGTAGGCGTAACGAATATTAGTAGTACGGAAGCAACCAAAGCAGGGCTTCGCGGAAAGGCTCTCCGTATTACTCATTTTTACAAAGATTCATTATGGTAAAGTACCAGGGTGAGGAAAGGTTTCTACGTGTTTCTTTGGAGAGGGGAAGATGGAGAGGAAAGATGCAAAATACATGAGACGGGGTGGCCAGAGTGCTTGATATGTTTGCAGCTCTTAAGTTGACTTGGTGTGCGCCTCTCTCTAGAGATATAATTATAGATGTATATAGATCAGAATAAAATTACATACTAAGGGTGTTAGAAAGTGGGGTGGCCAATAGCATGAAGAAGATGAACATAGTTGTTCAAGATTATAGATAAATAGCAATTGCAGTTGCATGTGGAAACATGATTCCAGACATTCAGGCACACTAGTTGTGAGCTTCAGGTACTGAGTTTTCATGTATAATATGTAATAATATGCTAAGTGATTTAAAAACTGGAATAGAGGACAAAAATCACTGTAAAAAATTAGAATAGCTGTACAATTGTAAAAAGCTGAATTCTGATTTCTGAATCGTCTAAATCTGAAGTTTGAGTGCCTTTATCTTGAGCCTTTAATGACCAGTTTCACCTCCAGACGATGAATAGACCAGATTTGAATCATCAATTAGTCTTTCAACTCCAAACAAACACTAGTGGCCATATTCTACCCAAAGAAAAAAGTAATGACCAGTAATTAAAATGCTAATTGTGATAAGCTAACATGTTGCAACTTGAATGAAAACTCAGCCTCACTGCAAGGAAACACTCTCCTTTGTTTCAGCCTCTTAGCTTTCATCATCATCATCGGCATTCAAAATATGCTTATAAATAGAACTGGGGTCAATTTTTGAGTCTCTTACAACTGTTGGTTATCCTTGCAATATGTTAGTATGATTTCTCTTTTGTTTGTCAAGGGAATCAATGCTTGACACTAGCCTCCATCTTTTAATAAACTTTTTTATGAATTTTCAGAGCATGACACTTCTGTGGTATGTATACAAGCTGACCTAAATTATTAAGGAGACAACTTTATCCTTTTCTTTGCATGATGCGGGAGGATGTGATTCATCATTCAATTCTGTTTCGATGTGGAGTCACAAGATCTTTCTGGAAGTGCACAGCAATGGCAAAATGTTATTGCAATTCTGGGAGTGGTCGCTTTTAATGTTTCCTACTCTTCACATTATTGTGTCTTCTCTAATCTTTAGCAATAGCAATAAGATAAGGAACCACATGTATATCTATTTACATCGAGTTGGACATGTAAAGTGCCACGTGTGCTAGCATCAAACTCATATCTTTCCATAATTTTAAACTGCTATTTAGGCATTATTTACCTCTTTGTCACTAAAAAGATTTTACCTCCATAGAAGGTGTAAAATGAATGCTGCTTGGTGTTTCGGAGAAACACATCATGTTGCATCTATTATTCAAATATCTTTGATCATGTATGCCATGCATCCTAAACGAATTTTACCAATGCACATTGGACAATGTACCAAAGCAAATCATCAATGTATTGTGATTTATGTGACATTTCGTGGTAGATTCAAGTTTAATATGTACTAATCATGGTACATTCTTGGCTCCTTTGCAAAGCTTTCCTTGGGTTGTAGCATATTGTTGTGAATTTATTTTGGCCATAAGCATTTTCTCGTTATGATGCTTTTGAGCACTACATGTGTTACCCTTCTTTAAGGGGCAAAGGTCAAAGCTAAAACCTCTCATAGGCCTTTGTGTTGGAAACAAAGATGCCTTTCTATAGAGAACATTTTCTCCAACTCAGTTTGGATGGTTTTTGTAGTGGAATGGAGTTAGATGGATAAACATTTATGTCATGTACTATGTTGATCTATGGATCAAATATGCACATTCTCACACTATCTTGATATTGAGGTCGAATAGTAGTAGTGTATTGGTTGAGGCTAGAATTTGTCATCTATGTCAAAGAGAGTTTGGGATACAGGTGCCATACATATGCCACTACCCATCATACCATGAGATATGCAGTGGTTTTCATTCGCTATCTAGAGAGTGACTTGGATTCGAGAGTCATGGGTTATGAGGACCAAATATGTTTAGAATTATTCTTGCTAGAGTTGTGGAGACATATTGCTCCAAAACCCCAAGATCGACTGTCTATTTACTGAATTCTGACATTGGGAGGTCCTGTTACAAGTCGATGACATCATGATGACATCATCAGTTCGCAACCGCCTTGGGAACCGCCCTTGAAAACCTATATAAGGAACGGTTAGCCACATTCATAATCAGTCTTGCCAATACCAGTCTTGGGAGCTCAAGGAGTCGTGACCGCCAAGTAAGTACTCTCCAAGTTACAGTTCCTGTTCCTGTCTTATTTCTTGTTCTAGTCCTGTCTAGTCTAGTTCTTGGACATCCTTTCTTGTCCTCTCGTAATCTCGTAGTACGAGATCTTGTCGAGTTCTTTCTTGTATTCAGTTCATCTCCCAGAAGGGAGTTCTTGTAATCCAGACATCTTGTCTCATACTTACGATCCCGGGTTGTGGGATCTCCTGTATCATCTCTAGTCAAGTTTTCCATACCTATTGGTCCCGTGTTGTGGGACGTCTTGTATCAAATCCGTCTTCTTGTATTATTTTCCCTACGTGGGTGTTCTTGTAATCATAAGTGTATTTCTGAAATCTTGTCTAGTGAAGTCAGAGAGCACAATCTAGTGCTCCCCTGACATTTTGGCAAGATCAGGCACCATGGATTGCCTATGCAAAGGGATTCAATCTACCATAAAGGACTTGATCAAACATGTCCAAGAGATGAAAAGATTGTTACGACAAGATGATCGATCAGTTTCAAGCTATGCCTTGAATATCAAGATGTTGTTTCGTGGGACTACATATCAAGAAGACTACATGGTTAATCAGTTTCGAAGCGGCCTCAATCCTGAAGTCAAATATCTCTTGCTATGCATGCCTCAAGCAAATACCTTAGAGGAGGCTATCAATCAAGCAATTCAGTGTGAGAATCATTTGCTAAAAGAAAGCCAAGTCCAAGAGTTAGAAGTCTTGAATAATGAAGACACTATTTCGAAGGAATCTAAATCAAGAATCTTTGAAGGCCAAGA